>CM038224.1:25968993-26396493 GCA_021442155.1 Cymbidium sinense
TCTTCTAAAGGAATAATCTTTGTTCATCTTTTCTTTAAGAGATGGCCGCATTCACTCATCATCTCTTGTTGCTTATTTTGGATGCTCCCCACCACTTGGAAAAGTGCAAGATTTGTCATTGCCTCCTAATACCAATTTTGGTTGTGGATTAGAATATACAGGCTTCTTTTTCTTATCATCATTGTACATTAGCTATTTTCTTTTATCCACATTATATATCACCCACTTTTCACCATTTGAGCTATAGGAAGCGGCATGAGTTTTATTCTTCTTGAGTTTGAAGGCTTGTTTCTTTTTACCTTATCTATATAGATTTCTGACTTATGGTGATTCAACTTTTCAAATTTAGCCACCCTATCAAGCAAGTCCTGGAATGCTGCAATTGATGCCATACATAAAAATGGTGCCATTTTATCATCCATATTGCCCATTAGCAATTGGATCGCATGTTCTTCTTCTAATTATTGCTCACATTTCATACTTAGGTTATGCCAATGACTTATGAATTTTGTCACAAACTCATCTTTTCTCCTTTTCAGTAAGGGAAGGTCAGCAATTGTGATTTTTTGGTTGCACTAGCAAACCTCTTCATGAATATCTCTAACTCAGCAAAGGTTTTAACTGAATCATTCGATAATTTTGCATACCACCCAAAAGCAGCTAAGGTCGGGCTACTAACAAACTGACAGAAAAGCAGTGCATCATTCCCTCCTATGTTACCACAAGTAGCCTTAAATTTTGCTAGATGTTGCTTTGGATTACCAAGTCCACTGAAAGTATTAAATTTTGGCACTGAGTAACCTTTCAGGTATGTCACTTGATCATATTTAGTTGGGTAAGGGTGACCCTTACTCACCAACTTTTAGCTTGCTCTGAAGCTATAATTGCCTTTATCTTTTCATTGATTATTATTTCTAGCTGAGCAGCTATTACTATTCCAGGTATGCTAGCCACCTTTTGAATTATGAAGAGGTAGTTGGTTAACTTCATTCCTCACGTGTGTAGCGTAATGTAGGAGCTTGAGGTGCCGTGAGTGGTATAGAAGTTGTATTATTAGCTACTTGTGATTAACTGACATTACTACATTTGATGTGATATTCTTCTGCAACATCTCCATCATGATATTCATTTGTACCATCATGTCATTCATTTTGGTACCAAGCTATGCAATTTTCTTATCTTTGACTTCCATTTGACGCTGCATTTCTCTTTACTTTCTAGCTAGTGCCACGACGTCAACAAGTACAGGCTATTGTTCTTCCTCTATTTCTTATTGTTGTTTTACTCCTTGTTTATCTTCAAGGAAAAACTTGACTATCCTTCTCCTTGTATATTTGTAGGGACAGTTGTTTCTTGGGCTAAAAGATGATGTTGATTATAAAAGTGTGTACCAAACTGATCATTTCTTGGTTCAACCTTATAGATAGCTTCAACACCCATGATCTCCTTTTCATTTTGATTTTCTTATTCTTTTTCAATAGAGATTGAAGATCCATCTTCTACTTATTCTATGAAGACTTTTCTTCATAAATGTCGAATTCAGGTTCAAGTTCTTTGGATCCATATTGCTGGTGCTAAGCGAAAAGTTCATCTATATCTCTGACCATATAGACAACTTTCACTTCCATAGTGTTCTCTTCATTATTTTCTTCTTGCACATGAATTTCTGATCGACGTTTCCAGTGGATCTTTGGTTCAATGTGTGGAATTAATACTTCTTCCATTAAAGGACTGTGATCAAAGTTAACCTTCTCTTGTCGGGGTGAATCTGATCTGCAATGGGATCCCCTAGAGGATCCTCTATGGTGTCAACCATCATGTCTTCCATCAATAATATCCCTTCTTATTTTTGAGGTGGATTTTTGAATATGTGCATTAGATGTCACACCTCTTCCACTTTTCAGGATTTCATCACGGCCTCCTCCATATCGCTTATCCTTTCCACTGGACCTTCGAAAGGATTCTTGGACACGGGTCCGAGTGTCATGCCCTGATGCTCACCGCTCGAGGCTTACTTGCTCGATGATTTACCATAAGAGATGGCAACTTCCTTGGTGGAGCTTCAATATTTTCAATCACTATAGGCCTCTAAAATTTTCTTTTCATCAAGCCTCTTTCCTTAGCTACTTTGAGAACATTGTGAATTCTAGCAAATAGTGTTTCAGGTTATTTTCTCTGTGGTGATGGAGCTTGATGATGTTGAGTCAAAAAAGATTTCTTTACTTCACTAGTAGAGCTATTCCTTTTTACCCATTTTAGATTATCAAAGTTATTATGAGTAGGAATGCTTGCTTTCATGATATGGAGCCCTCAAAAGATTTCTTCTTCTCTAGTTAATTTGCTTCGATGAGGAAGCTTCATGATCATGCTTTCCAAGTATGAAAGGTTCAATAAAGCAATTGTACGAGGCATTAAAGACACAATTTCTCCATTGACTTCTTTTTCATCACTAGATTGACCTAGCCTTTAAAACTAAAGTTCTCGTGAGAACTCTTTAATGGTTGCTGAACCGATTGATGAACATGGCGAGAGCTTTAGTAACTTGAGGCCTTCTAGCATGGCCTCAATGTACCATGGGTGGGTACTCTGGTGTCAGTATATTAAATGCTGGGAAATTCAAGCTACCAAATTGAATTGTAGTGCCAACATCTCATGTGTTGTTGATGGCGTTGGCTAAGCAGATGTTTGCACCATGCCCTAACTGAATAGTGAAAGGAGTGCTCAGTAGATCCATTCTGCAAAAGTGAAAGATGGGGATTACTAATCAGTAATTATTATCTCACCCTATACTTTCAAAATGCAGAGGCACTAAAGAACAAAATAATAGTGTAATAAAGATATACTCTATAGAATAATTCATTTGACATAGAGTCTCATACATTAGTAATTCAAATTTATTACACATATAAATCACCATTTTTTGTTTTGAATTTTCAAATATTTTATTGCTACTATAACACATATATGACTAGCCAAAGATGAAAAATGAATCCTGTCCTCAACGGAGTCGCTAAAAATCTGCAGGCTCCAAAAATTCACCACCAACCTCTTGACAAATGAAGAAGAGAGTATAATTTAAAAGTTTCGGTGTAATTTTCAGAAGGTAGATGGAATAGTATAAGACACTACCTAGATTTATTCCTCATTTTGTAAGGACTTTAGATCTAGTTCTAGTTTCTAGTGCCCCCTATAGTTAATTATCCTCTCAATGTAGAGAGAACTTGATTAAAGCTAGTCATTAGATCACTTAATATGTAGCATAGTAGATGTGGAGTTTAAAATTAGAGTTTAAATTTATGAAATTATCATTTTAGCTTAAACCGGATGATTGGGGGAATAATGATGTGCCTGATCTAGATCCCATAGTTTTGTCATCCTGGGCTGTCGTGGTCCCTAGTCTACTTAGTCAGAGGATGTAGTCAACCCAACCTGACTAAAGAATACTTATCAGCAACACATGGGTTATGCCGTCTAAGAAATCCTTGTAGACCTAGGGTGGTGTTTGTCTAAGGAGACAATCTTAAGTCTACCCAAATATAGAGATTTTTCCTATCAAGTATACCCTTTGATTCACAACTCAAAGGTAAAGCCATTGGGTGCATAGGCTACGGTCAGATCGTAATATAATGGAGCCTTATTAGCCAAACCACCCGATCAGAGGACTCTGGTCGTAACTACATCATTTATGGAGCCACTCGCCAGCTTAGAGGACACGCCACATCCTTACTAGCGTGAGATTGATTGAGAGTGAACATAGTAGAATACTTGATTTGACATTGGTTCCTTCGTGAGTTAGAGTTTTCTTAATTTGTCACTCCCAACAAACAATAGCGGAAGGTGGATAAATTGAGTTTTGCTTTAAGCTTTTAATTATTGAGTTTCATTTAAATAGCTTTTAGAATGATATTTGATTTATGATAATTTGATTTGAGATTAGATTCATGTTTTGATGGAAGTACCCCCCTCTAGTTGAAACCACCATTCAACACAACCATCATCAGGGTAGGTAATTAATTGATTTGAATATATTTGAGAACTTTAGATCCAATCAACTCTATTTTGCTCCTAACAGAGGATTAGATCTACTATCACATGACAAAATTTGCTTCTCAAATATTTTACTAAGTTGTAATTTTTATGATAGATTTTTCAGGTTTTGTTAACCCGAACCCAGTCCTAAGACTAAATCGGGAAGCAACCCATGCAGCATCCTCAGACATTAAATTTAAGCATTCAGTGTAGTGTCGGGGCCCATGCAGGTGTATTTAAGAATGCCTTAATTAACACCTTCTATTCGCTTGTACGATGTGTTGAATGGTGGGGTTCAAGATGTTATAGATTTTAAAATATTACTCACACTTGGATTGCTTGTTGAATTTTTCAATTCTCAAATATCATTTGGCATGTAGCTGTTAAAGAACTTTCAAAGTTTTATCAACTAATCACTTTCAACTTTTATTCTAAACCAAAAGAACTAATTTTTACTTCTATAAATGAGCATTCTGTTTATCATAACTCTAATTCAAATTATACGGGTTTTTATTGATTCACTCAATTTATCACATAGTGTAACTTGAGTGATTATTGAAGGAGTTTGTATATACCCATTGCCAAGCTAGTTAATTACATTGTAAATCCTTTAATAAATTTTATTTGAATACCACTAATCTTAGAACTAAGTACTTGATATATCATAATTCTCATGTGCTTTAAATATAACTTCAAATATAGATTCAAGTGATCCTTTAAAGGCTACATTCATGAGTGATCTTAAGTTGCCTAATCGAACTTGTGCTTATGAAAAAGCTATCAAATCCCTTATGCACCTTTATTTTTAATTTGAAATTGGACACTTGGATTTATCATCAATTATTGGTCATTTGATATTCGATCAAGATTCCTATTTCTTTTGATATCCTCTAATTTGCAATTGTTCAATTAGTTCTCTTATAAGTTTTCTATCCTCTCCGTTTCATCTAAAGATTGTTTAGTTTTGTGAAGTTTGAAGAAAAAAGAACCCACTCACTCAACATCTTATGTTAATAATTGATAAGTATTTCACGAGAACATGTCTTTCTTCAATGTCCATGAAGGCTTTATTCTTATTGGTATGAATCTTGTAGTTATAGTTATGAGAAGTTTCTATATATTTCTAAGAAAAATCTTAAATCATCATTAATATTTATAATATCATTCCATATTTGATTTTTTTGCACCGTAATCTTAATTTTGGGACTTTGCACTTTCATATTGTTTCATTGTTTATGTGTTTTCTCCTTTTTAATGAATTTTGATTATTTCTTTTTCTTTCCCCCACCCTGTTTTTTTTTCTAAGTCTGAAAATTTGACGAAATTTCAGTAATAATTTAGCTAGGGAGAGCGACATGTAACAAATGTTGGTTTATTTGCACGCCTAATGAGTGTAATGAGTGGTGTCTTGACACTATAGCCAATTTTTCATCTCATTCTTATTGAGAAACCCCTTCAAACCAAAAAACACAAGGATACATATACACATTCACATATTTATCCCACATGTTCAAACTCATTTTCTTACGCACTATAATGATCGACAAAGAGACAGAGTTGGAGATTCTGGAAACCAAGAGAGGAACCCGCCTGATGACAGTGTTCCTCTTTAGCTACGGCAAGAGGAAAGGTCGAAAGGAGACAGAAATATCAGAAGGCTAGAGATAAACCTGGCTGATGATGGTGTTCTTCTTTGGCTATGGAAAAAGGAATTATCAGAAGGGTAAGTGAAGCTCCTAAAGAAGATCCCACCGATGACAAGATTCTTCTTCGACCATGAAAAGAAATTGGAAGGGTAATGGAAAGAGTGATGCCAAAAATTGAGAGAAGAACCCTCTTAATGACGGTGTTCCTCTCCGATTACGAAAAAATAGAAATTGAAAACTTCAGATTGGGAAAAATAAGAGAAAATGGAAGAAGTTATTTTAGTTTTGTGAAAAATGAGGGAAGAAAAAAGGAGGAAGAAGAAAAAGGGATAGGGAAGAAATTGAAGAGCTATTTTTGGTTTTGTGCAAAAAAAGGGAAGTTTTCGATTTGGTTTTGTGAGAAGAAGAAGGAAATAAAAAAGATGAAGAAGAGAAGAAGGAGAAGAAGAAGAGGAAGGAAGAACAAGGAGGGAGATGCTTACCTTACTTGTGGTTTAAACAAGAGAGGGGAAGCTTCACCTTCTTTACAGGAAAGGAAGAAGGGAGAGTTTTGTCATTCAATTTGAAGGGAGAAATCAAGAGAGCCTTTTGTGGTTTGTGCTTGCCGTTGAAAAGAAGAAGAAGGGAAAGAGGGGGAACAGTTGCAAGTGGGATGAGCGGCTTACATGGGTGCCGAGAGCATCATCCATGTGTGAAGGAGGGTGTTGGTTAAAAAATTTCTATAAGGGGTCACCTTTCAAATCTGTGGAGAAAAGAAAAAGGAACCCTTACAAAAATTCATCTTGCTAAGATGCCACAGATCCAGATGTACTTATTCAAGTGATCGGATACGTCATCAAGGTATAGTGTACAATCTCGAAAGAGAAAAGTCACTACCCTTTAATGGAACCAATCACCTCAATAAGGACTCCTAAGGACAATGGGTCTGCATATGTAGCAGAGATTCATCCCCTACTTTACATGGAAAAGTAAAGCAAGGTTTATTTTAAATCGAGTTCGTTAAGTTCCCTACAAGGGCAAGCTCCCATAGTAAATTACATCCTAAGGGATGAGATCCCCTAGGAAAACTCTCGATTAAGGTAAATGATCATTATCTCTAAAGATTTTAATATGAAGGACTATCAATCGATTAGTTTATGTTTTTTTGAAGATCAAGTGGGATTGATCAAAAGAGGGAGTTATTATCAAAGCCAAAATGGAAGATAAGTAAGAGATGCTCACGATGCTAGGAAACCTAGCGAGCATCTCAAACTATCCTAAATTGAGCTTTACATTTTAGAAATTGATTTAGTTTGTTTGAGTTGTATTTTTCATTAAAATTTTAGGACTTAAGATTCCTTAACACAAGATTAAGAAAATGCCTAAAATGTGAGGAATTATGCTTATGGCCCACAAAGGGGAAAAGCAATTTGGGAACCTAAATCTAGGAAGCTTTGGCGAGGGCTGAAAGCATAACCTAAATCTAAGGCAAAATGGGTAATTGGTTTGCCTCCATAAGAGAGGACAAATCACCCAACATTTGGACTTACAACTGCCTGGGGGTGGCCGCCAACTAACTCCTCCTACGATTTTAAATACATGTAGGCAGGTCTTTATGCTTATGCAAGATAGCTAGGCTATTTTATTTAGAAAGAGACTAAGTCCTTAAACTCACTCTAAAGAGACTAGATCATGTAAAGGGAGATGCCTCAAATGACCTAAAATATAATGCATTTCAAATTTCATTTTATTATTATTTTTGGATAATTATTTTGACTCAGGCTAATAGAATTTTTTATGACTAATGCATGAGAAATCAGATTATTGGCCAAAATTAGCGAGAAAGGAGGAGGTGAGTTTTCACCACGGCTCTCATAGGTCAAGCCCGGTTCTCTGGCAAAGGTGAAAGCCCTCCAATCAAGAGTGAAATAAGATGCATTTGTGCATGATATTATAAAGAAATGCTCATCCAGCTAAGTGGTTGCTAATTCTTTGATCTTGATTTTAATCTTAAGCTTTAGGTGAGATAATGAGTTGTTTAATTATATTTCAAGTTGTTAAGTTGGGAAAAAAATTTATTTTTCCCTAAAGAGCCTAATCCACATCCAGGCCATACATAAAGCAAGAAAGAAACTAGAAAAAAGCATGTCACTTAATGCAAAAGCTAAACAAATCATCAATCAATATATAAAGCTAATCGTAAAAAGAATAAATGGTCATTTGTGGTCAGGCACCACCGCACAAACCTGAAAATATCAAATTGGGTAGCCGAGCTCTACCCTTATATAACCTGAATTACAAATGAATTTGATTTACAATTAAAGTAAAGGAATTCATTATTATGGGGGTCTTCAAGCTTTATTCTTCTTTCTTCTTTTTTCTTTTCTTCTTCTTTTCTACTTTTAGTTCCTTCTTTTGGATGGTTGGAAGGTGGATGCTCCAAGGCTTCACATGGTGCATAAGATGGGATCTTATGACCAATGTTCATCCTAATCGCATAATAAATCATTCCAAAATCCTACTTATACAAATTTTTACATGAAAAGGAAAAGTAGAAATCTAACTTACACTTGTAAAATAAAGTTTAGTTAAATCACACCACACAAATTCCAAGCATGTATATTTGACTTATCACCCCACACATGGGTGACTAAGTCCACCTTGCCTATGGATTATGCAAAAGGGTATAAGCACCTGCAAGCAAGAAGCAGTTATATTTTTATTTATGATAGTGCCCCTTAAGCACAATCCCTTGTAGAAAATAATAGTTAGACTAAGCACATCCTACCATTCATTCTATGAGCATACACCCTAACATCAGTCTAAAAATATTCATCACAAAATAAAACATAACATCAAACCATGCACCGACCTAACCTAAGGCTAGAAGTGGTGACTTAAGCTAATGTGTGTGCTTTAAAGGCTTGTGTGGTATGCTTAGCTAGGACTTTAGGTTCAAATTTTCTAAGTGTGAAGAAAATGTTCAACTTAGAGGAGGGTTTCATTTAAGTTATTTAAGTGTTTTGGGTTTATTTTATTTCATGTTTTAATTTGGTTTAAGTGAACCTACAATTAATTATGTTATGAAGGGAGGGAAAGAGAAGAGAACTTCTCTTCGCTTCCCTAACCTTAAGTCATTTCTAAGGTAAGTTCATATTTTAATTTCATTTAGGTGAATGTTTTAATTAAATCTTTGATTAATCCTAAATTTAGATAAACTCTAAACCAAATCTATTCAAAAGAAATGTATTTTAAGATTAAATAAAATGAATCAAAATTCACATAACACACATTACTTCATTTCTTTCCCAACATATATAGCATGCATATGGATGGACCCTAAGCATATCTATACATGCAAATGAGAGTTAACACACATGCTAAGTAATTCATTTAAGAAAATTTAGAAGTTAAACATGTATGATTTTTCTTAAAAAGAAAATGTTTTCCTTATCCAAAATTTCATATACATGCATGAAAGTAAGAAAGGCATAAGTGAGTACAGTGGCATTGTTAACTAGAGATGTAAGGTACAAGACCTACTTAGGACTACTTAAAGCCTCGCAACCTCAGGGTTGTCCAGACTAATATACCACTTTCCTTAAATACAAACATGCATATAAAAGAAATGAAGTAGAAAAGGAATATGCAAAAGTTGCTTAATGGATTAGTTTTGTTTATGCAATTTATTCATGCAAGTGTAGGCAATCCTTCTTAGATAATAGCATAGGGATGAATAGGGTATAGAATTAAGTAAGTATTGGGTTCCTTTCAAATGAACCCTACATCTTACAAACTCCTATTCAAAACTATGCTAACATAAGAAAGAAAGAAAGGCTACACTAAACATGACTTTATAATCTATCACATGCAAGCTTATAATTAAGATATGAATAACACACTTTCAGATTTGATATTTCATTTATAAGTTTTGAAAATATTTTTGGATTTAATAGTGATAATAGCCACTCATATTTACTTCAGCCAGTACATGCACATTTGACATAAAGTAAACAATTTTCATTTTTAAACTTTGAGACATGAAATTATGAATGCATGAATCACATGACAAACAACTTAACATGTTGGGAAAGATTTAAAATAATAAAAGCATGTAAACAAACTCACTTTACTTAAATCCTAAAGATATTCTTAAGGAATAAGAAAATTTTGAAAAAATCAAAGTGAATTTCAAAATGATTTTTGTTTAGTTTGAAGTTTGATTTAATTTAGAAAAGGTGAGATGAGTTTGTTGTTCCTAACCCATTTCCACATGTGTTTTGTATTTTTGTTTAATTTTTATATAATTAAATCTATTTTAAGCATTGATTAGGTTAAGGTATGCATTAAGTGGCTTAATTAACCCTTACCTACACCTTAGAAAAATTAACTAAGTAATTATGAGCCAATGAGATGACATAAAACTCACAAGGAATTTAAATTTGCAATGCACCTAATAATGAAAAGGCCTAATGCAATTTGGCTCACAATTAAAAGTTAATTAAGTTAAGGGGTTTTAGCTTAAGTGCTTTTAAAACACCCCTTCACACTTATGAAAGGGGTTTTAATTTCTCTTAATTGAACTTAGGCTATTAAACACCTAAGTATCTACCCAAGGTAGATTAATTAAGTTTCAAAAGTTTTTAGAATTTTTGAAAATTGATTAGAGGGGTGATTAATGAGTTAACCCTTAATTAAAAGGGGATTAAGAAGAGAAAATGGGGTTTAGGGAATAGCTTAGGGGAAATGCCTCAAAATTATTCCATAAAACCCCTACTCACTGGATCTAACCTTAATTAAACTTAATCATAGGGAAAATTCACTAATTATACCTTAATTACCCTTAATTACATGAAAGGGGTAATTAGGAATGAAATAGGAATTTCTCCAATTCAGCCTTAATAAATCTCAAGAAAATTAGGGGAGGTAGAGGTCATCCCCTAAAATGAACTCCAAAAATTTGAGATTAATTGACTACTTAATTTAGGAGTAATTAGCTAATTAAGATTCCCAAAGTAACCCAAATTTAGAGAAAAGGAGAATTCAAAATCCATTGAAAATATTTTTTGAAATATTCTAGTTGAAATTATCTTTCCATAGCATTTTTCCTTTTATTTTTTGATTTTTCTATGAAGAGCTATGAATTTTAGAAGATCTAGGGATTAATTAAGAATTAATTAGGTAAATAACTAATCCCTGATTAATACCCAGCTCACGGCATGACACGTGGTGGCGGCGGTCAGCGTGCTTTACACATGGGGGACTATGAGCCACTCACTTAAGCATCACATCAAAAAGGAGGCGACTGACAGCGCACACGCTAAAATCCTCGGTCATCCGATTAAAGATCAAACGGCTAAGGATTCACCCGCAGTTTAAAATAGATAAAGGATTTCTTAAACATGCCAAATAACCTTACCCATCTAAAATGGATGGATGGCTGAGATGAGCCAAGTTCTTCCCAGAGGATCAATGTGAACCGTCCATGATCCAAGGAGAGATTCGAGCCCGATCTAGCATATAATCATACAAGACTCAACCCACACCATCTAGAAGAATAGAGCGACCAATCCAATGGTGGATTTCTCATGCCATGAATATTTATTTCACAAAGCTCCAACACCTATCAAGCTAAGTGGTCAAAAAATCACTAACCTCATCGGTGATCACCGGCACTCAAACTCGATGAGGTTGCTTCGTCTGGTGGAGACGAAGCCCTGTTGAAATTTCTAAGCCTTGAGATGTGGATCAATGGGAAGACCAACCTCCTTGCTTGGGCTTCAACTTTAATCAAATTCACCTCCTCCTTGCTTTGGGAACTTGAATGAGAGCTTGAGTGCACTGACTTGATCCTTTGAGGGAGTATGAATTGAAGTAGTTTTGAGTGAGGAGGAAGTTGGGAATCGAGATGAGCTCCCCTATTTTACACTATGCAAAAGAGAAATGCAAAATTCAAATCCCTCTTAGAATGCTTAGGAATGCTCTGAGGTGGTTCATCCGGGTTCCTAGGCTCCAATCGATCAAGAGTGAAGTGAAATTTCATTGAATTAGGGGGAGTATATCTCCCCCTATGGCAATCAGATGGTCGAGCATAAGCTTGTCATTTTGATCTAATTGACCATATGGAGTGAGCTTTTTAGGTTGTTAGATCATTGCACATTGTCGGTTTGATCCCTTGAGTGGAATGCCAACCTCCCATGTGCATCAAATTGAGCTTAGGAGGGAGTTTAAAAATTGAATTTTGCCATAGGTGGTCGGTTTTGGTCTATGGGTCAAATAGGCTAACCCAAACCCATTGGGTTAGGTGCACCACTCATCACTAAGTCCCCTTGAGTTTTTAGGAAAGCCTCAAGTGATTGTGAAGAGGGTATGACTAAAATACCATGGCTAGCCAAAATTTGTTCTATGGCCTGGGGTAAAATTTTGCTTTTTTTTTTTTTCAATTTGAGAATGTTAGTATGTTGAGAAAATAGGTTTGGCCAAGTTTCATTGGATTTGGAATCCATTTGATATGGTTTGGCTCATGTTGACCCATTTAGGTCAAAATGGGTCAACTTGGGTCAAGTTGACCAATTGGTCAAATTGGGTCAAACCAAGGGTTGGTTCAAGTTCATATGACCATTTGAAATGTTTTAGTAGCTTTGGTTTGTTCAGTTTGGATTAGATTTGGTTTTGGCTCATATGACTCATTTAGGTCAAATGGGTCAAGTTGACCCATTTGACCTATTTGGGTTTGGTCAAGGGTAGGTTTAGGTTTGGTTAGTCATATGGAATGGATTGGTATCTTTATTTCCAATCAATTTGGGTTAAGTTCAATTTTGGCTCAACATGACCCCTTTAGGTCATGTTGGGTCTAAGGTCAATTGGGTTAGGTTGGGTCTAGTTGGCCAATTGAGGCTTTGGTCAAGTTCCACAAGTGATTTGGAATGGACTTGACCCATTGGTTCCAATCAATTTGGCTTAAGTCAAGTTTTGACATATTTTGGCCCTTTAGGTCAAAATGGGTCAACTTGGGTCAAGTGGGCCAATTGGGCTAGGTTAAGCTCAAATGTTGGCTTGGTCAAGTTCAAACATAAGTCATGAGTGAACTTAGATCAAAGGTTTCAATCAATTTGGCCTATGGTGGATTTTGGCTATGTTAGGTTTCATTTTAGGTTAAGTGTTGACTTGATCAACCCTTAGGTTTGACTTGGTTTGACCCAATTTGATTGATTGATCATCCCATGATGATTGTTGATCATGATGAGAGGGAAATATGAGTTTGGTTCAATCCAATTTGGTTAGGATCAAAAGTTGGCTCATAAGGGTACTTTAGGTCACTTTGGGTCAAGTGAGCCTAAGTGGGTCAAATGGCTTGGTCAACGCTTGATTTGAAGTTGATTGATCTTGTATATGGACTTATGATTGAAATATAAATCCATTTATAAGTGGTTTGAAGTCAAATGGGTTTTGATCCATTTGAAAATTTCATATTCAAAGGAAGAATATGAAGGGATCTTGGGTTTGATTTTTGATTTGGGGTTGATTGTTTAATTGAAGTTTGGATTTATATATGAGCTCATGATTGTAGGATTGATTGAACCATGAGAGAAAATCAAGAGTTTGGCTTGATTTGAAAGTGATCTGGCTAAGTTCAAGATTTTGGCTTGAAAGGCTTAGATTTGATTTTGAATTGATTTGAGTTTGATTTTTTGAATAGGTTTTGATTGTTTGAAGTTATATTTCATTTATTTATGTGAATGTAAATGAAGATATAAATTGATCATGAGAAAATTTCAAGAATTTGAAAGAGTTTAATCATGATTTAGGATAAATCCATTAAAGGGAATTTAAAGGATAAAGAAATTTTTAAATTGAAATTTAATTTTTTTTTTTTGGATTGGATTTGATTGATGTATATTTATATTTCATTTATATATGAGAATATAAATTGATTTTGAGAAAATCTCATGAGTTTGAAATGGTTTGATCAAAGTTCAGGTTAAATCCATTACTGGAAAATTAAGGGATTTAAGGGAATTTCAAGAATTTTAAATTTGGAATTTAATTTTTGCCTTTGATTGATTTATATTTATATTTCATTTATATATGAGAATATAAATCATAATATAAATAAGTTTTGAAGTGATTTGATCAAAGTTTAGAGTTGATTTTCATTAAGTCCTTTAATGAAAAAGTAAAGGGACTTAAGAAAATTTTATGAATTGATTTGGAATTTTTGAATTTGATTTGATGGGTTTGAATTTATATTTTATTTATATATGAATATGAATGAGAATATAAATGATTTATGTGAAAATCTCAAAGATTTGAATAGGTTTGAATCATAATTTTGGCTAAGTCCTTAAGAAAGGGTTAATGACTTGGAAATTTGAACTTATAAATTTTTGATGGTTTTAATCATGGTTTCAATCATGGATTTCAATCATAATTGAATTGAGTTTGGAGAAAATCAATTCTTTCTCCAAATAGAATTGATTTGGAGTTTGACTTGAAAGAAGGGAAGTGAGAAATGGTTTAAGCTAAAGGGTAGAAAATTTTCCTAACACTTATGAAGCATGACCTATTCCTATGGCTAACTCTTCTAAGTCCCTAGTATCCACCTAATCACTAGATGTGTCCTAAGACTAAGGAACTCTTAATAGTCTAAGAGGAATCCTATGCCTATGACGGAGGTATTGAGAGCTCATTCTAAAAAAGAGGTCAACAGAGGCTCGAGTAATCGGAAGAGGGGAGCTCGCTAGGCTCTCGTGCGATCGCGTGAGGGAGAGGGATGAACCGAGTTAGGTGAAAGGGGCTGGGTCACATGAATAGGAGGGATTACCAAACCTGGCCTCGAATAGAATAGGTGATTTAAGGATTTAGGTTAGGTTAAATAGGGCTTTTAACTTATTAAATGTCTAAGCACTTAATATAAATTTCACATCGATAAAATTACATATTTAATATATATATATATATATATATATATATATATATATATATATATATATATATATATATATATATATATATATATATATATCAATCTTAGATATTTCGATGTTCTTGATCAACGATGCGCCGCTTTCACATCAAGGCCATTTGATTGAAATCGATCAAATAATTTCAGCTCAAAATGCACATTATCACTTTTGATTGCTCTATTTTCACATAGATAATTGAGTAAATAGTCTTACATGATTTTTTGATGTTTCAAAATTAAGGCAAATCAATTTCACGAACGAGGTTATTTGGTTTGCATGCCTTCGACAATGTGTGCAAGTGTATTAATGACTCGACGCTTGATCGATCATCAAGTTATACAATTTTTATATTATGACTATTTTTTATGTTCTGAACGTGATGGTGAAGTCCATTCATCGATCGGAGGTTATTTTGGTTGATTTTGGCGATATCCGTGCATTTCAATCTCAATTTGCATGTCACTTCCGATCATTCGACATTTGCAAAGACTCAAATTGAAGTGGACAGCCTCATTTGGCATTATTCGATGTTTCAAGCTAAAGGCATGATCAATTTTATGAATGGATGTTGTTCGGACATCATCGCAGTTTCTCGGCTCTAATATGCGTCAACACATTGATAGCTCGATTGCTTGATTGGTTGCTCTTTAGATTATACAATATTTATATTTTGACCAATTTTGATGTTCTGAACATGATGGAGAAGTCCATTCATCGATCGGAGATCTTTTTGACCATTTTCGCTGACGTCCAGTGTATTTTGAGCCCCGATTTGCACACTGTCACTTCCAAAGTCCGTTGAATTCGACTTGTAGGCTTGACTCAACTTATGAAACATATATGGAGGTAAAAAAAATTTTAATTTGATTTCATGTTTGTTTAGATTAATGATTCAATTAATGATTTGATGATTTAGATTTACCAAGTTAGTTTAATTTAGGATTTAATTGACACTTAATTGCAAATTTAATTAAGTTCAAATTCATGTTTGATTAAGCTTAGTTAATATGATTAACTTAATTACATAATTGGCTTAATTAAGAGGTTTGATTAAATTAATTATAGATTAATTAAAGATTTGATTAATTATTATCATGTTGATTAAATCTTGACAATAAATTTAATTAAGTGTTTGATTTAAGTTTGATTTAAGAATTAGTTTTAATGTGAATTATTTAAATCAATTTGGTTTACTAAAATGATGGGTTAATTTATTAAGTCATTAATTAGATGTTTAATTGATTAGGTTTGATTAAGGATAATTCTATTTTAAATTATTAGATTAATTAAAGATATATTTAATTAGAAATTAATGACTTAATTGCCCACATGTGAGTGATTTGATTTAATAGATTTAATTAAGTATTTTACATTTGATTGATTAAAGGATTATTATTGTTGTTGTTGTTGTTGTTGTTTGATTATATTAAGTAAATTAATTGTTTATTTTTATTTCAATTAAGCTTGATTATTTATAATTAGAGTTTCATTTGATTTCATTCATTTATTATGTTCTTTGAATTTCATTTAATACTTTAATTATGAGTTCATGTTTGATATAGTTATTAGGTTTATATATTTAATGATTAATTAGTTATCTTATTAAAAATGGATAGTTGATTAAGTTTACCTTAACTTTATTTTGTTTAATTTGATTAATATTAAATGATTAGGATGAATTGGACTTGCAATCAATTTGGTTTTTAATGCTTAATAATTAATCAATATTCAATTTGCTTTAAGTTATTAAGTGGTTTTATATGGTTAGGATTCAATGTTTGATATAAGTTTAATTAGATTAGTTTAATTTGAGATTAAAGTTTCATTGGTTTCTTTAATTATGAGTTTAATTTGAAATTTAATTAAGTTTTATTAACTAAATTAGGTTTAAATTTATATTTAATTTTGTTTCATTTAATGATTATGTGATATTTTCTGATTTGAGGTTTGATTAACAATTATTTAAGTGTTATTTGATTTCTAATTTTTTGTTGATTTAATTTCATATTATTATGAGTTTAATTTTAATTAATTCTCTTAAACCTAAGTATTTATTTTAGTTTTATTAAGTTTCAGAAGATTATATTATTTTCTTAAGGAACTTAGATGTTAACTTAAGTGATTTAACCTACTTTGAAGATTTTTATAATACTCATAAAATTTATTAAATTTTACTAAATAGACAATCTAAGCTTCAGAATTTAATATCTCCCAATCCATATTTTTTTTTTACTTCAGAAATTTATGGTAGATGTATTTTGATCTCCATTTCAATCTCTAAAAGTTTCGGGTCATTCTTCTTTATATTTTTGGTTTAATCAATTAAATTTTATTTTCACTAAAACCTAAATTAAGCTCAAAATACCCAATAGAAATTGGGGATCTTGAGATTTTTGGATTGCTCTTGAAAAGGCAAAGCTAACTATTCCTTATTTGCAATTTTTCTTTAAGTAATTTATTTTTTATGATTTTTTAAAGTTTCAGGTAATTTAAATAATCTTTAAAATAAAAAAAAATTTGATTTTCTCACTTAACCTAGTCAACGCCACGTGGCATTAACTGGGCTATGCAGTTCCATGCATCAGCACCCAATTGGGCCACGCGACACTAACTCGATGTTTGAGTAGGAAGGCACGGTTTCACTCGGGCCGTCCGATCGTGGATTGGACGGTCTAGATTGAATTGCACGATCTAAGGGACGAAATCCAAATAGATGGAAGCAACATCCATCCCTATTAACAGGCGATCTCTTTCTAATCATATCCGTCATTTAAGGGGATCGATGGCTGTCGCGTTCTTCCCAACGAATGAAAGCGACGTTCGAAATGCGAGACTGATGGATGAATGAGAAAACCGAATGCCGAGGGTCTATTTTGAGCTTGATTTCGCTGCGCATTGGGATTGTGTAAAATGAAAGATACAAGAGATATCTAATGAAAATTTTTTAAATCGTGCAAGCATCATCACAAATAAGAAATCCTACGGCCGGCTACGGGATTTGGAAATTACCTCGCTAGGGATGATTTTTGATGGCATAGTTGATTCGAACACACTCCTGGATGCGAGATGAAGCTTTGGAATGAATCTACACACTTGCTTTGCCTTGGAACATCGTAACCAACCTCTCGACTTCACAAATCCGCTTGGATTGGGTCATTTTCACTGAAGTGGAGAGGGTTCTTTTGCTAGAGTTTCGGAGCTTCTAATGTAAATTTGATCTTTTGGGTGCCTCTTTTCCTTCTCTATTAATGGTGGCCGAAAACCACCATTAATGGTGATGGGAAGGTGGTTAGGTGGCCATGGTTGATTGGGGACCTCAGATTTTAGCTCCCAAAATCCTCTCTTGTGGTTGTAAGGTCAGTATCAATCAATGCAAGAGATGGGGAGGAGTGGAGGAGTGGAGATTCTGCAAGATTTGGTTTTTTTCCCTCTCTTTCTCTCTCTCTCTCTCTCTCTCTCTCTCTCACTTAGTTTCACCTAGCCATAGAAGTTGAAATTCAACTTTTTACATGATGCTTTAAGAGTTTTATCTAATTTGGGGTTAATTTGGGATTGGGTCAACATGAATGAGTTGGCTTCAAGCAACCCGATTTGACTCATTGACTTTGGATTTGCTTTAATTATATTTCATTGATCATTCATGAAGGTTTTGGTTGATTAATTTTGTTTGATTTGGAGTAATTTTGAACAAGTTTGGCCAAGGTTTGATCAATTTTGACTAAAATTGGTTAAATTGATTTTTGCGATTCAATTTATCATTTTATATTTAGATTTTGTTCCAAATTTGTTTTATGAATAATTTGGAATGTTTTTGGTTAATTATTTGGGTTAATTTGGCTTTGATTTGGATTTGACCCATTTTGAGTTCAAATGGGTCAAATCGGGTTCAATTGAGTTAAATATTTTATTTGACTCAACCAAGGTGTATTTAAGCTCCAATCATGTTTGATTAAGTGATCATGATGATTTAAAGTAATTGGTTTCATTTGATTTGATGTTAATTTTGATTTGAATCCATTTTAACTTAAATTGGGATTAGTGGGTTAAATGATCTAATTAATCCATTTGAAATCTTATATATTTTAGATTTGTTTAATTTTATGTTTAAGCATGTTCATTTGATGATTTTGAGCTTTCAGAGTGATTTAAATTGGACAATTTTTAGTTTGTTGACTTTTGACTTAGTGGGACCCACATGGGTCAACTCTAGATCAAATAACCTATTTGCCACTTTAAACCTCATTTTGGATTTATTTTTGAGTTCATTTATATTTATGCATTGATTATGTGCTTTTGGTTTGATTTAATTTAATTTTATTTGGACTTAAGTGATTTTAAGCTTAAAATAGTTAACTGAGTTAATCAACCTAATTACCTCAACCTAAGCTCAATTGGATTTGGATTTCAATTCAAATATGTTTGATTTAGATTGTTGAGCTTCATTAAATTTGGGTTTAATCTTTTTTAAGAGATAGGCATGAGCTTGTTTAGGCCATAGGATGGGTGAGTCACCTTGGGTCTTAATGCTTAACCTAGTCCTATAGAAAACCCTCTTAAAGTCTCTAGATTTAGGTTAAGTGTTCACTTAGCCACTAGAAGTGTCCTATGACTAAAGAGTTCTTAGTGTCTAGAAGACTCCTAGACCTATGATGGGAAGATTGAATCCTCACTTCAAAAGTGAGGTCAACAATTATCAAGAAGTATCTATTGAATCCACCATTTCTGTTAGACTTCCTTGCTACAGATCATGCATATATATGAAAAGAAAAAGCAGCAAATGTGAGAATTTTATTTCGATGGAGCTTCATCCATCAAATACACTCATCCCTCAAATCTCCCAAAAGCTCGAGCTAGCATTAGCCTCATCTTGATCACGGTGGAAGGTGATATAATGTGGGACTCTTACCAGTTGACTGAGCCATGAAATAACAACGAAGAAGAATATGAAGCACTGGTGGTAGGTCTTGAGGAAGACATCTCCATGAGAGCTCAAAATCTATGAGTTTATGGTGATTCTCAGCTCATCATTAATTAATTACTGGGTATTTATAAAATCAATAAGCTTGAATTGGCTCACTGCCATAAGCGAGCCCCGAGCTTATGAAATAAATTCCAAATGTCATTATAACTCATGTCTCTCAATCCAAAAATAGTAAAGTTGATTGCCTGGTTAAGCTAGCTAAAGAAATGACAAGTATGGACGACGATGATTATGTGCTAATTAGTGTTTGCACTCGTCGGGTCTTAGAGTCGGTAAACCTAAAATCCCAACTGGAAGAGGGATCATCAAATGCAAGCTAGTAGGATGAAACTCATGTTACTCCTCACACTCTCTTGCCAAGTACTTCTCAAAGTCAACAAGACGAGCCTCAGACTACTCAGGAGAAAAGACCTCAATCTAAGGAAGCGCCAAAGCCACGAAATGAAATCCTTACAGTAAAAGAGAAGGAAGATTGGAGACAACCCTTCATTAACTATTTTAAGGAAGACAAACTGCTAAGCAATAAATTGATGGCTGTACAACACGAGAAAAGGCTTTGACTATATGCTTATGTTCGCAATACCCAATGTCATAGATCCTTCGAGTAGATGTGGCTACAATGCTTGAGAATAGAAGAAGCCAACAAAGTGATTGATGAGATCCACAAGAGACTCTGTGGTACACACTAGGCAGGTCCCAAAATAGCTTTCAAAATCAAAGGAATGGGATACTACTGGCCATCTATAGTAATGGATTGTACTGATTGTGCCAAGAGATGACATGAATGTCAGGTCCATGGCCACATCATTCATTAACCTCCAAATCTGTTGCACCCAACGATAGCATCTTGGACATTTGAGTGTTGGGGAACTAATGTAATTAGATTAATTAATCAACCATCATCAACTGGTATCGCTTCATCCTAGCAGCAACTGATTATTTCCCAAGTGGGGTGAAGCCGCCCCATTCAAGGAAGTAGCAATCGAGCACGTGACCAACTTCTTCATCCACAATATTGTTTATAGATTTGCTGTGTCACGCCAAATTATCTCAGACAATGGTCCAGCCTTCAAGAGCACTAAAATCTATAGATTTTTATCAACATAAGATTATTTGGTGATACTCATCGATTTATAATCCGAGAGCAAATGAGTTGGTTGAGACTTTCAACAAAACACTAGTCGAGCTACTCAGAAAGATCCTCACAAGAAATAAAAGGGAATGGCATGGCAAGCTTGTGGAAGTTTTATGAGCTTACCTCACCACTTATAAGACTCCCATAAAATCCACTCCTTATGCACTAATATTTAGGGATGAAGCAGTACTACCACTCGAAGTTAAACTACCTTTGTTCCGAGTAGCCATTCAACACGATCTTACCCAAGATGAGAAATCCCATCTATGGATAGAAGAGCTTGATGTTTGACAAAGCTAGGCACCAAGCTCAGCAAAATTTAAAAGTCTACCAAGTGAGGATGTCCAAAGCATTCGATCATACAGTACGTCCTCGAACTTTTCAAGAAGGAGACTTGGTCCTAGTGTTGAGAATATCAATTATTCCTCACCATCATTATATGTGTAAGTTTTTCTTAGAAATTCTCTTGTAACACAAGAATGTATTTCCGAAATAAATTAAACATCCTCCTTTAGAAAAGGGTCATCATTTTTAAATTTTATAGCAAAATCTCAGGCTCTCCCTGTGAAACAGGGGGCCTTTCTATAGTTTTTAGGTCGACATCACCCCTATGGTCGAGATCCCCATATATGTATTCAAATTATGTATTCAAAATTCACAAGTTTCAAAGTCTTACTGACCAAAAAGAGAAATTTTCAAGTCTGTAAACTTTAACAAATCAAGTTGGAGACACATTTTTCATCCATACATCAAATCTAGGGCTCAAGTTGATGCATAAGGTCGGACTCAACACTCCCAAATATGGCGAGTCAATGACAGGTCTGCTTACTCAAAATACTATAAAGGCTGTAATAAGAGATCCTCCTACTTTGTTAGTTCAAAGACAGGAGCATCTAAATCTCTAAATATTTCCAACTTGGTGAGTTCAAGTGGCCCAGACTAGGAGATCATCCCTAATGGTCATAAGGTCATTTTTCAAAATCCAACAAAAAGATCCTCACTCGAGAAGACACTAAGCCAAGTTTGGTGTATCAATATAAAAAAAAATGTCAACTCCTTCAACAAGTCTATGAAAAGAAAGAAAAGGCAGAAGGAAACTCTTCTTTAGTAAGTCCAACCAAAGCGGAAACGAAGGGGCCAGAAGAAGTCATCACAATGTTCATACAAACCAAAGGCTGAACTAAAGAATCATGTCATAAATATGTTTGTTACTCACATAAACTGACCCTTACTTGCCATTGACCAACACAAGCTCGAGGGTTAGGTCATCCTTCTGACTCACGAAAGCTGGGGTAGAAGGTAATTTTGTATCATCTGACAAGTCTTCAAGACAATTCAAGACTTTCCTCTATCAAATCCGTTAAGGCACGAAGCCATGATAGAAGGAAATACAAGATATGAATCTTTGAGATAGAACTCTTCAATAAAGTGCGGAAACATGGGCGAAAATAATCTCATCTGACAAGTCATCGCTCCATCAAGTCCAGGAGCACAAAACTGGGGCAGGAAAAGGAAAATACAAATTTCCATTTAGAAAAGAATCTTCTTCTAATCAGTCGATTACTAAACATGGCAGAAGATGTTGCAGCTTGTACACTTAAGTCATCAACTCCATCAAATCTACTGCATAAAAAGCCGGAGATAAGAGCTCCTAAATTTCGGTCCAATGAAATCTTCAACAAGTTTAATTTCATATGCCAAATATTCAAATTCTCTGTGATTACTTGAAACACTCTATGTAGACAGGGGCATTTTTATATATTTATTTAACTACGATTGTGCTTTCCTGAGATAAACATATATGATGATCAAAATAAGATATGTTTATTTATATTAAAGAAAATCATAACATATTTACACTAATATGCAATCCTTGTAAAGCAGGTAGCCCTTTTTTTATGATCAAGATTGTTCAATCTATACGTGAAATAGAAGGTCTTCTTGTATATATTATTGGGGTTGACATCAGTATGCCAGATCCTTGAATATCATAAGTCAATGTATGGTCAAGTTATAGGCTCTTGAAAGAACAAAAGAATCAAGCGCAAGCATGAAAGGATAAGCCCTATATGGAAGTTTATCCCAAGATTCATCACATTTCAAAGATCAATTAGAAGAACTCTCAATTTTGAAAGCTTCAATCTACTAAGTTAAAAACATCAATCTCTACATCTTCAAATCAGGACAGGATGGGTTCTAAGAACTCAACAGGCATATTTGAATGTTATTGCTCACTCAACGAGCCATAAAAGAATATGAATGCTCCTACTCATAGTCCAATGATAGTGTTTAATTTCAAGCTAAAATTGGTTTAGTGATTACAAGTAGCTAGAATAAGAATTTTTTATACTTTATAGATGGACGAACAATGCGAAGAGATAACTTTCAATCCAGAGTTGCCTCATATCAATATATATATTAGCAAGGGTCATTATAAACTCTTTTCAAGCACTCTAATCAAGCACAAAGCACATCAAAGCCATCTATCAAGTCCATCAAAGCAAAGCACGGATAGAAGAAGCTAATTTCATAGTTCACACAAAGCTGGCCAAACTAAAGTAATAGTTATTGGGTTTGTTAAAGCACATTGTTAAATTGATAACTCAACATTATATACCTAATATAAGCGAGGAAGGTCATGTTTGTATGCATTCAATGAGCAAAGCAACATGGGACTAAAGATATTGAACCATACCGTCAATATAGATAATCAAGTCAATCCTTCATCAAGGTCCATTAAACAAATCTAGTACAAAAGAAATTTCAAATCTCAAAATGACAAATCAATTACTAAAACAAAATTGCGATCAAGAAGCTAAGGGTGAGGAAGGAACAAATCACTAAAATCTTGTGACAAATGAGCTGATAGTGGAAATGTTGAAGAGCTCCTCATCAATTGAGTGAAGTTGTAGTATATTGAGATTGAGGTTGGTAATGAAGGTCCAGCAAACATGACTCACTCCATGTGTGAATCACATTTGTTGGGGGGGGCATTTGTTGACCTCCGTACACATAAGAGAGTCAAACTCACGATGAATGCATTAGGATACAAAATGTACATTGTGGAGAATGCACTTTGCATCAAAGTGTCAAAATGACCTCACGATGACAAATGGACTTCCCCATCATATTTAGAATATCAAAATTGATCAGGATATACATATTGCATAACAGATGGTTGACGATCAGAAGAAGATTAAGTATCCTATGTTAGTCGGAAGGCTATGATGATGGCCAAATGGCCTCCATTAAGTAAAATTGATCTTGTGTTAAAATATCAAAATCTATCAAATAATACTTGATTATAAATGAGTCTACATGAACATCGAGCCATTAGGCGATAATGCATTTTTTGAATTGAATTGATCTATGTAGCTTGAACCAAGCTTAGATATAGATGAAATGGACTACGTCATTGCATAGAACATAATTATCCAAAATTGCTTATATATATATATATATATATATATATATATGTATATATATATATTAATTTATATGAATTGTCATAAAAAATATAAATTAGGGTTTGATTTAATCACTTAAATACAAGTGCAATACCTATATTACAACCTGTTCGCTCACTCAACACTCAATTCCTACACACCTGGGCCTAATCCCTCCATTCACACGAAAAAAAAGGGCAGTAGCTTCCTTCCCTGACTGAACTCTCTGATTTAGTCTCGACTCTCATCCACTCACCCATATCCCAAAACCGTCCCTGTCCTACAAGTCAGGCCACTGAGGCATTGCGACCAGTATTGTCCATCCCTGTTCTCTCAGGCTTAATCCTTTCTGCATCCGAATAGTAGTGGCAGACTAGACAAGCCCGTCATCTCAGGACTCCCTCACCTCGATGCTTTTTTGCATCGGTCCCTCTTTTCTCCAGGCCAGCCAAAGAAACACATGGCTTGGCCTCCACTCAGTCCACATGCAAGCAACTAAAATATGGGTTCTTGGCTCTATGTCACATACGTCAGAAATCGAACTCACTTGCCCTCAGAACCGGTTTTGCGCGATACACTCTCTTTCCATTAAATCCGACATAAAGCCTTCACTTGACATTTCGATCGAAGGCCAAATTAGTGCTGATCTCTTCTCCTCTTTTTCTTTATTATTTAAAAAAAATTAGAAAAAAGTGTGAAACAAAAAAAGAAAGAGAGATTTCATATTATCTTGTTGATTATGTCACCTGCTTTTGATAAAATGTATAAATATGTGTGGATGTGTACAAAGTACATTGTGCTTGATTTTACGGTGTAGAACCTATAAGAACTATGCGATAGAGTGGGTTGGAGCTTATATGATCCAAGTGTTACAAAACACCACACATCTTTTAGGCAGTGGGCATGCTTTAGGTAATCTCCCAAATTATGAGGGTGCCAAAATTTTATCAGAAAAATTAACTTTCATGAGACTTAAATCAGAGAAATTAAATAAACCCAAGTCATATTGAATAAAAAATGTAAATGCAAAACAAAAAAAAGGAACATGAATGAAAATGAAAACACAAATAGAAAATCTCTCAAACATTGAAAATTTATTCAAAACTTATGTAAGTTTAAATGAGGTCAATTGGCAAAAATATACTCAAGTGAGACATCTAGAAGGATAATTCATTAACAAACTTGAAGATGATTCATCTACATATATTGAGATCATTACATTTTATGTTGATGAATTCAAAATATTTTTTGAGGTTATTGATTTGATGAGCTTACATGGGGCTTGATAGCTTCCTCATGAGTATGAGCATGAATTGATCATTTTCTAATGTGCAATTGGTAGTATCACTATTCACATTAAACAATCAAATATAATTAAATGGATTGGTTGAGATTTGTCATGATCTTGGAAGCTTTGATAAATGTGACTAATCCAAAAGATCAAGGCATACATCTCGATGTAGCAACATTCAAACTATAAATTGAAATGTACATAAGTTGCTTTTAGATAAAATGGTTTATATAGTGAGATATTTTTGGCATTCAATTTCATCATATTAGAATGCTCACAATGGCTTGAAAGATTGTCATATGTTTTCAATGCAAATCCTATATTGAAATCTTGTGTTCAAATGCATATAGATAATAAACTATTTCAAAATAAATCATTCATGCGTACAAGGCCTAATACGCTATCTGAGATTTATACAGTGACCATATCAATAAATGAAATAAACATAGCATCTTGAGAGGTATACTCCCTCTAGCGATTTACATGTTTCATAATGAGCATCTTAGGCTAGCCTCAATTACCTCATAAAATGTGCAAATTTTATAAATTACACATAAAATTAAAATTAAAAATTAAATTAATTTCATTCTATAAAAGTCACTTAATGTTCAAATCTTCTTGAAAATAGGAATTGTGAGGTGATTCTAAATCAAATGCTCGATCACCAAAATGGGATTTTTTATTTCTACGATCATCAAATCATCAAATTTCATAATCAAATTTCCTGATTGATTTGTGCAGAAGTATTTCAACTATGGGGATTGTTGTGTTTTTTTTTTATTATTGTATCTCAAATTTAAATTTCTAAATGCAAGTTGTGGATCCTCTACTTCAAAAATATAAGGTCTAATGATGATTTGAGTTGATTGAAGATATCCAAATATATATATATATATATATATATATATATATATATATATATATATATATATATATATATATATATATTCCAATGCAAAGTTCTCAAAATATAAATCTAGATGATCCTCATTATTAAATTAATAGAAATTAGGCGGAATCTAAAACAAAAATAAAATGATATTCATATACCCACGGATGATGGTTGTGTTGAATAGATATTTGAATCGGAGGGGATACTTTCATCAAACTGTGTTTATAATTTCAAATCAAATTAATATAAATTAAATATCAATCCAAATAAAAAATTTGATGAATTATTAAGCTCAAAATGACTAAATGAAAATCATCAACCTAAAATCTTAAAGTAAATTCAATTCATCCACCATCATAAATTTATGGTACTCTAAAAAAGCCAAGAAAGTCAAATCAAAACACAACTTTATGTTCACTCTCAATCAATCTTATGCTAGTAAAAGTGGTGTCCTATCTATCACGTGGTTTGGTAGGCCACATACACCACATCTGTTCAGAGTCCTATGATGGGGTGACTACACCAAATGACACCATTATATATATTATGGTCTGCGGCTTGCTAATTGTCCTTTGAGTTGTGAACCATAGGATAGAGCAAAATCTCTGTTAGCTAAGGTGGACTTAAAAGCTTGTCTCCTTACCCCAGTCTATAAGGCCTCCTTGGAGGGACGAGGCTGACCAGGATGGATCCTTGTTGGGTTGACAACCTCTTAACTAAGTAAACTAGAGACCATGGCGATGGATGCGGAACCATGGGATCTTGATGGTGCATCATCATTTACCCAACCCATCTAAGTTAATATGATGAATTTCACAAATCTAAATTCCAAAACTCCATATGTTATTCTATATGCTACGCATTAGAGACTATAGTGAAGTTCTCTCTTAGCATTGGGAGGGTAATTAACTATAGGTGCATGCATATAGAAAGCCTAGAACCATATCTAAAGTCCTCACAAAATGAGGCAAAATCTCTCTGTCTTTTCTACTATTTCATTTGTCTTACCAAAATTTCAGGCATTAAATTATTCTCTCCTCATCGAGAGGTGGTGAATTTTTGGTGCCTGATACTAAGTTTGATTGGGTTTTAGACTTGGTTTGATTGAGTTTGGCTCAATTTAACCTATGTAGGTCAATTTGAGTTCAAATGAGTTAGGTTGATCAAATTAGTCAAGAGATTTGGTTAAGTTCAATTAGTCATTTGGAATGCATTGACAATTGATTTCACTCAATTTTGAGTGGAATTAGGTTTTGTTTATATGAGTTCATTTAAGCCAAATAGGTCAAGTTGATCAATTTGATCAAATTGGTCAAATTAGGTTGAATGAAGGGTTGGTCTACATTTGATTGATCATTTGGGAATAATTATAGGTGTTGGTTTGAATTGATTTGAATTAGAATTAGCTTTGGTTCAATTTGATCTTTTAGGCCAATTTAGGCTAAATAAATTTATGATTGATTAGAGGCATTGGTTGTGTGGGATCCAAAAATTTGCCACCGACCTCTTTTGGAAAAGAAAAGAGTTATTTTAAAATTTAGAAAGGCGGATGAATAGTAGATAAGACACAGATTTGTTCTCATTTGGTGAGAACTTTTATATCACGGTTCTAGGTTTCCTAGCAAGCAATAGGAAAATCGATCGCCATTGCGTTAGGCATGACAAAATCAACACCCATATTGCTGGGTAAAATATTTTCTCATGCGAAAATGACATTAATTTGCAATTAAACTAATTAATGGTTTGCTTAATCCTTAATTTACCTAAGCTTTATCCTAATCCCATTTTGTCCATTAAAATTAAAAAACTATTACCGGCCTTAATATTTCCTATTGGATGCAGCCAACCAATGGAATCACGCGATGCAATCTAAATCCCTTTTAACACTCCCGATCTTCATTCATGCCATACAATTCTCCTCACGACTCATTTCTAGGTTGAAGTGCATGATCCTCCCTCTCACATAGATTTCTCTCTCTAAGCTTCCTCGTGCGGTGCTTCCTCCTTTCTCCCGTCCATTCTTCCTGTGAGCCCTAGCCGACTACTCTTCTTAAGCTAGTTGAATCCCCTCTCCTCCCTTCCTCTTAGAGTTCGACACCTCCAGGTCGTCTCTTTCTAACCCTAAGCTTATTTTCATGCATTTAAGTTCTTTTAGAAGTTAGGGTTTTTTTTGTAATCTATTTTATTTCATGGTTGAGATGATGCTAAGAGTTTGTTTTTGAGATTTGGGATGATGTATGGCCCAAATCTCATTTCATTTTCTATCATCTATGGATGTTCTTTTGCTGAAAATAATTTGGGATGATGTATGGCCCAAATTTCATTTCATTTTCTATCTATGGATGTTCATGGTTTCTACTTTGCTGAAAATAATTTGGGATGATGTATGACCAAAATTTCATTTCATTTCTTTATTATCTATGGATGATCTTTGCTGAAGATAATTTAGAATAATATAAAGTTGTGCTAGTCATGCTTCTTTTATGAGGTTAAAGTGAAATGAAGTCTCAAATCTAATGGGTTTTGAGATCTTGAATGGTTTAAACCCTAATCTTAGAATATTTTTTTTTTTTTTGTGTCTCTTTTATACTTAAGTTGCTATCATTTGGATGAAATGATGCTGAAATTTTTTTTACTTATGGAAAAGTGGACTAGAAGCATAGAAGTATGTTTAAAAAGGCATGATCCAAATCTCATGTTGTTTGCTATTTTCTATGGATTTCATTCTTTTATTTATCAATTCTCTATGGGTGAGATGATGATGTATCATGTATGCTAGTTTGAAATATGAAATTGAAAGAGGATTTGAAGTATCGTATGGCTTAAATCCTAGAATATATACAAAATTTTGTTTCATATACTAGGTTGAAATCTGAAATAAAAAGGGAGAGAAGAAAGGGTTTTGAAGTGTTGACATGGTCAAATCTGAAACTAAAGAGGATTTGAAATGTTGCATGGCTTAATTCAGTTATTGTAAGTTTCTTGTCTCTTTTATACTTCATTTTTTACTATTTTGGGAGGAGAAATACTTGTGCAATTTTCCTACATGCTTCAATGAAAATCTGAAATGGGAAGGAAAGGGCTTAGGGTGTAGTGGTTCCAATCCTAACCTTTAGAAAGTTTTCCTTTATCTTTTATACTTACTTATTTTGGGAGGAGAAATACTTGTGCAATTTTTCCTACATGCTTCAATTTGAAAATTTGAAAGGAAAGGGCTTAGGGTGTTGTGGTTCCAATCTAACTATTAGCAAGTTTTCCTCTATCTTTTATACTTAAGTTTACTATTTGGGAGGAGAAATACTTGTGCAATTTTGCAATTTTACTACTTGAAAAATCTAAAATGGGAAAGGAAAGGGCTTAGGGTGTTGTGGTTCCAATCTAACCTATTAGCAAATTTTCCTCTATCTTTTATACTTCATTTTTTACTATTTTGGGAGGAGAAATACTTGTGCAATTTTTTCTATATGCTTGATGAAAATCTGAAATGGGAAAGGAAAGGGCTTAGGGTGTTGTGGTTCCAATCCTAACTATTAGTTTTCCTCTATCTTTTATACTTCTTTTTTTGTTTTGGGAGGAGTAAATACTTATGAAATTCTCTACAAAACAAATTTAATTCGAAATGGAAAGAAAAGGGTTTAGGGTATTGTGTGGTTCAAGTCCCAAAACTACTAGCAAGCTTTCCCCTCTTTTATATTCTAGTTTTTTGATGTTTATGGCTAATTTTGTTGCTAAGTTGAAGTAAAGAAAGATACACTTTGAATTTGATATTAGTTCAAAACCTTTACTTACATTTGAATCTCTTGCTCTTTATAACTTATGACATATGTTTGTATGGCATTGATTCAAAACATGTGTTTTGTATGACATTGGTTCAAAACCTCTCCTTTGAGATATCATTCTAACTTTCATGTATCAAGATGAATATGTCTCATTGTTAAGGATGAATAAAGTTACATGAAGATTGCAAACTTCTATTTTAATACAATGCATGCTTATGATTTGACATCTAATTTGAGAGAAACACTTCACCTAGCATGCTAAAAAAAGAAGATCGTGTGATGGCAATCATATGCAATTAAAAGCTTAAAGTGATAATTCATTATTTATGATGCTTCAAATTGAAATATCAAATATATCGTATGTCATACACATATAAAGGAAAGCTAAGAAATATGTTGTGTTATAAGTACCCACTCACATTATTCCAATGTGGCAGGGAAACTTGTGAGTACTTGTTCATGTTGTTCCAATGTGGCAAGGAAACCTGTTGCTATAAGTACCTGTTTACATTGTTCCAATGTGGCGAGGAAACTTGTGATAAGTACCTATTCACGTTGTTCCAATGTGGCAAGAAAACCTGTAGCTATAAGCACCCGTTCACATTGTTCCAATGTGGCAGGAAAACTTGTGATAAGTACATGTTCACTTTGTTACAATGTGGCAGGGAAATATGTTGCTATAAGTACCCATTCACATTATTTCAACATGGCAAAAAAATTTGTTATGATATAAGTACTTGCTCACGTTATTCCAACATGGCAAATGCTATCTTTATACATGCGTCTTTCTTGGCATGGTGGGAAAAATAAATTTAGGTGATGTCTTGACACTACCATGCACATCTTTCATGGCATGGTGGGAAGTAGTCTCCAAACCCCATATGAGGGATGATAGAGGCTAAAATTTTGATAAAAAAAAAGAAAGAAGAAAATGTAAATCCTTAAATTATTATTTGAATTCCCATGCCATATATGTGTGTTTATGTGTTGATTTAGTATCATGCAAGCTATTCTATCATATGGCAATTATGATGCGTTGATTTGTGCTATGATGTTGAGTAATGCTTATCTCAATTTTCATGACATGTCATATGGCAAATACTTGATGTTGAGTAATGCTTATCTCAATCTCTATTTAAATTGACATGCTATGAGGCAAATATTTGATTAATTTCAATCTTCTTTTGCTAATTATATATGTCATGTCTCTTTTGCCTAAACATGAGCTTAGTATGGACATCTATTTTATTTTATTTGTTCATTTTTGCAATAATCCTTACATATGCATAGTTGAACATAGAAGGAGAATATATTCTATTGGCACACACTATGTATAGTTGAACATATAAGGGGAATATATTCTATTGGCACATGCTTATGCATAGTTGAACATAGAAAAGGATGTATTTTATGGACACATACTTAAGCATGGTTGATCATAGAAAAATAATATATCTTATTGGCTTTTATTAGCAAATGTCATATGAAATGATGTTGGATATATCTAAGACATCAAATTAATGAATGACTTACAAGTTAAGATGATCCAAATTGGCTTTTCCTTTGCAAGTTGGGTAAACTCCTTTAAAGGATTGCAATTTTGTCTTGAAAGAAAAAAAGATGAGGAATGAAAAGTAAAATCTCATGAGAGGGGTTCCCCTCTTATTTATAAACCTCTTAGCATAAGGCCAAAAAGAAAAAAAAAAAAAGTGGGACTTGTGTTATCTATTAATTTCCTTTCCTTTATGTTTTTGTCATGGGTTTGCATGTGAAGGAGGTTAGCTTTACTTGACCCATTTGTCCCCTAATGACATATGACATGCATTTCTATTTTTTTCCATTTGTCTCTTAATGACATATGGCATACTCTTATATCTTTTCTTTTTTAATGTCATATGACAAAATATGGATTTTAGGGAAATAAACTTTCTTTTTGTCATATTTCCTTAATGACATTTGATGTGTACTTGTGCCCCCTTTGTCATGGGTTTGCATGTGAAGGAGGTTAGCTTTACTTGACCCATTTGTCCCCTAATGACACATGACATACATTCTTTATCATTTGTCTCTTAATGACATATGGCATACTCTTATATCTTTGTCACTTCTTTTAATGTCATATGACAAAATATGGATTTGAGGAAATAAACTTTCTTTTGCTATATTTCCTTAATGACATTTGATGTGTAGTTGTGCCCCTTCATCATGAGTTTGCATATGAAGGAGGTTAAATTCATTTGACTCATTTGTCTCCTAATGACATATGACATGCATTCTATTTTGGCCATTTGTCTTTTAATGACATGTGACACATACTTTTCATTTGCTTGGACCTTTACAAAAAAGGAAAAGGGCCCATCTAGAATTAATGCACTCTAGAATTGATACACCCCTTATATGAAAGACCCATTGGGCTTTATATTTGATCAAATGGGCTTCTAAAATGTCAATCTAAATAAATTTCTCCTTTTATTTCTTGATTGGTCACAAAAAAGGAGGATTTCATCTAAATAATATTCATACTATGCCCATGGATAAGCACCAAACTTTATCTTGCATAAGTGATTTTATATTTGATCAAGTGGGCTTCTAAAATCTCACTCTAAATAAATTTCAGCCTTCTTTTGTTTGCTGATTGGTCACATAAAAGGGCCTAAATAATGTTCATGTCATACTCATGGATAAGTGCCAAACTTTATCTTGTATAAGTTACTTTATATTTGATCAAGTGGGCTTCTAAAATCTCACTCTAAATAAATTTCAGCCCTCTTTTGTTGATTAGTCATTTAAAATGAGTCTTTTATCTACACCCATAAATGAGTGACAAACTTATGCCTTATATGAATGGCCTTATACTTGAGTCAATGGGCTTTTAAAATGTCACATGGAATGTAATTTTAAACCCATTTTAGTTAGCTGATTGGTAATGTTCAAATCGCATTTTACCTCACAAACATTCAATCTACATTGACATGATCCTCCAAAACTCTTGCTATACATGAAGCTTAAGTCCCTCGGAAAGTTCCTTGGATCCTAAATGTTTAATCCTTAAGCGGAAGTAAGTGGGTAGCTTGATTAATAAGTATCATTTTTCTCTCACTTCTTTCCCTTCTATGTGTATATGAAAGTTGTTATTAAACATAAAGCTTTCTATCAAATTCAAAGAGGCATGTATAGGAACCCATGTATATGCTTATGTTTGAATTAACCTTCAACTATCAAATCTAATATGCATAAAGGAGATTTGATTATGATGTGCAAATTTATATGATATGCATTTGTACGTGGGAATGTTAAATACTAAAAAGAAGATACATGTTTGATTAAAATAGATTACTGCTTGTTTTATAGCATGTATTAAAGGTGACATGTCATACTAAACATAATTATTTCAACTTTAACATTCATATGTCTATACAATATTTTAAAAAGAACAGATACATGTATGTATGTTGAAATGTCTATTAGATCAAATATTTAGGAAAATATCCTTCCCAAATGCAAAACAAAAAAAGAAGAAGCAAAGAACAGATGCTACACACGGTTTGGTCTTAGGGGTGGGTTAACAAAATCTAAAATCTAATGATGTTATTATAAATCTTAGAAATTCTATCATAGAATGACAAAGATAAATCTATTGGCATCATTGTTAATGTATCTTTTTAAGTTCAAGATTTCAAGAAGAAAGTCTCAAATCCTATCCTCTATGTTCAATCTAGGCTTGACAATATTTGGAGAATGATAGATCTTAAAATAATTAATCAAGATTCAATCCTCTACAAGAAGATAGTCAGAGTTGACAAGGTCTATCTTCCTGGTTTGGTCTTAGGACTGGATCAGTTAACAAAACTCAAAAAATCAAAACCTACAATTTGACATATAAACTTCAACTTAGACATCTTAATGTCCATGCAATTTTCAAAAGAACATATATTTATGTGCATGTTGAAGTGATTACAAAGTCAAATAAAAAAGAATAGATGCTATACTTCCGGTTTGGTCGTAGGACTGGGTCTGGGTTAAGTAAACCTAAAAATGTCATGTCAAAAATCAAACTTGCAAATTGACACCTACATTTCAACTTTGACATTCACATGTCCATACAAAATTTTAAAAAATAGATACTCGTATGTGTGTTGAAATGTTCAGACATTTAGGAACATATGCAAGTTAGATACAAAGCAAAAGAACATATGTTATGCTTCCCGGTTTGGTCTTAGAACTAGGAGTTTTAACAAAACTTAAAATTTTGATATTATAAAATTTCAAACTAATAATATCGAAGCTAATTCTATCATATAATTATAAGATATGAATCAATTGACATAGTTTCGTTCAAGCCCTCGAAGAAAAGTCTCAAACCATGTGTTCAAGCTAGAGTGGACAAGGTTTGAAGGATTATACTTCTTGAGATAATGAATTTAGACCCGATCCTCTAAAAAAAAAGAGTAGACAAGGTCTATTAATTGATATTAGTCATTGAAGAGTAACTATTAAAATTCTAATGATAAATGATCATCATATTCAAATCTAAATCAATCATAAAATGATCAAAGTTCAATTAAAAAGAAAATAGAATATAAATGAAATGAAATTAATATTTAAATTAAAAAAAAATTGGTATTATCCTAAATGAGAATGTACAAAGTATATACGAAGCATGTGACTCTCAACTTGATATTATCTAAATAAGAAGATCAAAAGCATTATAGAAAAAAATTGGTGAAATGTCTATCCCAGTATGATCAAATTCCATACCCAAAGGGATATTCAATGCCAAAATTTAATCTATTCGATGAAAATGGTAATCCCAAACATCTAGCCCAGCATCTTGTGATAACCGGGGTAATGATGCATTATTATTCCTCAGTTAGTTGTAGTTTAACTTCAGCGCGAGTTGCCAAATGACAGTTAAGACTTTTGTTGAACTTGAAAACATGTTAGTCAAAGATTTTACGTAGTCAAAAGACAACTATTCGATCTAAGCCCTTGGGAAGAAAGAAGAAGATATATCGCCGCATTGGTGAAATATGAGTATGAAATGTGAGCAATTGGAAGAAGAGCATATCAATTCAATTCATGGGCCATTACAACATGGTGCTATCTTTTCACATTTCAAGAGCTACTTGATAGGGTGGCTAAATTTGAGAAATTAAATTTATCGCTCGATAGCCATAGATAAATCAAAGAGCAAAAGCTCACGATCCAAAAGGTGAAACACATTTCACCTCGTTCAAAAGATATAGCGGTTAGTCTATGTAGACAAAGAAAGGCTACTTTACCAAGAAAGATCAAGCGATTTAATCTGCTCCACAACCCAAGCTCATACTTGGAGGTAATGATGTGCCTGAGGTAAACGATGAAGGAGACCAAAACAAACAAAAGGAGCAAATGACTCAATGGTTCCAACCCTAAAAGAAAAGTTGAACAAAGAGTATTCTTTTAAGAGGAAAAGTGTGGCTAAACTATTCAAGCATGCACTCAAGCAGGTCTCTGCTACTAGAGTGTAAAATACACGAATTTGGACAAGTATAACCTAATTATTAATAATATCATTGCTTAGCCATCCTATTGAAGATTGCTACATATTCAAAGATTGGCTAAAGAAAATATAGAAATGGAGAATTCACATTATCGGACAGTGTATTGGTACATTCGAAGAAAGAATCCACTAAGGTAATCACCTCATCTCCCTCTATCAATCAAGCAAAGATAAAGGCAAAGAAAATTGGATGATGAAGGATGGAAAGTTGTAGTCTCTAAAAAGGCGTAAAAATATTGAAATGATTGGAAGGCGTTCCAAGTGTTCAGTGGAAATCACCACTTGAGCAACTTGAGTTAAACAAAACCCAAGTTATGGAAAGGCTAGTTCATTTCATGAAAGACAACACAAATACCACAAGAGGAAGAAGCCAAAAAGAATAAATTAAAGAAAAAAAAAGAAGACATAGCAAAATGCCAATACCATGAGTGGTGCAATTTAACACAAAGAATCATCAATAATATGGATGATTATATACGACGACAAAACGACCCATCACACTTGTTGAATTCATTACTAATCTTTAGGTAATTGAAGAAGTAGGAGAAGAATGCTGAAAAACTTCCCACTGAGTCTTGCTTGATGATACATGAAGGCGATAACGAAGAACTCTTTCCCAAATGAAGATGAATCGAGCTCACCATGAAGCGTAAAGTTCAAATCTTCTAGCCTATCATTAGAGGCGAGGCAGAATGTTGAAACGCGGAATCATCTAGAGATTTAGATGCAAAGGTAGCTCAAGTGGTTGAAAGTGATCAGTGCTACCATCTCAATAGAAAAAGAATAAATAAATAAAGATAAAAGAAATCAAAATCAAAGAAAAAGTCATCCCTAAGGATTCAAATAAGAAGCCTTCACCAATTAAAGGAATCAACTATAATATTATATCCCATCTAAGGAAAAATTGAGTGTCTCTCGATGTTATCTTAGTAATTGAAGCTCTCAAAAAGCCAGAAAAGTTGAAGCATATTTTGTTGAGCATTGTCTAATGGAGACCTTGCATGTTCAAGAGCCTCCAGCCATCACATTTTTAGAAGAAGATATCTTATGCTTGGGACTGGGCACAATGCCCTTGTATTGAAAGTGATGAAGTTATGATACCATGGATCTTAACTGTTCCTCTGTGAATCTTATGAACCTGAGAACCCTCAGGTGGCTATCTCTAGATGTACAACATCTAGGATGAGATAAAGTCCTGGTTCAAGGATTCAATGAGAAGGGACAAAAAACTATTGGGTCATTTGTCCTCCCTCTTAAATTTAGAGACCTCCAGCTGAATTTTATGTGATGTGATGTAGATACTTGAGCTCTTACGGGTCCATGGCTTCATAAGTATGGCATTGTCCCATCTACATTGCATCAATGTATGAGATATGCAAAGGATGGGGAAGAATCAAATTGGGGGTGACATGCAACCTTTTGCGGTGTATGAAATGAAGATATATCAAGATGCCAGTTACTTCCTTAAAATTAAAGCTAACAAAAATAACTAGCAAATATTGCATCTACAAGAACAAGTTAAGAAAAAGGGAAAAAATAAAACAAATAAAGGAAAGGAGATTGTTTCAAATATCCCTAAGGATATAAAGAACAAGTCTAAAATCAATAACACTATTCCTCATATAGAAGAAGAAAAGATGAATGTGTTCCTTTCAAATCAAAGATTCATGAATCTTGAATCTCTGATTGAGGAAGACCATTTTGACTCACGATTATGAGTTCAATGAAGGTAAGGTGCAATGCTACTTTAAAATAATCATAGATCCATCAATGAGACTCGTAGTCACTCCTGTTCCTCCTCAACATTTTAAAGAAATCACTCCTCGAGAAACTCACAAAGTTAAGAAAATAGTGACCTTCTATGTACCTCCTCTCTCTAAAAAACATGGGCCAGGAAGCCTATTTTATAAATTTGAGGGATGTCAAGAAGAAGATCCTGATTGGGTAATGCAATTATCAGAAGAGGAAGAAGCCATTCTCACAAGAATCGAAATATTACTCTCAAAGATGCAAAACCTAATGCATAAGCATGGGGTCCATCTTTGGAGCAAGTAAGCAAGGACTAAGCTCTTTGAGATGATGTGGTATCCAAAGGTTCTCAAACCATTGGAAGAAAAACAACATACTAGGTCTTGGTTTCATCCAAGACAATAGTCTCCAAGAATACACCTGCTATGTTATAACAGGAATGGAAGTTGAGAGTGAAAATGAACATAAGAATGACATTTTTAACATCAGCCTTGCAAATAATGAAAAAGTAGAAGCCAGGTTAGCACCTGAATAGCTTGAAGATGGTGGGCAGGCAGCTACTATGGATGAACTTAAAGAGATTAATCTAGGAACTTAGGAGGATCCTCACCCAACATTTATTAGTGCCCTACTTCTTGAAGATAAAGTGGAAGAATTAAAAATCTTGTGAATTGGGGGCTTTACGGACATATCTTTGAAATGCAAGGCTTATCACGATATAGCGTTCACAAATTAACAATTAAGCCAAATCGTCAAGCAAGCCTCTAGAATGAGATTAGAGGTTGAAGAAGCAGTAATAATTAGAAACCAAGAAGCTCATTGAAGCTGGTTTTATTTAAGAAGAAAAATACGCTGACTGGATAGCTAATATTATCCTAGTAAAGAAAAAGAATGGTCAGATTCGTATATGTATCGACTTTAGGGACTTAAATAAAGCATGTCCAAAGGATGACTCTCCTTATATGAGCTGGTGGATAACACTTCAAACCATGACAAGTTCTCATTTATTGATCAGTTACAATCAGATCAAAATAATGGAAGATGAAGCATACCTCATTTGGGACACTAATTGATATATATATTGCTACGTCATGCCCTTGACGAAGAATGTAGCATACCAAAGGGGTTATGACACGAATCTTTGATGAGTTGATTCATCAAAAGTAGAGTGCTACGTTGATGACCTGCAGTATAGATCAAGATCACCTTGACTTAAGGATCATCTTTGAAAGAATTAGAAAATATGACCTCAAGATGAATCCTCTCAAGTGCGCCTTTGGAGTCTCCTTGGAAAAGTTCCTTGGATATGTTATGCACCGTAGAAGGATTGAAATAGATCCAAATAAAATAAAAGTGATTGTTTAAATGCCTCCTCCGAGGAGCCTTCGTCAACTCCGCTCCATAGAGGGACATCTTGCATTCATTAGAAGATTTAAATCAAATATGTTAGGTAGATGTAAACCCTTTACAAAACTAATGAAGTAGGATACTCCTTTCAAATGGGACGAAGAATGTCAAGAGGCATTCGACAGTATCAAGAGATATATGTTGAATCACATTCTTGCATCTCGGAAAGCCTCTTATCTTGTATATAGTAGCACTGGAAGAATCTTTAGGTGCTTTGTTGGCACAACATAATGAAGAAGGAAGGAGAATGCTCTGTACTATATTAGTCAAAGACTAATAGGAGCGGAAGCGCATTATTCTCTAATTGAGAAGCATTATTTGGCGTTAATTTTTACTGCTCAAAAGCTATGTCATTACATGCTATCTCATAGAATTACTCTCATCTTAAGGATCAATATGTTGAAGTTCTTGATGGCAAGATTAACGTTGATAGGTCGCTTGGCATGATGGGTTATCCTTACTATAATTTGATATATATATGTACTTGAGAAGGGAAGGGCAAATTTTCTTTTCTCATCCCATCCCATCAAATTCGCCAATGATGATCTTCCTGATGAACAGGTCATGCACATACATGAAAAAGAAAAGTAAAAAATGTGGGAATTGTATTTTGATGGAGCTTCATCCATCAAGTTCACTCAACCATCAAATCTTCCAAAGGCTTGAGCTGGCATTGATCTCATCTTGATCACACCAGAAGGTGGCATAATGAGACAGTCTTATATTAACTCAACCTCGAACCAACAATGAAGCAGAATATGAAGTGTTGGTGGCAGGTTTAGAGGAAGCCATTTCCATGGGAGTCCAGAATCTGCAAATTTATGGCGATTGTCAACTCGTCATTAATCAAGTGTTGGGCCTTTAAAAAATTAATAAGCTTGAATTGGCCTATTATCATAAATGAGTTCTCGAGCTTATGAAGTAAATCTCAAATGTCATTATGACTCGAGTCTCTAGAGCTAAGAATAGCAAAGCAGACTGCTTAGCTAAGTTAGCTAAAGAAATGGCAAGTATGGATGATGATGACTACATACTAATTAGTGTTTTCCATCATCACGCCCTAGAGCCAATAAGTTTAAAATCCTCATTGGAAGAGGGGTCATCAAATGCAAATCAGCAGGATATAGCTCATGTTACTCCTCACACTCCCTTATAAATTGCTTCTCAACAAGCCAAAAAGACCATTCCAGATGAAAGACTTCAACCTGAGGAAATGCTAAAGTCACAAAATAAAATTCTTATAGTGGAAGAGAAGGAAGATTGGAGACAACCCTTCATCAACTACTTCAAGGAAGGTAAATTACCAAGAAATAAGTTGATAACTTGAAAAGGCTTTGACTATATGCTTATATTGGCAATACCCTTTATCATAGATCCTTCTAGCAAATGTGGCTAGGATGTTTGAGAATAAAGGAAGCCAACAAAGTATTTATTTTAATTCATCAAGGATTTTACGGCGCACATCAATCAGGTCCTAAAATGGCTTTCAAAATTAAAAGAATGGGATATTATTGGCCATCTATGGTAAAAGATTATATTGATCATGCCAAGAGATACCATGAATGTCGCACGAAACATAATTCATCAACCACCAAATTTTGCATCCGATAGCATCTTGGTCATTTGAGTCTTTGGGGATGAATGTGATTGGGATTGATCCATCATCACCACTTCATCTTAGTAGCCATTGATTATTTCTCGCGGTGAAGCAACACCATTCAAAGTTCGAACGGTGACCAACTTCTTCACCCACAATATTATCTATAAATTTGGTGCCAAATCATTTAATAATGGGTCAACCTTCAAAACAAAAGTTTATAAGTTTACTTATCGCATAAGATTGATTGGCGATATTCATCAATTTATAATCAGAGCAAATGGCTTGGGGCCTTTAACAAATACTAGTCAAACTGCTTAGAAAAATTCTCACAAGAAATAAAAGGGAGTGGCATACCAAGCTTGTGGAAGTGTTATGGGCTTATCATACCACTTACAAGACTCTACCCCCCTATGCTAGTGTTTGGGGTGAAGCTTTGCCACTAGTTGAACTACCTTGAGTAGCCATTCAACAAAATCTCATCCAAGATGAGAATGCTCATTTATGGATGGAAGAGCTTGATGTGCTTGATGAGGTTAGGAAGCTCGGCAAAATCTAGAGGTCTATTAAGTTGAGGATGTCCAAAGCATTGATCATCTGATCGTCCTCGAGCTTTTAGGAGGAATTGGTCTTGTGGAGAAGACCAATCATTCCTCATCAAATTGGTGATAAATTTGAACCTAGCAGGAAGGACCCTTCATCATTGAAAAGGTATATCAAGGGGAGCCTACCAGATTGACTTTAAGGTGAAAGACCAATGCAATCAATGGTGGTATTTAAAAAATATTACACATGAAAGTGTAATTGGACAAATCTTGCACTTGAAAGTTTCATTGCTAATTACATGTGTAAATTTTCATTGGAAATTCTCTTGTAACACAAGAATGCATTTTCAAAATGAAAAAAAAATCTCCCTGTTATATAGGAGGTATTTTTTTAAAATGTTAAAGTAAAGTGTCAGGCATTCTTGTTAGGCAGGGGGCCTTCCTTTCTCTTTGGGGTTGACATCATCATGCCTCCCCAAGATACTCATATTATGAATTTAAATTCTCAAATTTAAAATCTTATTGACCAAAATTTTCAAGTCTGCAAACTTGACAAACCAAGTTGGATATCGTTGCCCATCCAAATCTAAAGTTGGTGTATAAGGTGGACTCAACAAATATGGTTGAGTCATTGACAAGTCTGCTTACTCAACACGCCACAAAGGCCGTAGTAAGAGATTGCCATCTTGTTAGCTAGAGGATAAAATCCTTCATCAATTTCTAAGTCCATGACTCAAGTAGGTGTATAAGGTCGGACTCAACACGCCGAAATACAACCGAGTCACTGATAGATCTGCTTACTCAACATGCCACAAAGGCCATAGTAAGGGATCCTCTTACTTCATCAGTTCAAAGACAAAAGTAACTAAATCCCCAAATATCTCCAACTAGATGACTTCAAGTGACCCAGACTAGGAAAAATTATCCTATTGGTCATAAGGTCATTTTCAAAATCTCAACAAAAAATGATATCCTTACTCAAGAAGGCATTAAGCAGTTTGGAATCAAATACAAATGTGAAATCTCAACTCCTTCAATAAGTCTATTAAAGAAATAAAATAAGAAGAAAACTCTTCTTTAACAAGTCCAATCAAGAAGAAAGCAAAGGACCAAAGAAGCCATCCCAATGTTCATACAAAGCTAAAAGCTGAACTAAGGGAGTTTGTCATCAACATGTCCATTACATGTGCAAAGCACGATGACTCTTCATTGACCTAAAGCTAGGTATGATGTATCTTTCTACAAGCCCACAAAAGCAGAAAGCTAGGGCAGAAGTTAATTTCATATCTCCTAATAAGTTTTTAGGATAATTCAGGATTTTCCTCCATCAAATCCGTCAAGGCATGAAGCCAGGATAAATGGAGACACAAGATATGAATCATGAGATGAAATCTTCAGTAAGTCCGTCAAAGCACAAAGCATAGGACTCAAGATATTTTCATCTCATCAACTCCATCAAGTCCGCCAAAGCACAAAGCTAGGACAGGAGGAAAATATAAATCCCAAATTTTAAGATGAAATCTTCAACAAGTTTGTCAAAGCATGAAGCATAGGATCGAAGGTATTTTCATCTCATCAACTCCATCATATCTTTGGCCGAGGACAAGAGAGGAATATAAATTCTAAAGTTCGAAATGAAATTTTCAACAAGTTTACTCAAGGCACAAAGCATGAGACCAATGAGATTTTCATCTTTCTCGTAGACTATTAGACCATTAAACCTTTTGAGCAAAGTAATCTTGATGCAATACACTAATGGTCTAGATTTTATTCATGAAAAATGTGTACAGGACAAACAACTCGACATTATTATAAAGAAAGAGACTCTAGCGTGATAGATATAATTCAAAGCATAAAAAAAGGAAGGGGTAAAATAAAATATATATACATCAAACGAGATTACAAGTCTCTAAGCTGAGATACAATAATTTGTAAATCCTCTCATTTCATGAGTCACTTCATCAACCATATGCCAAGAAATTGCTATTGCTCCGTGTTTGTCAAGTTTATCTTGTTGCCTTGAAGTTAGTTCTTGCATGACAATGCTTAAGTTCCCTCGAGGCTTGGATCTTAGTAGTAATCAATTTGAGTCCCAATGTTAGACTTATCACAGTTCTCTTGAGGAGCTCTTTGAACTCATCATGGAGCAAAGTTAGCCACTTCCATTTACGCTCTCTCAACTCTGACAATGAAACTCTATGACGAATTATGTTAAGGGCTTTCATTTGTCAGACTAGAAATTTGGCTTCCCGACATAAAGTCTCCCAATAGCACAATTCCTCTTCACTCAATAAATGAAGAAGTCTAGCATTGGTGGCATCTCTTGAAAAGTCGAGTGATATTGGTGAGTCGGATTCAATGAAATGAGCTCAGTAAGAAATTCATTGTCTCCTCATAAATATGCTCATAGATGAGATATGATGCATGTCTCAATGGATTATGAAGAATATTAAAAAGGGAGAGAGAGAGAAGAAAGATAATATTATATCTAAAAAAAAAGAAAGTTACTAGGTCATACACGAGTCAAAAGCCTCAAAGTTGCATTCCTTCAAGCGGTGGCTGACCAATTGGCATTATGACGTCTACCATCATTTCATCATGGGTATTGTAAGTCTCACCATAATCTTGATCTCTCATTCAGATGTTTCACGGCCAAAATCAAAGAAACCCATATACCATAGAACTAGATCCGTAAAGGAGCATCGATGGTTGGAGCAGAGGTTACGCATACTGCTTAGGAAGATCGACCTAAAATCTTCAAAGAAATTGTACAGAGCAACCGTATCGGAAAACTCCAAAGTCCCCAAAGGAAACTGACTCCATGCTAACAGACATTCTTGGCCCCAAATTTGCTTCTTTGGGAGTCAAGAGGCATTGTGGAATAGGGCTAGCAGACCAATCAGTTGAAGCCCTTGGAGAATCTTCATGATGAGGACGTCTTTATCGATGAGATGAAGATGGTACCTCATGGCTTGAAGGTTCGAGTCACTTTAGGAAGTGAACTATTCCTATCATTGAACTGATATTCTCTCTCTCACCTATTACATAGAAAATACAAACATATGTGTAATAGGAATAAAAAAAGGACTTAAAAAATCAAATAAAGATATGATACAAAACATATAGAACTCATACCTCTGCTAGAGCTACTGCCACGGTGAGCTCGTTGCCCTTGAGGGACTCCAAGTCTCCTCACTTGTGGTTCATATTTATGAGCTCCGCACTCCAAAGTTGGTGCAAAAGATAAGCGTACCCAAGTTAAGTGGGTATAGCTAACTCCCGTATGGCTAAAAGGCACAGCCAGACGGAACTTTGAGTTTGTGCCAAACCTGAGCAAATGAAGTCACATCATTGAGGAGGAGAATAATCTAGTCTTGAGAATCCATCCATCAACATCCAACACACGGAATGAAAGGTATCCCTTCATAAGTAGCAAAATCCAAGCTGTCAGCTGCGGTTAGGCTGATATCCTTCTAAAATAACCAGACGATAACATAACATTGCGGTCGGGATGCATCTAATAAAGTATTCAAGCGATTGGCAAGAATTGTGAATTAAAGTGCATATGGTCGACCCCATCCACAATATCAACCTCCCTTAGGCTAGGGGGTAGATTTGCAACCTCAAAATTGATGAATGAGATGGAACAATGACCATGATGCAAAGAAAAATAAGTGTACCCTTTCATGCTCCAAAGTAGAAGAGGCTTGTGATAATTGCATGACTATGGGATAGTTCCTCTATAAGAAATATGAAGGACATTCCAAGCAAGAGAAAGCCCCATGGACATGGATGTGAATCCAAGCGTAGATGTATTGCCAGGGTAGAATCAAATCATGTAGCTCAAGTGAGCTAGCCTCTGAAATAATTTTTAATTGCCTGTATACCCTAAAAAGAACTGGAGGAGTCAAGAAAAGATGTTCACCTTAGGAGATCCTTCTTTCGGCCAATAAGGTACTGGAATGGATAGATCCTTCTCTGATAAGCAAGATGAAAATACACAACCAGGTAGCTAAAAAGATGGCTAGAAATAAATCTTCATCCATACCTAGATGTGATGGAGAAAAATGTCCATGTGACAAGAAGGGCTTGGCAATCTCCTCTGACAAATGACCACCAACCTGTACACCCATTTCGAAGGGGTCATGTAATAGAGCTGAAAGAGATAATAAGTTATCCTCTCTTGAAGGCTCGATCCAAATATCCATAGGCATAGTTGCTCATGGCATGGATAAGACTTCATAAGTGTGCCAAGTAAGTCAGGATAAATTGAGGGTAGAATCATCTCACTTCCCATCTGTAGAGGGCCGCCTACGAAAGAGCTCGCTATCGGAAGGAATATACTCTTCATAATGACTACCATAAATAGGAAGGCCCGATACTGCCTGCAAATCACTCAATGTAATGGTTAATTCTTCGAGGCCAACCCATAGGTATTACTCCTGCATCCCAGAACTCAATTAAGCCTCTTACCCATGAAGAGTGAATATTCCTGAAATCAAACATAGAAGCATAAATTGCCTATAAACACCGGCTTTAAAACATCCTTGTGAGCTTGAAGAATGTATCGAAAGCAATATACCCCTTTCTAGACCATGAATCTATGTCTCCCATTCTAATGAGGTGGACTATAGTTTTTGATGACTAAGTAAGTGTGATTTCCCTGTTTGCTCAATGATATCGGCAACTGGCTGAAGAATTTCACATAAATCATAACTTATTTGGTCAACAGTACTATCTAGAGGATTATAATCACCACACTTCAACCTAATGGTGGTCACCCATTATGGGGAATTCTCGAATTCAACAGGCTCCTCAGATCAATCCAGAAGGGTAGAAGAATGGGTGAAGAAATTTTGAAATATCTCGCACCCATGTAACATATCATTGTGTTGCTCCAGTCTGTCTAGAATATCCACATTATTACGAGGGTCATGTGAATCGATGATAGACCATATAGCATCATCGGTGGGCTCCTCAGAAGGAAAATCTGATGGTCTCCTCCAGTTGAACATTTTCCTATAAGTCATCACAACACACACATATATGTATATATATATATATATATATACACACATATATATATATATATATATATATATATATATATATATATATATATATATAATCAAAATAAAATCAAAAAAGAAGAAATGAGGAAGAGAGGCATTCAAAAAGAAGGAAAACCTTTATAAAATGAAAATATGAATCAATTTGTGCAAATTTTAAAGGAATGTTTCTCTATATGTCATATGGTGGCCAAATAAATCCTACAAGAAGAAGAAGAAAGGGTCAACTAGTGTGCAACAAACACGGTCCTCCGCCGCATGTTTGTTGGCTAGAATTTGTTGACCTACAAGTATATACAACTTGAAATTAATTAAATGAATTGGAGATTAAAATATCCTAATCATGATTGAAATCGATCTAATTCACTTTAATTCAAAAAATTTTGCTTCATAATGTACCTAAAATATTAAAATTAAGTAAATAAAAAAATATCAAATCAATTAATGACCAATTAAATAATTAAAATTAATTCTTAATGAAATTACATGCACATCAAAGTCAGGAAGCCTCGACGGCGTCCGAATGACCTCCGTTGATGAAATTGATCACGATGTTATCCCAGAAATGTCGAAACCTATCAAAAGACGTCTTTTGCGGTTGATTCGGTGAAGTGTATGTGAACTTTGATCAATTTGAGTGCAACGTCACATAATTTAAATAATTACCCTCCCAATACTGAGAGAGCACTTTCGATTAAGGTTAGTCAACAAATCGTTAAATAATGAATATATAATTGTAGTGAGTGGAGTTCAGAATTTATGAAATTTATCATTTTTATTTAAAACTTTTGGTGGGGGGAACAATGACGCCCGATCTAGATCCCATGGTTCATCATCCGGCTAGCGTCACGGTCGCTTAGTCGGAGGAGAGAAAGTCCCAACTTGAAGGATCCTTGTCAACACATGGGTTACATCAAAGGTGTCCTGTAGACAGGTGGAGTTTGTCTAAGGGGACAAATATAAGTCAACCTTAGCTAACATAGGGCTTTTTTCCCAACCAAATACATTCTATATTTCACAACTTAAAGAATAAAGTCATTGGGAACATGCGACAAAGTAATTTAGTGTGTCATATGTGAACCACCCAGTCAAAGGGCTCTTTAACTCATGTGGTGTCATTTCATTTCAGGCAAAACATGGACAGAGACGCAGACCCATCCTTATGGGCTTAGGAATATTTAGTGTGAAGTTAATTTTACATTTGATTTGACATTGGCTCTTTGTGAGCAAAAGTTTTCGTAATGTCACCCCAAGACAAATAGTTGTGGAGGGGTGGATTGAATTTTTTTAAAAATATTTTAATTTAAATAATTAATTTCATTTCATTTATATTCTATTTTCTTTTTTAATTAAACTTTTGATTATTTTATGATTGATTTAAATTTGAATATATGATCATTTATCATTAGAATTTTAATAATAGTTACCCTTCTCGATCATAGGACTAATATCGATTAATAGACTTTCTCTATGCGGTTTGCATAGGATGGATTAATTCATTATCTTAAGAAGTATAATCCTTCAAACCTTGTAAACATAGAGGATCGGGTTTGGGACTTTTATTCTTGAGGGCTTGAACATCAAAAACTATGTCGATTGATTCATATCTTATAATTATATGATAGAATTAGCTTCTCAGATATTATTAGTTTGAAATTCTTATAATATCAAATTTTTAGATTTTGTTGACGGACCCGCTCCTAAGACCAAGAAGCATATCATCTGTTCTTTTACTTTGTATCTAACTTGCATATATTCCTAAATGTCAGAATATTTCAACACACATATATATCTGTTCTTTTAAAATTTTGTATGGACATGTCAAGTTGAAAGTAATCAATTCAATTTATAAGTTTGATTTTGACATGACATTTTTTGGTTTTGTTAACCCCAAAATCGAAGTATAATACATTCTTTTTATATTTGACTTTGTAATCACTTCAACATGCACGAATATCTTTCTTGAAAATTACATGGACATTAAGATGTCTAAGTTGAAGTTTATATATCAAATTATAGGTTTTAATTTTTTGAGTTTTGTTCACCTGGACCCAATCTTAAGACCAAATCGGAAGATAGACTGACTCACTATCTTCTTGGATCGAATCTAGATTAATTATTTCAAGATCTATCATTCTCCAAACATTGTCAACTCTAGATTGAACATGAGGATCGATTTGGGACTTTCTTCTTGAGATCTTGAACTTAAAAAGATACATTAACAATGATATCAATAGATTTATCTTTTATCGTTCTATGATAGAATTAGCTTCTAAGTTTTATAATAGCATCATTAGATTTTTTAGGTTTTTTTAACCCGGACCCGGTCCTAAGACCAAACCGGGATGTGTAGCATATGTTGTTTGCTTTTTTTTATTATTTTGCATTTGGAAAGAATATTTCCCTAAATGTCTGATCTAATAGACATTTCAACATACATATGAGTATCTATTCTTTTTTAAAATATTGTATGAACACATGAATGTCAAAGTTAAAATAACTATGTTCAATATGACATGTCACCTTTAATACATGCTATAAAATAAGCAGTAATCTATTTTTGATCAAACATGTATCTTCTCTTTTTGATATTTAACATTCCCAAATACAGATCGAACGCATATCATATAAATTTGCACATCATAATCAAATCTCCTTTATGCATATTAGGATTTGGATAGTTGAAGGTTAATTCAAACATAAGCATATGCATGGGTTCTATACGCCTCTTTGAATTTGATAGAAAGCTTTATATTCAATAACAACTTTCATATACGCATAGAAGGGAAAGGGTGATTGAGAGAGAAAAAATGATACTTTTGTTAATCAAGCTACCCACTTACTTCCGTTTAAGCATTAAACATTTAGGATCCAAGGAACTTTCTCAAGGGACTTAAGCTTCATGTATTGCAAGTGAGTTTTGGAGGATCATGTCAATGTAGATTGAATGTTTGTGAGGTAAAATGTGATTTGAACATTACCAATCATCCAACTAAAATGGGTTTAAAATTGCATTTCATGTGACATTTTAAAAGCTCATTGACTCAAGTATAAGGCCATTCATATAAGGCATAAGTTTGGCACTCATTTATAGGTGTAGCATAAAAATCATTTTAAATGACCAATCAACAAACAAAAGAAAAAATTTAAAGTAAGATTTTAGAAGCCCACTTGATCAAATATAAATTCACTTATACAAGATAAAGTTTGGCACTTATCCATGAGTATGGCATGAACATTATTTAGGCAAAATCTTCTTTTTATGTGACCAATCAGCAAATAAAAGAGGATTGAAATTTATTTAGAGTGAGATTTTAGAAGCCCACTTGATCAAATATAAAGTCACTTATGCAAGATAAAGTTTGGCACTTATCCATGGGCATAGTATGAATATTATTTAGATGAAATCCTCCTTTTTATGTGACCAATCATCTAACAAAAGAGGGTTGAAATCTATTTAGGAGTTTAGAAGCCCATTTGATCAAATATAAAGCCTGGGTCTTTCATATAAAGAGGGGTGTGTCAATTCTAGAGTCTCAATTCTAGATGGGCCCTTTTCCTATTTTGCAAAGGTCCAAGAAAATGAAAAGTATGTGTCACATGTCATCAAGAGACAAATGGCAAATATAGGAATGTATGTCATATGTCATTAGGAGACAAATGGGTCAAATGAATTTAACCTCCTTCATATGCAAACTCATGACAAAGGGGCACAAGTACATATCAAATTTCATTAAGAAAATATGGCAAAAATAAAGTTTATTTCCCCTCAAATCCATATTTTTGTCATATTACATTAAAAGAAGTGACAAAGATATAAGAGTATGTCATAAAGACAAATGACAAAAAATAGAAATGCATGTCATGTGTCATTAGGGGACAAATGGGTCAAGTAAAGCTAACCTCCTTCACATGCAAACCCATGACAAAGGGGGCACAAGTACACATCAAATGTCATTAAGGAAATATGACAAAAAGAAAGTTTATTTCTCCCTTAAATCCATATTTTTATCATATGCCATTAAAAGAAGTGACAAAGATATAAGAGTATGTCATATGTCATTAAGAGACAAATGGAAAAAAAATAGAAATGCATGTCATATGTCATTAGGGGACAAATGGGTCAAGAAAAGCTAACCTCCTTCACTTGCAAACCCATGAAAAAACATAAAGGAAAGAAAATTAATGGGATAACACAAGTCCCACTTTTTTTGTTTTCTCTTTTTTTTTGGCCTTATGCTAAGAGGCTTATAAATAAGAGGGGAACCCCCTCTCATGAGATTTTACTTTTCATTCCTCATCTTTTTCTTTCAAGACAAATTGCAAGCCTAAATCCTCTAAGGGAGTCTACTCAACTTGCAAAGGAAAAGCTAATTTGGATCATCTTTACTTGTAAGTCATTACTAATTTGATGTCTTAGATATATCCAACATCATTTCATATGAATAGACATTTGCTAATAAAAACCAATAAAATATGTTCTCTTTCTATGTTCAACCATACATAAGTATGTGTCCATAAAATATGTCATTTTTTATGTTCAACATGCATAAGCATGTGCCAATATATTCCCCTTCTATGTTCAACTATACATAGGTGTGTGCTAATAGAATATATTCTCCTTCTATGATCAAATATTCATACATATGTAAGGATTATTGCAAAAATGAACAAGTAAGATAAAATAGATGTACATACTAAACTTATGTTTAGGCAAAAGAGACATGACATATAATTAACATTTAGGCAAAGAGGAGATTGAAATTTTAATCAAATATTTGCCTCATAGCATGTCAAGTTAAGTAGAGATTGAGATAAGCAATCAAGTATTTGCCACATGACATGTCATGGAAATTGAGATAATCATTACTCAACATCATAGCACTAATCAACAAATCATAATTTTCATATGATATAATTGCTTGCATGATACTAAATCAACACATAAACACACATATATGGTATGGGAATTCAAATAATACTTTAAGTATTTACATTTTCTTCTTTCTCTTTTTTTTATCAAAATTTTTTGGCATCATCTCCACATATGGGGGTTGCTTTGGGAGACTAGGCCTTCCCACCACACCAAGAAAGGGGTGCATGGTAGGTGTCGTAAGACACCGCCAAAATTTATTTGCCCACCATGCCAAGAAAGACGTGCATGGGTTGCACAAGACATTTTCTTAAAGCGTAGCAAGTACTTATATCATAACAGATTTTTCTACCATGTTGGAATAACATGAACAGATACTTATAGCAACATATTTCTCTGCCATGTTGGAATAAAGTGAACATGTACTTATCACAAGTTTTCTCATCACATTGGAATAATGTGAACGGGTACTTATAGTAACAGGTTTCCCTACCATGTTGGAACAACGTGAACATGTACTTATCATAAGTTTTCCCGCCACATTGGAACAATGTGAATTTATAGCAGTTTCGCCACGTTGGAACAATGTACTTATCAAGTTTCCCACATTGGAACAATGAGGGGGTACTTATAACACAACATATTTCTTTAACTTGCCTTTATATGTGTATGACATATGATATATTTGATATTGCATTTGAAGAATCATAAACAATGAATTATCACTTAAGCTTTTAATCACTTATGATTGCCATCACATAATCTTCTCTTTTCTTCTTTTTTTTAGCATACTAGGTGAAGTATTTCTCTCAAATTAGATGTCAAATCATAAGCATGCATTGTGATTAAAATAGAAGTTTACAATCTTCATGTAACTTTCATTCATCCTTAACAATGATACATATTCATCTTGATACATGAAAGTTAGAATGATATCTCAAAGGAGAGGTTTTGAACCAATGTCATATGAAACACATGTTTTGAATCAATGCCATACTAAACATATGTCATAAGTTATAAAGAGCAAGAGATTCAAATGTAAGTAAAGGTTTTGAACCAATATCAAATTCAAAGTGTATCTTTCTTTACTTCAACTTAGCAACAAAATTAGCCATAAATATCAAGAAACTAGAATATAAAAGAGGGGAAAGCTTGCTAGTAGTTTTGGGACTTAAACCACACAATACCCTAAACCCTTTTCTTTCCATTTCAGACTTAAATTTAAGCATGTAGGAGAATTGCATAAGTATTTACTCCTCCCAAAACAGCAAAAACTGAAGTATAAAAGATAGAGGAAAACTTGCTAATAGGTTAGGATTGGAACCACAACACCCTAAGCCCTCTCCTTTCCCATTTCATATTTTCATTGAAGCATATAGAAAAAATTGCACAAGTATTTCTCCTCCCAAAATAGTAAAAATTGAAGTATAAAAGATAGAGGAAAATTTGCTAATAGGTTAGGATTGGAACCACAACACCCTAAGCCCTTTCCTTTCCCATTTTAGATTTTCATTCAAGCATGTAGGAAAAATTGCACAAGTATTTCTCCTCCCAAAACAGTAAAAACTGAAGTATAAAAGATAGAGGAAAACTTGCTAATAGGTTAGGATTGGAACCACAACACCCTAAGCCCTTTCCTTTCCCATAGGAAAAATTGCACAAGTATTTCTCCTCCCAAAATAGTAAAATTGCATAAAAGATAAAGGAAAACTTGCTAATAGGTTAGGATTGGAACCACTACATCCTAAGCCCTTTCCTTTCTCATTTAATATTTTCATTGAAGCATGTAGGAAAAATTGCACAAGTATTTCCCTCCCAAAATAGTAAAAATTGAAGTATAAAAGAGACAAGAAACTTTACAATCTGAATTAAGCCATGCAACATTTGAAATCCCTCTTTTAGTTTCATATTTTGACCTAGTCAACACTTCAAACCCTTTCTTCTCTCCCTTTTTTTTATTTGATTTCAACCTAGTATATGAAATAATTTTGCATATATTCTAGGATTTAAGCCATACGATACTTCAAATCCTCTTTCAATTTCAGATTTCAAACTAGCATATGAAAGAGGCATGACATATATCATCTCACCCATAGAGAATTGATTTAGGCAAGATAAAAGAATGAAATCCATAGAAAACAACAAATAGCATGAGATTTGGATCATGCATCACCTTTAAACATACTTCCATGCTTCTAGTCCAATTTTCCATAAGTAAAGAAAAAATCAGCAAGTATCATTTCATCCAAACGATAGCAACTTAAGTATAAAAGAGACACACACAAAAATTTTATGCACATAGATTAGGGTTTAAACCATTCACTATCTCAAAAACCCATTATATTTTAGACTTCAGATTTCACTTTAACCTCACAAAAGAAGCATGACCAGCATAACTTTATATTATTCCAAATTATTTTTCGCAAAGATCATCCATAGATAATAAAGAAATGAAATGAAATTTGGGCCATACATCATCCCAAATTATTTTCAGCAAAGTAGAAACCATGAACATCCATAGATAATAGAAAATGAAATGAAATTTGGGCCATACATCATCCCAAATTATTTTCAGCAAAGAACATACATAGATGATAGAAAATGAAATGAGATTTGGGCCACATCATCCCAAATCTCAAAAACAAACTCTTAGCATCATCTCAAGCATGAAATAAAATAGATTACCAAAAAAACCCTAACTTCCAAAAGAACTTAAATGCATGAAAATAAGCTTAGGGTTAGAAAGAGATGACCTGGAGGTGTCGAACGCTAAGAGGAAGGGTGGAGAGGGGTTTCAGCTAGCTTAAGAAGAGTAGTCGGCTAGGGTTCATAAGAAGAACGGACAGGAGAAAGGAGGAAGCACCGCACGAGGAAGCTTCGACCTAGAGAGAAAATGAGAGAGGGAAATCTACGTGAGAGGGAGGATCGCGCACTAGGGCTTCGGAACCGAGAGCAACAGGAGGAATGAAAGAGTCGTGTGAGGAGAATCGTATGGCTTGAATGAAGATCAGGAGTGTTGGGTGCGGGATTTAGATTGCATCGTGTGATTCCATTGGTTGGCTAAGCGGCGTCCAATAGGAAATATTAAGCGGTCGATTTAATAGGTGGCTTGGGCGGCTGTTTTAATTGGATGTGCAAACGGCTGGGATTAGGATAAAGCTTAGGAAAATTAAGGATTAAGCATCAATTAATTAGTTTAATTGCAAATTAATGTCATTTCACATCAAATATGAAAAAAATATTTTACCCTAGCAATATGGGTGTTGATTTTAGGTGTTTCTATTGGCCGAACACAACGGCACGATCGATTTTGCGATCGGAGGTTGTTTAGACAACGTCGATGATGCCCGAAGTGAAATTAGGTTTAAATTATGCGACGTCATGCTCAAATTGATCGACGTTCATGTACACTTTGCCGAATCGACCGCGGAAGGCATTTTTTGATAGGTTTCAACATTTCGGTGACAACGGCATGATCAATTTCATGAACGGAGGTCGTTCGGATGTCGTTGAGGCTTCCTGACTTCGATATGCACTTAATTTCATTAAAAATTTATTTTAATTATTTAATTGGTCATTAATTAATTTGATTTTTTTATTTACTTAATTTTAATATTTTAGGTGCATTATGAAACCAAATTTTTGAATTAAAGTGAATTAGATTGATTTCGATCGTAATTAGGGCATTTTAAACTCCAATTCATTTAATTAATTTCAAGTGGTATATACTTGTAGGTTAATAGATTGCAATCAATTTGGATTGTAATAATATTTGGGCAAATTTGGCCCTTTAGATCAAATTAGTTTAATTTAGGTTAAGAGGTCAAATTAGTCTGATTTGACTCAATTGAAATTGGATAATCAAAGATGATCAATCATTATGGAAGAAATTATATGAGTTAATTTAATCTAATTTAGGTTGATTGAAGTTTGAATCAAATTGATCATTTAGGACCAAATAGGTCAAATGAATCAACCGGATTGAATTAGGAGTCGAAGATTGAAATATGTTAAATGATGAATTTGAAGTTGATTGATGACTTTGAACACCATCAATTTGGATTAGACTTGGTTATAGCTCATTTGACCTCTTTAGGTCAAATGGGTTAACCTAGGTCAATTAGCTCAATTGGCTTGGCCCAATGGGTTGAAATGTATTAGAATGGTTGATTAGATGTTTTGGAGCAATCATGAGGTTTAGATCAATTTAATTTGGCTTGGATTAACGTGAATCAAGTTTTGACCCTATAGAGTTCAAATGGGTTAAGTTAGGTCAAGGGCCAAGTCAATTTAGTTTTGGCTTATTTAGATTGAAGTCAAGGCTTTCTCATGCTCAATTAGGATTCAAATGAATTTAGATGGATGTGATTTCAATTGGAATTGAATTGATCTTGAGTTTGGCCCTCTTGAATCCTAAGGAGCTAAGTTAAGTTAGCTTGGTTGTCTAACCTAATTGAACCATGATAAATCATGTTGAGCCCAAGTCAAATTGGTTTTGGTTTGAGGTTTTGATTGGCAATCATTTCATTTAGTTTGGGTCCATTGGTTTAATCTAGGATGTGGTCTGTTCAAGGTAGGGTCTTACACCCATCCACATTGGGCTCTAGCCCAGAGTTGAACCTTCCCAGTCTCTAGTCACGGGTAAGCGTTCTCTAACTACTAGGAGTATCTTAGTTCTAGGGAAGTCTTAGTGCCTATGTGGATCTTAGGTCTAAGAAGAAGGTAGTTAACCTCTCTCTGATAAAATAAATCTCTTATATCTTTTCCAATTCAAAAGTGATCTCACAACTTATAAATGATTACTTTCTGACTTAAAAGTTTTGCAAGATAAAATGCTCACTTAATGTGATAAGAAATAATAAAATAAATATCTTAAAGTGATCTTACTAAGATGTTTATGTTATTACAATTGTAGACTAATATAAAAATTATTTCAAAATAAATTCATATTCTTTTTCATAAAATAAATTTAAGAAATAATTTATTTTATTTTAATAAAGATTCTTTCAATTAAAGTTAATGATCACAAAATACTTAAATAAAATGAGTATATGATGATAGATCTAAGTGGTAGTAAGCTTTAATTAAAAGAGATATAGATATGAAAATAATTTACATAATAACTTAATTTAAAATGCTTAAAATATACTTCTAAAATAGATCTAAGAATAAATCTTTCAAAATAAGATTAATGAAGAAATATTTGAAACCAAAAGAAATTTGTAAATTAAAATTTCAACAAGTTGAAATAGATCCTACAAAATAACACAAGTTTTTACAAAAAAATGATTAAACTTTGATGTGAAAACAATGTTATAATCCAAAAAATATAAATTAAAGAATAAATAGATTAAATAATGAATAACTAAAATAAGATTAAGAAAATATTTCAAGTAATTTAAAGCTTCTTAGTTAAGATGTTGAGCTTTCAAACCAAGATTTGATCTTGCAATATTTGGAGAACACTTAAAAGGAAAATCTAAGAAATTTTCTCTTGATTCTTTAAATTTTGAATTTTGAATGAGCAATCTTTCATGAAGATAGGATTATTTATAGGCAAGAAGGTCATTTTAAATTATTTCAAAAAAAAATATTATTCTAACCTCATACTATCATCTAATAATTTAATATTAAATAAATATTAAATTTGAGCAGCCAAAATTTAGCTATTCACATGGGCAAATTAAAATAATCATAGCATTTAATATATTCAAAATATGCATTTATTATTAAAATCAACTAATGTTTGAAAAGTCAATAAATTAATTTTAATCAAACGTGGGTCATGTGACCTATCAAATTAAAGGAAAAAAATCAAATCCATTGGAGATGAAATCAGATATAAATTCCTTGATTATAAAATAACTTTCTAAAATACAAAATTTCATATTTTTTTAATTGACATTTAAATACTATGATATAATTATATATAATCATATATATTAGTTATCATATAACCTTCAAATTATATTAAAATATTTAATATTAAGTAAATAAAATAATTACACTTAATAGTCATTATTATTTATTATTTTGACAATTCAAATGTTATGAAATATATAATTGAATGTAAATTAGATTGAGATTTATATAAATTAATCTCATTAAAATAATTTGTTAAGTTGTGAAATTAATTAAAATGAAATGAACTCATGTGAATTTCAGAGTTATAAATGCATATCTAAAATATTATATCTTGAAATTTTCTATTTTTGATATCTTTTCATTCTTCAAAATTTTCAAAATATTGTGAGATATTGGATATGTATTAGCAATTGATATATCAAAACACTAAAATATTCATTTAGACATCCAAATATTTGTTATCATCAAAATTGATGATTATGATTTTAAGCCAAATAATGCCTTTGTCTATTTTGACATTACACCCATTCTTATCGAGCATCCCTATAGAGATAAGGTTTCTTTTAAGATCAGGAACATACCTTACTCCATTCAGGATTTTGTTACAGCCATCAAACATCTTGATAGTGATTGATCTTTCCCCATAATTTTGCAGCCTTATTTTCTCCAAGCAAAACCATGCCTCCATCACTCTTTTCAGGTTATGAAACCATTCTTCATTTGGGTTCATATGAAAAAGAACAATAACAACCACTAACTTCCAGAATCCTTTGATACAACCAACACATCTGAAGATTCGTAGCCATCTAAACTTGTAACTACAGCAGCTTTTTAGATGACTTATCTCCTGCCACTTTTCTTTTCGGACAATTTCTAAATAATTGGCCTTTGTGGCGATGATAACACTTTCTTGATACTTTAGATCTTGATCTAGATTTAGGACGACGACCTTTACCGTTTCTGTGTTCAGTTCTTCCTCTAACATTCAAGCTTTCACAATTTTTCTCTTCTTTAAATTCAATTTTTTAAAAAAAACTTTGACAGAAGGATTAATTTCACCCCAGTCATTGTCAATGTTTGCTTTCAATATAATATTGTGTCAACAATGTGTTCATATGACTTCGATAAAGAATTAAGCACTTAGTTACAACCATGTCAAAAGAAAATTCAGAATTACAACTATTTATTATTCATCGGAGAGAATCTGATAAAATTTGAACCATTCGAATATCAATAAATTTGTTTTAAATGGCCCTGCATGCATGAATATTGCTTGTTTGGGTTTCCAATTCCTCTTCATCTTACCAGTGGTATAAGCAAGTACTCGATATATATGAGCAGAAAATTAACAGAAGTATGTTATAATAATAAATTAAAATATTTCTGTAACTTAAATATATCAAAAATACTCCTCTATAGGTATATATATGAAATATGAAATACTCCTTAAAACCTTACCTTCCAAATTAACATATAAAACGATTTTATTTGATCTTCACTTCTCAGGTCGATGGAGTTAGCACACTTCCAAATAGTTGAGGCAAGGACTGTGTGGCTCAGAACCTGCATATATTATTTGATGATAATAATATTGAGGATCAGAATGAAAACTATTTACAAACAATTATATATAATTAATTAATTTCATACTGTTATAATCTTGCTCCACAGAGGAACAGCAGTTGCTCCAAACACTAGTGCAGCAGCATAAGCCATCTCAAAAAGGTATATGCAAATCCAAAATACCTGCATAATCATAATTAAACAGCCAGATTAACAGCTTATTAATAACCATAATCAATAAGTTTATAGAGCATTGAATCATGCCTTTCTACTTATTATTATGACTAACCTTCTTTTTACCAAGGCGAGATGCTAAAGAATTGATGCCATATTTTACATCCCCCTCAATGTCAGGTATATCCTGTAAAAATATATATTTCATTATTGTCATAAAAGGCTAGAAAATGTCACAATATTTATCTAAAGAAGAGAATTAAGGAATTATTTAGTCAAATCAGTTTTTTTTATTTTATTTTAGTTATGTTTCTGATGCAAAATATTTTATTTTTTATAGTGATAATACTTATTTAATAAAAATTTAGTTAATTTTAAACTGATAAAATAAATAAAAAATACTTATAAAATAAACAAATTAAAAACAGAAACATAAAATAAAATTGATCCCAAATGATTTCAGAATAAAAACATTAATCCATAAATATTTTTTGTCACTAAAATTACCTTAAATATTGACACAGCAACAAAGAATAAGCTCAGCACTATGAGTCCAAACATCAATGATCTTGGGAAGCTTGCATATCTTTTGAAAATAAAAGTCTGTAAAAAATCATGAATATCTATCTAATTATGATATTAATTTCAACAAATTAAGTATTTCAATCATCATCAAAATATTTAAAATAAAAAAAATCCTATGTCATGTTAAAATATTATGAAACCCATGTGAAGGTAAATTGTTGATTTACTAATGCGTGCATAAGTAGAGTCATGCACTCCTAGATCGCTTCCATCTTAAAAAAGGTAGCTGTCATGAGTTCAATAGTAAAAATTTGAAGTTAATAATATAATCTTTATTTCATAATAAATATTAAACTACTTCATGATGTAGTCAGAGATCGGAGAGACGAAGAGGAAGATGCGAAGGAGGGAGAAAGAACCCTAAACTGTCATGGCCATATTTTGTAAAATGTTGCAATAACTTCTTGTTGTAATCATATTATGTAATAGACAACAGTAATCATTACCATGGTTTTATTTGAACTGCAGATTGTTTGATCTGGACTGTAGATGGTTTAGTAGTTAATATTTCATTTTACGTATGTTTTGAGGAAAAAAAAAGAGTAATTAGTAAATCTCATTAACAGATAAAACATGAGATTGAACTATAAAGCATGAATGAGTGTTATCAGATAATTATAATAACAAAGGGAGCTATGCGCTTAAATTTAAAAAAAAAATTTATCTGCATTAGAAATGTGTAAAGACTAAAGAGTAACTTACATCAATTGAATAGGCAGATGCAAGAATAAAATTAGGAATTAATGCCCAAAATAATGGCTTTGAACCAACAGCATATGATATTCCATAAGCCTGAAAAATTTAGGAAAGGTCTATGTTAATAAAATGTATATATATATATATATATATATATATATATATATATATATATATATATATATATATATATATATCTATATATATATGTTCATTTCATGTTCATATTTATTAGATAGTTGCATTCTAATGCAAGCCTACCATTTAAATATTGCATAGTACATAGAACTTTTTTGTACTTATCAAACTCTTTAATATTATTTGAAACACAAGTTAGCACAATCCATTAATTGAATCATTCATAAAAAAACTTGCAATAATATCAATAGTGATGAAGATTCAAAATTTCCTTCGGAATATCCATAGCTATCTAAAATGATTGTTAAAGATTCATTTTCTCTTTTTTTTTGTTTTTATTTTAATTTTATTAGGAAAAAAAACAATTCATCATTCTCCATTTAATTGTTTTGGTATTAAAAAAAGCATTGGTTTTGCCATCTGTGGGCTCCAAAAATTCCGATCTCGATAAGTATTTGAATTGAAGAGAGTGATTTGAAGTGTCGGTGTAATTTTTAGAAGGCAGATGAAATAGTAGATAAGACACTACCCAGAGATTTCATCCTCATTTGGTGAGGACTTTAGATCTAGCTCCAGATTTCCTATAGGCGCAAGCCCCTATAGTTAATTACTCCTCCCAATAAGTGAGAGAAAACTTACGATTAAGGCTAGTCGTTAGACCACTTAATGCGTAGCATATAGTAGCAGCATGTAGAGTTTTAGAATTTAAGATTTATAAAATTTATCATTTCAGCTTAAACCGGATGGTTGGGGGAATGATGACGTGCCCGGTCTAGATCCCATGGTTCCATCATCCCGGATGCGGTCCCTAGTCTACTTAGTCAAAGGAGATAGTCACCCAACGATGAAGGATCATCATCAATATACATGGGTTACATCCAAGAAATCTTTTAGACACAGGTGGTGTTTTCTAAGGAGATCTTAAGTCTCTTTGAGAGTTGTTTGCCTTATCAAGTATATCTATGATTCACAACTCAAAGAATTGGAGAGCATCGGCTACGATTGATCGTAATATAATGGAGCCTTACTGGCCAAACCACTCGATCAGAGGACTTTAGTCTAACTACTTTATCTATGGAGCCTACTGGCCAAGCCACGCAGTTAGAGGACAAGGGTCACGTCCTTACTGGCGTGAGATTGATTGGGAGTGAACATAGTAGAACACTTGATTTAACATTGGCTCCTTTGTGAGCTAGAGTTTTCTTAATTTGTCACCCCCGACAAATAGTTGCGGAAGGTGGATAGATTAAGTTTTGATTTAAGCATTTAATGATAAAATTTTATTTAAAGCTTTATATTGCTACTTAAAATTGATTAATTAGAATATGTTTTAAGAGCTTTAGATCTTGTCAACTGTTTAAGCATAATAGATTAAATCTATTGTCACGAGAATCGATTTCTTAGATATTTCCGATTTGAAACTCTTATTATAAGTTTTAGATTTTGTTAATCCGGACCTCTAAGACTAAATCGAAAGCAACCTGACATCCTCAAACACGAAAGCATTGACATGTGAGCTCATGTGGGTGTATTTATGAATTTAGACAGTTTTTATTTCTAATTTATGAGATTGATTTCAGAATTTCATTTAATTCTGACTTTAGCCTGTGTAGCCTTTTCAGATATTAAAATTTGCACTTGAAATCTCTATGTTCGAGCAAATGTAGGCGTTTATAGCTTAGCTAATTTCATCTAATTAATAAAATCATTGATTTTAAAAATCATAATTATAATGAAATTGCTTAATTTGATCAAAGGAAGTCATATGATTTTTGTATATTTTAGTTTAAATACATTTGCTTGTACAAAGAGTTCGGTAAAATTTTTGTTTTAAAGTTCTGAGTTCAAAGGATAATTTAGTTTGTTATTTTAAAAGAAGATTCACCCTCAAAGTAATTCTCATTTTCCCTCTTTTTATTCAAATTTTCTACATTATTTTCCCCTCTTTTGATGTTTGATGCTTTTAGTTTAGATTTAGCTGTAGGTTTCTTTACTTAGCGTTCTTAAGTCAGTTCATTTTACTCTCCCATTTTTTCTAAGTCAAAAGATTTGATGTAATTTTAGCAGCCTCTCGGCATCATCCCCGTGTAGGAGGCTGCATTGGGAGTGTTTTGGTTTTCTCGGTATGCCCTCATGAGCGTAGCGAGTGGTGTCTTGAGTGACCAATTTTTTCATCTCATCGCTTCTTTGACTGAGGCCTTCAAACCTAAAGAGGACAAATGCAATATATACATTCCCCCCCCCCTCCCTCTCCTTTTTTCTAAGTCTAGAAATTAGACAAAATTTTGCAACATTTCGTCTAGGGGGAGCAACATCTAACAGATGTTGGCTTACTCGATACGTCATCTTAAGCGTAGCGAGTGGTGTCTTGCGACACCATAGCTAGTTTTTCATCTCATCGCACTCTCTTGAGCACAACGAGGCCTTCAAACCTGCAAAGAAACACAAGCATGTATATATATCCACATTCACACATCACACATGTTCTGTCTCATTTTTTTGCAGTAAAGATCGGCAAAGAGATGGGGTTGGATATGCCGAAAACCAAGAGAAGAACCTGCCTCTTGATGGTGTTGCTTCTATGGCTACGACAAGACAAATTTGAAGAGGTAATGCGAGGAATGCGACACCAAAAACTGAAAGAAGAACCCGCCTCTTGACGGAGTTGCTTCCTCAGTTTACGGTAAAGCGAAAATTGGAGAGGTGATGCAAGGAATGCGATGCCAAAAACTGAAAGAAGAACTCGCCACTTGATGGTGTTGCTTCCTATTGCGGCAAAGCAAAGATTGGAAGGATAATGCTAGGGGTGAAGCTAGAAACCAAAGAAGAACCGCCTCTTGATGGTGTTCTTCCCAGGCAAGAAAATTTTCAGATTTTGGCAAAGCTGAATTTGAAATTCAGATTAGAAAAAATGAGGGAAAGGGAGGGGTTTGACGTCAATTTTTATCTCATCACGCCCTGATGAACGTGACATAGCATTAAAGCCAGAATTGAAGGCTTTCCTACAGTAAGTATCTCTGTACAAATCATTGCTCCAGCTCGAGAAACAACCAGATCGGCAGCAGTATAAGCTAACTAAGAATGGTGTGAGGAACAATCTGAGGTGAACCTTAGCAACACTTCTGACCTCCTCAAACCACTTGGCTCCAGTTTGCCAAATAATGAATCTGCTCTTATACTTTGCCAGCATATCATAGCAACGATCCAAGAAAGCAAGATTCGTGGCATTGGCTCTGGTTGAACCCCCAAGCACGAGAACCACTTGAGCTCTCTCGTCCGAATTCATGTCGCCAGATTTGGGAAAGAAATGCAGCCTAACCTCGTCCTTGGACACACCTCCGTCAAAGCCATCGTTGAGGTGACGAGGGTTTTTGCAAACCACGCACTTGTCTCTGGGAAAATACTTTATACAAGCGTTGAACGCAAGGAAGATTTTCTCGGCATAGGGTGCTCGTGCACGGTTAGTGATTCTCGGGTAGCAATTTTTCTCTTGGATTACGAGCATTATCATTATTCCCGAGATGATGGTGGTGAAGTAGACGGGGGCGAAGACATAGGCGCCAGTACCGACAATGAGTTTAGGTCGGAGGCGGGAGAGGACAGTAGCGTTGGTCATAATGGAACGGAGAAGTTGAAGCAGAAGGAGGAGATTGAGAGGTGAGAGGGAGATCGGTCGGGAAGATGGAAGAATTGGAAAAAATGGTCTTTGTTTTCTTCGTAGTTGAATCCCAGAAAAAGCGTGCGAGGGCTTGCGGTTTTCCCTTTTTGAATGAGAGAAACGAGAAGGGGGGAACGGTTGCGAGTTCGAGTGGAAGAGAGGGAGGCCGTTAGCTCTCGCGCGGTTGCGTGAAGAGGAGACGGGGCTCGGGCTGGCTGTGTGCGTGAAGAGGAGCGGGAGTCGCACAAGCCGTGCGTGGAAGATGATGAACTGACCGGTTTAGGGGAGTAAAAAATAGGGATTTAAGGCATGATTTAAGTTTTAAATTATTTTTAAAATTGAGTAATCGACCTTAAATTGAGTTTTATGCCGACGTTATTAGATAATATATATATATATATATATATATATATATATATATATATATATATATATATATATATATATATATATATATATATATATATAAGGTTATTTTGATGTTACGACACGGCGTCATTTTTTCAAGTCTATCAAATTGAGTCAACTTCAGCTCAAAATGCGTCGCCGCTTTAGACCACTCGACATTCATGCAGACTTATCTGAATTAAGTACAAATAGTCTTACTTAATAGATTTTGACATTTCAAAGCTAACGACACAATCAATTTTGCGAACGGAGGTCGTTTGACTTGCTCCTAACCTTGATATGTGTGCAAGTATGTTGATGACTCGAGCGCTTGATCAGTTGAGCATCAAGTTGTGCAATATTTATATCCTGACCAGTTTTGACATTTTGAATGCGATGAAAAAGTCCATTCATCGATCAGAGGTCATTTAGATTGATTTTGGTGACGTCTAGTGCATTACAGCCTCGATTTGTGTGATGTCACTTCAAATCATTCGATATTGGTACAGACTCATCTGAATTGAGCACGAATAGTCTCATTTGATAGCTTTTGATGTTTTGAAGCTAACGACATGATCAATTTCATGAACGGGGGTCATTCGAACATCATCACAGCTTCTTAACTCTGATATGTGCATCGACACATTGATAGCTCGATCGCTTTATCGGTCGCTCTTTAGATTGTGCAATATTTATATCTTGATCAATTTTGATATTTTGAATGCAATGGTGAAGTTCGTTCGTCGATCAGAGATCATTTTGACCATTTTCGATAACGTCCAGTGCATTTTGAGCTCCGATTTGTGCACTGTCACTTCCGAAGTCCGTCGAATTCGATTTGTAGGCTTGAGTTGACTTACGACACATATATGGAGGTCAACAAATGCCCCCCCAACAAATGTGATTTGTGCATGGAGCGAGTCACCTTTGTTGAAAAGTAGTTGACCTTTTGGGCTGATCATAGAACTTAGATCATTTCAGCTTCGATTGCATTAGCTTACGGAGCTTTTGATAGATTTGTCATTAGTATGATGCCTTATTTAGGAGATGCTAAATGATGGGATTGACCGATTTGTTAGAATCAACTTGTTGGATAGATATGAGTTATTACACTATCTACTATCTACTTCAATGGCTTTGCTAAAGATCTCTTTCTTTTATGTCATTGCAGATTTGAGTTTCCTCCAACCCTAGCTTCATGCATAGTTGTGTTTGATGGAGGAATTGGTCTATTTGTTTTGATGAATGACTCCACTGGAGAATCAATTTATTCGTGCTTGGTCGGATTTGAAATTCATTATGTCCTAGCTTTAAGCTTGATGGACCTCCTGAAGGACTGACTTGATTTATCCATATTGACTTGTCAGGAAGTGTATGTACGCCATGAATCTTGTGCTTGCTATTTTTGATGGGTTGTGGAGAATACAATATGATGAAGGTTAATGTTGAGTTATTAGTTAGCTTGTCCATTAATGAATAACCATAAAATTTTTTTGTTCCCATCGGTTTTGTATGAACTATGGAATTGCTTTCCTGTGCTTTACACTTTGTGACTTGATGAGGAGATTGACTTTGATCTGTGCTTTGAACTTGATCAACTCATTTGAGAATAGATTGAAATATCGCCCCTGCAGGCAATATATTAATTGATTTGAGGCAGCCCTGAATTGTGAGTTTTCTCAGATAGTTTTGATCTATCGATCAAGTAGAAATATCTATTGGATCCTGATTGCTTGTAATCACTAAGCTGGATCTAGTTTGAGATTGAATAGTTGTCGTTATTGGACTGACGAGCAAGGGTTCTTTCACTGCGGCCTTTTCTTACGGCTTGTTGAGAGAGGAGAGCGTCAGCAACTCGGCTATATTTGGGCTTGTTGAGTTCAACCTTTAGAACCTACTCGAGTCTTCGACTTAAGCTATAGTGGGTTTGTGATTTTGCCATCAAACTAATGAATGGGAGCTCTTTCACTGGGGTCTTTTCTCGTGGCTTGTTGAGTTAGGAGAGCGTCATCAACTCGGTCATTTGTGTTCTTGTTGAGTTCGACCTTTAGAACCCATCCGTGTCTTAGACTTTAGGAGGTAGAGATTGATGTTTCTCCAACTTAATTGATTGTAGCCTCCAAAATTGAAAATTCTTTTGACTTGATCTCTGACATTTGATGAATGGGAGAAAATTTTTCTTGACATTTGAGGCTGTCTTTTCATGTGTAGCAATAGATTCTTTTTATTCCTGTAGGAACCTGCAACTTAACATCAATAATTAGGGATGTATTTAGGAATTTAAGCATAAAGCTCGATGTCAACCTGAATTAGAATATATTCGAGGATCTCATCATATAGCACGAAGTCAACTCAAATAAACTTGATATAAACTAAAAAAAATGTATCATATCTTGCAGGGGAAATTCTAAAGCACATTTAAAAAAGCTTTCAAGATGAAATTAAGCAAATACATCAATATTTGAAATGATATGCTCTTAAGAGGAGTTTTAGCATGTAACATTGATTTCATCCATGTATAGAAATCTAAAATATCCCTTGTGTAACAGGAGAAATTTCACATAAAAGGTTTTTCATCTGGTGCGAGTATATTTATTTATGGATCTCGGCATGAAGCACGATGTCGACCTAAATAGATATACTAAAAAATGCCCTCGTCTGATAGGGGGATGTTTGCTTTATTTCAAAAATGCATTCGTTCTTTGCAAAAGAATTTCCAAGCAAAACTTACACATGTAATGATAGTGAGGAATAATTAGTCTTCTCAGCACGAGAACTAATTCTCCTTCTTGAAAAGTTCAATGGATTCACCATATGATCGAAAGGTTTGGACATCTTTGCTCAGTAGACTTCTAGATTTTGTTGAACTTGGTGCTTGACCTCGTCAAGTCCATCAAATTCTCACATCCGTAGTTAGACATTCTCATCTTGAGTGAGATTGTGTTGAATGTCTACTCAGAGTGAAAGTAATTCAACTTCAAGTGGCAAAACTGCTTCAACTTCAAATACTTTAGCATGAGGTGTGGAGTTTGTGGGAGTGCCGTTTGGATGTCACATTGTTGTCTATTTGTAAGGGAACTTCACTTCGAGATTTTGGCCTCCAAATTTGCTCACTTATTTGTTGGGACCTTTCGACGGCGGATTCTTGGACATGTGGTCCAAGTGTCACGCATCGATGCTCACCGTACGAGACTTGAATTAGTAGACATTTTTCCAGGGTTGTAAGAGGAGGTCTCTTTGGAGGAGCAACTTTAGTCTCCCTAAGGATAGGACCTTCATATTTTCTTTTTATTAGTCCTTTCTCCTTTGTAACTCATTTTTCTGCGCACTGCAAAGATCGGCAAAGAGATGGGGTTGGATATGCTGGAAACTAAGAGAAGAACCCGCCTCTTGATGGTGTTGCTTCTCTAGCTGCGGTGAGGCAAATTTGAAGAGGTAATGCATGGAATGCGATGCCAAAAATCGAAAGTAGAACCCGCCTCTTGATGGTGTTGCTTCCTCCATTTGCGGTGAGGCAAAAATTAGAGATGTGATGCAAGGAATGAGACGCTGAAAACTGAAAAAAGAACCCGCCTCTTGATGGTGTTGCTTCCTCCGATTGCGACGAAGCAAAGATTGGAAGGATGATGTGAGGAGTGTGACGCTAGAACCTGAAAGAAGAACCTGCCTCTTAATGGCATTCTTCCCCGGTTTCGGCGAAGTGAAATTTTAAGATTTTGGCAAAGCAGAATTTTAAATTCGGATTAAGAAATATGAGGGAAAGGGAGGGGTCCTTCCCGTCAGTTTTTATCTCATCATGTTCTGATGAGCGTGATGAGGCCTTCAAGCCAGAATTGAAGGCTTTCCTGCAGTAAGTATCTCTGTACATGTCATTGCTCCAGCTCGAGAAACAACCAAATCGGCAGCAGTATAAGCTAACTAAGAATGGTGTGAGGAACAATCTGGGGTGAACCTTAGCAACACTTCTGACCTCCTCGAACCACTTGGCTCCAGGTTGCCAAATAATGAATCTAATCTTATACTACATATCATAGCAAAGATCCAAGAAAGCAAGATTCATGGCGTTGGCTCCGGTTGAACCCCCAAGCACGAGAACCACCTGAGCTCTCTCATCCGAATTCATGTCGCCAAATTTGGGAAAGAAATGCAACCTAGCCTCGTCCTTGGACACACCCTCGCTGGAGCCATCGCTGAGGCGATGAGGGTTTCTGCAAACCACGCACTTGTCTCTGGGAAAAATACTTAAATTGAGTTTTACGCCGACACGATTAGATAATCAATATATATATCTCATTATTTTTAAAACACTTAAAATAAATTTTTTTTTGAATATTTTTAAAAACAACAATTACTATTAAGCTTGCTTTATTTCAAATTAAAATTTAAATAAAAGATAAAACCCAAAAAATAAAAATTATATCAAACTTCCCTTTGGTGATTATAATTGAATCAATTGAAAATAAATTATTTATTCCAAGTTTTCAGCTATTTATCCCTAATTACTCTGATCTATATTTTATTAAAATACGAATACTAATCGTTCGCTCTGTCAGTGTAGAGTGTACCAGCATGAAGCACATTAAAAAAATAATACAGATTTGATTGAACGATGAATATATTGAAGGCGAAAAAAGAAAAAGAAAATGAAAACCATGCTCAGTTTCAGTTGCTACATAATAAATAAAAATCAAAGTTTATAAGCTTAATTACCGATACAGCAAAAGCAGAAACAATTGCAATACCCATTGCATAACTTATCTCGCCGGAAGCAAGTGGGAGATTTGGCTTGTTAACCTAAACAAAATTCAACAGAACAAGTTATATATGATCAACCACCACTATTTATGCAGAAATTAGTTTAGATGTTGTTGAGTGTATCTCTAATTGAAAATCCACTCATCCACCTGAACATTCTCATCTCTACAACACTTAATTTTATGCTTCTCTTTCATTCTCCAACATTTCGCTCCATAAATTCTTACAGGCTTTACCACCATCTTATAATTTTTTTTTTAAAAGTCAAAGCAATACTTTTCTATCACATAATAATATGCCAGATGCATTCCTCCACTTCAACAATCCAACTTGAATTCTACTAATAACATCTTCATATATTCACCGTCATTTTGAACAATCGATACGAGATATCTAAAATGCCCGGTCTTTTTAACCACTCAATTGCCCACTGTCACCACTCCACAACTAAAATTATACTCTATATAATTTGTTTATATATTATTACAAGCAGTAGAACCCGGAGAAGCAAAAAAACTTTTAATTATGACTTTGGGGGGAATGAAATGACTTGTCAAATAGAATGAATGTTCCCAAATATTAAAAGTGTTGTATTGCACCAACCTTGTCTATTTCCATGTCAAATATCTGATTGATTCCAGAGCTATAACCATTAACACAAAGCGAAACAACTACTGACTGCAAAATATATAAGTAAAATGATGACATGGTTATTATCTCTTTTTCCCAACAAATAATAAATAAATAATATTGTACATATTCTCACCTGCATTATTCCAATATAAAAAGGCAAAGAGATATCATTTAAAGTCTCTAGTGCTATTAGACAACTTGACATAATCCCCATAACCTACATGAAACAAGAGGCGCTTCATAAAATTTAATATGCCATATACATATATATATTTTTAAAGCATCTATATATATATATTTTTTTTTTGAAAATTTATTATGAAATTTAATTTATTAAAAGACGGAATAATATTGCTTACACTATATAAAAATATGCAAATATATTCTTTTATTAATATCCAAATCGTTTATTGGAAAATCTTTATATATATATATATATATATATATATATATATATTAAAAATAGGAAACAAGTTTATTTGAGCGCATAAACTTCAAAAAAATGTACTTCCTCCAAAGCTTCTCAATTTGCGATCATGGATTAAGTACTTAACTGTAGCAATACAAGTGTATGGACGCATGAAAGAGTAGAAAGCACGAGGAGAAACAGTATGAAGCTTCCATGATTGCTCTGGTTTCCCAGTACTGTTGTTCTTTAACGGGGAATTGATGATCATAAACCTTGATCTGCTACTGTAGCCTCCCATCTTCTTTACCCACGTAATTCTTTTACATTTTTTTTTGTCTTCCTTCTCCCATTTTATTTCGCTCGAACGTACGATTAGCACAGAGCTACCTAATCTCGCAAAAATAAAATTAAACACAGTGAAAAAAAACATTAATCAGATAAATAATAGGGATTATTTTAAAATAACAGTGTTAATCTTAATTAGTTAGGCACAAAAAAAAATTTTATTTAGCAGAAGACCGTCCACAAACACGACGACGCGCTTCCACGGAGCGCACGACGACCGGCTTGCCGAGCTAGTCGTCCAAGACGACGGCGCCACGGAAGTTGCCGCCCCGTCCGCTTGACGGACGACGGCGCACCTGTTATGGTAAAAAAATCGTGAGCTCCCTCGATTTTACTTTTTTTTTCCTTCCCGTCCGCTCCGTTCGCCTGCCGCCCGGCCAAGATCTCAAAGAACCAAGCACCACCGCCATGGGAGCTCGCCGCCGCAAAGGAGAGGTCGCCTTTATTTCGCAAACAAACCGTAGTTTTATTTCTCTTTTCCTCCCAACGCCGACCACTCCTCACCGGATTTCAAGAATAAGCACGCCGCTTAGGGAATGGCCGCGGGAGAGCTCCCGCCATCCGTCACATCCGGAAACGGATATTTCTTCGCAGGTACCGATTAAGGTAATTTTTCGAACTTGTGATAGATCTAGCAAAATCCTTTGAGTTATTTAGCTACATTTGTATTTCTTCCGAATACAAAGACTTATCTTTTGTTTAAAAGATCTAGCAAAAGAGAGTTGTAAAAATTTGTGGAATTTGTGAATTGAAATCTAAGGATAGCAAGGAAAATTATTATTCATGTTTAGCTTGTATAGTTCATAATGAAGTTGTTCAATTTGTTTTAAATTAATCGGATCGGCTTTCATATAATGGAGAGTTTTCATCTGAGATGATATTTAACCAAGTTAACTTTCACTTTGGGATTAAAGTATTATTGGTATATTTTAATTAATTATTTTCTAGAAAACAATTAAATTAATTTCAAAATGATTGTAATAATGACTAAATATTTTATTTATAGTAGCAAGGAAAACATTATAGATATTTATACAAAATTTATTTTTTATATGATTTAATCATTTTTATATACCAATGTAATTAATATGTCATGAAAATTTTCCCAACGATTACTATCCTGTAAGTATCTATTACATTTATGAGTTATTTGGATCTCAAATAAATTTTATATATTTTATTTTTTATAATAAAGATGATTTAATTATGGTAATTAAAGTATTAATTATGTAATTTTAATTTTATATTTTACCAACAGAGATGTTAATTTGGTTATCTCAAATTTTAGTTTTTACTTTAATGCTTTGATTTGAATTAGTTGTAGATTTTACACCGTAAGATGAATAGTAATGTATTTTACTAGAACTATCAATAAATCTCTAGTTACCTATAATAGTAGGTTAATTTACTAGAAATATGATTTTGCAAAGTTTGGGACAACTACAATGCGCAATTGTATTATATCTTGAAATATTTTTCTCACAATGTGGTGGAGGAAGAATTCTTGCTTATTGAAGTTGTTAATATATGAGTTCGAATGTGATAGTTCTTTATTATGACAATCGAATGTTGTTGATAATTTCTTTCCAACCTACATTGGTGGAAAAAATCGACCAATGTATATCCCACGGGGACTAACCCGCTAGTTACAAGGCTAATCATGAGATCATTAAGTTAGACCGCAACGCCAAGTGTTAATCTTATAGGTTTCCTATTGGGCTGGATTTATCGCTACAATATTATGACGAAGTATGTGACGCATAATGCAACCGGCAACCTGTAGTAATTTATGTTGAAGTTCGTGAGTTCGGGAGGAAAGAGATATATTACCGAGGAGCATCACGCTTCAATTAGTGATGAATTCATCACACTGATTTGCATGAAACCGCCGCCAGAAGCATACGCGGTCGCGCAATCAACCGGTAATGTACCGGCACAAGTTCTCGCAATTGGGGAGTGATGTTCATGGTGACGTAGTGATGGGTATGAAACTATGTCTTACGCAACAAGTACGATGATGATGGAGGCGATAGTGATGCATGAATCTTCTTTAAGGGGCAAATATCCATCAAAGAAGCAGAGAGTTATTAGGACTACGCTAGAAAGCCAAACAGAGAGTACTTGCTATCTAACAATGAGTATATCTCATGCTCAAACAACCGAGAATGGGATGAAGAGGAAACATTTGATGGGCCTTCGATGAGTCAACTTTGTACATGAAAGTTGCATTCCGATGAACCGCATGAAGGGATGTGCTTTATTGATAAAGGCTATTTGGTTGGTTGGTCTATCATAAACAACGCCCAGATGATCTATGCCTCAAATAAATCCAAGTTCACCACATATAATATGAATAAGACCTTGTGTGGCGCACATGCAAGTTCAAGTAAGAGATTAGAGGTGCATGGAGAATTGGTTTATAATACATACATGTAGTCATATTCATTTCTAAGGTTTTAATACGCATAATGTACGACATTTTATCGCTTATTTCATTCAACCCGCCATTAAAGGCCATCCTGATTTAAAGCCCGTGGAGATTATTGGTCGATTGAGTCCAAATTTAACATACGCTGTCATACATGAAAGCCGGGATGCACGCAAGGCACTAAAGGTTATTTTCGAAATTGGGAAGAATCTTACCGATCGTTGGAGATATTCATGTCTGTTATATGCTCAGGAATGCTGGATCGGCCTATAAAGTACACCGCCGAGTCACACCGATTTCAACGATTATTCGGTCCTTCGAGCCTTCAATCGGGTTGGCATTATCCGCCGCTTTATGTCCGATGGGACTTTCCTCCGTGTGGGACTCTACTAACCGGCAATGAATTGATGCCAACAACGGATTATTTCCACTTGCCTGCGAGTAGAATCGAAAAGTATCGGGTGTTGGTTTATCCCGACACTACAAGAGGTTCCACCGATCTCTACAAGAGGTGATTTGTGCATCATTTCGACCGCACGCTGGTTGTGGGGCGGGAGATGTTACCGTGGTTGCACATCGCTTTGCAAGACATTTATGAAAACTTTAAAAAAGCTTAGACAACTTGGGATCGAGACGCTTGAATTCATATGCCAAAAATATATGCGTAATAATGATATTTTTATTTTAAAGGTGTATGACCGATATCAAAAACATCAAACCCGAGGCCTACGATTGGCTCAGAAAGGGATGTACATGGTCTCTAACCCACAATGATGGGTAATGTGTATGGCACCATGACTACAAATGCAAAATAAGCTTCAACAGAATTTTAAGAGAGCATGGTTTGCCAATTCGTGCATTGGTCTCGCAATATATTATAACATAGTCGCTACATTTATGAAACGCCTGACTCAAAGAACATCGCAAATAATCAATCAGGACTCCATGTTCTCTCCCCGTACTAAGGCAAATTTGCAAGGTAGTGAACATGAGGCAAGGAGATTTCCTGATCCGATACTAATTAACAATAATGAGTACCAAGTTTTTGCTTCTAACAGATCGCATAAAGGTGGAGTCAGATGAGAACAATATGTCTCGATGTACATGCGTGACGACACAAGCTTATCACATGCCATGTCCTCACGCCATTTCTCGTAGGCAGACATATAAGCTGACGTGATCGTCTACTACACCTTGGTCTACTACCGCAAAATATACTGGAACGCTTTCATGTCATCCCGATCGCGATGAGTGGCCGTAACACATCACCGCCGGAACTTCCAGTACCCCACCAAATATCAAGAAGAAGTCGTCACCACGCTCACCGCGATTCGTAAATACTATGGATGAAAATCCCACAAGAAGTAATCGAACTTGTAGTTTATGTAAAATAGTGGTCATAATAGCAACATGCCCACAAGGCGAGTGTGAGCTAATTGTATTATGGATAAATTGTTCGATATCTGTATTCCTAAGTTTTGACATTATAATTAATGCAATATATCTTAGCAAGGGTCCCTCATGATAATATGTAATTTAATGGATAAACTAGATGATGATATGTAAAAAAGCTAAAATTATGTAAACTTCTTTCGGAAAGTTTGTCTAGCATGCCTTCTATATTTGATTGTAATCTTATTAATAGCTGCTTATACACATGCCAACTTTGATCTTTTGAACTAATGTGCAGTAAGGACTGATCGTGCGGATCATCTGCTTGCCTATTAATTCATCATCCGCAAGATTTCGTTCTTTACGACTCATACGGTAAGGTGGAAGGTGAGAGGCATTTGTTGTAAAATCAATTTGGTGTTGTATAGAGTCTAGAGGAGGTAACTTCGCAGTAATCGTTGGGCAAATGTTCAAACATGCAATAGTTGGTTAACCATTGGGAGTATTATTAGAATGCATGTTTGTATTTCTAAAAGCTAAAATTATGTAAACTTTTGAACGCTTTTGTTTTCCGATATGGTCTTCTGCATTATTCACCCGCTTTGCTAATGTGTACCGCTATTTCCTAATAATATCGTTGTTTCGCTTTGATATATCTGAGTAGACTTTCATTTCTATTGAGGAGTTCGAAATTGTGTTTTGTGTGCTCAAGAAATTTCCAACAGGTCCCATGAATTTGCACACGAACGCTGGAAATCTGCTCCGGGAGCAAAGTGGTTCACCAAGGAGAGTTGTAGAGAAACTGCCCGTTCGTATATAAATCGCTCTATTCGCTTTGTTTCACACCCAGATGGATTTACGCCGTAGTTCCTCGTGACATAAGCAGTTGATAATGCAACGCTGGAAATATGGCGATTCGCATATATTCGACCAGCATGAGAGTCGAGAGAAATCCGCCCGTTGACGATATGAATTTCGATTCACACCGCTTGGGAGAAGTACGCTGAATTTACGCCGCGTCACATATTCTGCAGTAAACCGTGAAGACGCAGGAGAGCTCAGTGGACTACACGGCCGGCTAAAGTCCACCCCAAGATAGCGGCACTACGTGTCGCATGCAGCGACATCCCCGTAAGATTTTGTGGAATCGGTATATTGATTTTTCTTATATTATGCTTACCGAACTATAATCTCATACCGCGCTTCGTTTCGATATGGCATCACACATGCTTATGTTCAAAGAGTGGCCGGAACTCTCCTGCATTCATGACCGCATTACGCGCTTGATTGGATTGTGTGTCACGTGATGCGCGATATTCGCATAGATCACCACCTTCTGACAGCATTCGTGGAGCGGTGGTCCTCTCAGACCAACTCATTCCATTTGCCCATTGGCGAGATGACGGTCACACTGCAGGATGTTGCCATGATCCTCGGTATTCAGATAGACGGCCCGCCTATTATTGGACCGAATGTTGTGGTGGGGCGTACGGCATCGTGGCGATTCTGCGGATGAGTTGATAGGAGCACATCCCGAGCCGCATTAATCGCCTATCACGATCCGATCCACCGACATCACATCGAGTTCGAGGGGCGCGACGCATTGCACTGCTTGCCCTTACGGTGGTTGCGCTTACGACATGAGATTCTTACTTAGATATGCCTGAGCATCGCTTTAGCATCTCGAGCTTACATTCTTTTGCGCATCGCTTTATGCCGCACTGTTCGGAGATTCACCTACAGTATCTGCCTTACTGGAGGATCTTGACACGTTCAGAGAGTTCTCATTAGGAGCAGCGGTGCTTGCTCATTTATACAGGGAGCTCCATGAGGCAACGGCCGTTAAGCAATATGGTGGTTGCTTACGCTATCGCAGTGTGGGAGCATGTTCATGTTGGCGCAGACGTATATATTCCATACCCGACAGACATAGATGGGCTCAGTGTGGGTTGTCGCTGGAATGAAGGGTTTGTCCGAGAGGTGACGCCAGCCCATATTAGAGTTTATCGAGACGAGCTGGATGGCCTACTGCAGAGTCAGGTATGTTTTTTTGTATGTGCATAATTTGTGACAACTTTTGTATGTAACAACAACCCTAATATTCACTAAAACAACACAGTGATATGGGAGCCGACGGAGCTCGATCGTGAACGGTCGCAGATATATGCTTGCATGGGATGACATATGGTTGGCTAGAGTACCTCGATTAGTTGGAAACGAGTGGCACCACCGACCGGTGCTCAAACAGTTGGCCTTCCACCTACGACCGAGGTTGCAGAAGAGAGTCTTCTTCGTATGAAAGTGGATGGTCGAGGAAAGTCGACATGGGTCATTTACCACCGCATATATTGGGCAGAGAGCGACGGAGTCGCTTGTGGTGGTAGACCCAGTGGGTAAATTATTAATCGATACATGAGATGGTATCGGTCTTGGGCTACACTGTATATGCTGAAGGCACCCACAGTACCCCCAAACACGTATTACCCTCGAGCCCCTGGAGATCGACTCATGGTAAGCCAGCATTTCTTAACTGTGATAATCCTTTTTTTTAATTACATCATAATATGCGCTCACGCAACGGAGCACATATCAATACCGGATATATTCGACGCTATTTTGGGAGGATGACACGTAGATGCAAAGAATCAATCAACGAGTATGAGGGGTTGTGCAGAGACTTGCACACAAACATGTATATTGAGAAGACGGGACAAGATTCCGTGTACCCGCCGCCGCATGGGAGCTATGGATATTGGTCCATCATCTCCACCGGGTCGACCATCTACGATACATTTACACGCCCATCACAAGATTCGCATTGGGATCTATGTGGCCACGATGCACCTTGGCAAAGAACCGTTCCTCTGTATGGGCCTCCCTCATTCCATATGACACCCCGCATGGATCAGATCATGGTTACGCAACAACCATCCGGCAAGCCGAACCGGAGGACCAGCAGAGTATCGAGACGCCACGACGACCACCTGCCCATTATACACCCGGTAGTGATGCGATACCGCATCGTAGGCATCATCGGAGATAGTCAGATGTACTATTATATTCTGTCCATGCTAGATCATATTTTGTTGTATGTGTACTTCGTGGCTATTATATGAAACAAGTAAACCTTTTGTTTTTGTTATTTTCTTTCTAGAAATAATTTATTCATTTTTTACTATATGTATTTCATTTATCATGTGGAAGGAAATTTGGTGTTAATCTCATATGCGATGTTATTGTCAAGTGTATGCGATGTTATTGTCGTATCTTAGCTTTAGAGTACCTCGCTTGAACTTTCTAAACTTTTTTATTTCTAACTTGCATCATAGAATGACTTTATTAGGTTGCCTTCATGTATGTTAAAATATCATTATTCAGCCTAAATATGGCATCCTAGATACTCCTCAGAATTTGAACCTGAAAGCGCTCTATTTTATTTATAGTAGAGGCTTCAATGTGTCAATGAGTATGCGTTCACTAATCAATTTTCATGGGGAAATTTTCATATGCTATTCTGCTTTCGCTTGCGACATTTTTTTAAAAAAAATGAGTCGCCGCCAACGGACGATCGGACGTGGCGCCGTCCGCTGATCTGGACGAGCTACGCCGAGATCGACGACCGGCGCCACACTCGCCGCCATCCGCTTGACGGACGACCGGCCGTAGAGCATATTGCCGTCGCGACGACCGGGCGCCACGGAAGCGTCTCGCTCCCGCTGACGACCACTGCCTATTTTGCTAAATAAAATTTTTTTGTGCCTAAACGTCTAATTAAGATTAACACTAAGCCTATTTTAAAAATAATCCCTAAATAATATTACCATGAATGCCAATAAGGAAAATACAAAAAAAAATTATAGAAAAATAATTTATAAAAGCTATAATATAAGGAGTTAGATTAAAGTGCATTTTAGATAATTTTTTGTGATTAAACTACTATGTAGCATAAAAGGAATATTTTCTCTTATATTTTAAATTGTGAATCATTAATAAAAACGTAAAATAAAAATAAATAAATAAAACAAAAGGACCTCTCATTGAAGGGGATGAGCTGAGCTTTGTAGGAAGGTGAAGTGGGCTCTGCAAGAAGCAGCATGACACCGCCATTGGAGAGTTTTTTTTTTTTTTTTTGGTCTTAAAAGAGATCACTGTTGGTGCTTATAAATTCGTTTGTTACAGCTAGATTGATTAATTCATTTCCAACTTAAATTAAGCATTTTTTAAATAGACGGATAATAAATATTTCCTTAGTTCTTTATATTTGACTTTGAATAATTAAAATTTTTTATCAGATATCTGTTGCCGGTTTGAAGCGGGCATCTTGTCTGAATTAAAAAAAATATATCTTTTTATTTTTAATACATCAAGAAGTTTGAAATGGCGATAAGGTAATTTCCTAACATCGTTTTAGAGATAACAAGAAGGTAATTGAATACAATTTGTTTTTAAGTATTTTACGTATTAAGGGGCTCTTTGGGATCAATTTTATTTTGTAATTTTTATTTTTATTTTTATGTAATTTTTAAAAATATGCTTATTTGATGTATTTTTTATATATTTTATTTTTATTTTAATAATAAATAATATTATTTTTAAAAATATTTAAAAATAGCTTTTAGATGTTTAGAATATTTTTAAAAAATAATAATAATCATCAAATATAATTTACTTTAAAACAAAATATAAATAAAATAAAATAAAATTATAAAACAAAAAATAAATAAAAAATCCGAAACAGCCCCAAAGCTTTTCTTGATATGTTTCTTTTCGAATAAGGTTGATAATTCGATATATAAATTTTATAAAATTAATAAGTTAATATTTATGATATATTTAATAAATAGTTTCTTTATTTGATCCTACATAATGAGCGGACCCAATTGGCCTGAAAATTTTTATTTTATTTAATAGGATGATGAATTTTATAATTTTGCATATTAATATCCAGTCTAAAAATATTTATTTTATTCAATTAGTTGAAAATTTTTATATTTTCTATATATATATATATATATATATATATATATATATATATATATATATATATATATATATATATTAGGCCTGATGAAGCCACTTCCGCCAAATATCACATTTCTAAAAGTTCAAAATAAAACATCTTGTGCAAAATTTTTAAAATAAGCATAATTATAAACATAATTAGCATTAAGCATGCTTAAAAAAATTTAGAAATAGGTATCCGTCTGAGCGGCGACCTGTGCCGTGCATCGCCAGCCCTTCTAACCAAACACTACGCGAAAATATTAAATTAAGAAAAATTCTGACCATAGATTTTGATCAGATCGATGCTTGTTATCAAATTCAGCGAACTTAGTATCGTTGGAAAGACGAAATTGTCCACTTCTTTGACTTGGAATTGAGATTGTGGCACCTTGCATAAGAAATTTCGATGTTTTTGTTAAAAATTTTAGTTGCAATTTGAAAAATTTAAAAAATCGGCACTAAATTCTCTAAAAGTTAAATAGTTTGACAGTTTATCGTTAAGAGGATATTTATGTTACTCCACTTGGAAAAAACAATTTACTTAAACTGGAAATATGTTACATGGATAAATGGCGTCAAGCAGTGCAAATGTATATAGAAAATATAAAGCAATGCTAGAACAACGTACATCGAGCTATCATATGATCTACAACTACAGACTATGCTAGAGTACATCTAATGACGGCGGTGCCTGCATGGTGGAAGTGCGTCACCCCAGGTATAATGCGCGGGCCGCAGTGATAAAGTACGCCGCGATGCCGCACATCATCTCCAACCTGGTCAGTGGTTTGCTCAGTGTCATCAAGAGGTGCAACATCTAGTATCTCCTGCGATGGTCCTGGATGAAAGGGGACTGTGGGGTACACTGCATGCATATGTGGCATGTAGACGGATGTGTGAGGATACATGGAAGAGCCTGCAGCCTGCCAAGACTGAAATGGACTAAACATGCCTTCCTGGTTGGAGTACGGAGCTGGTGTGCCATATGGGTAAGTGTATGGACCGACATCTGGCATGGACGATGGACCTGCATCGAATCTGCATAGCATGCATGACATGACACAAAGATAAACCGCCGCCGTCGCATCTCTATATCTATTATTTGATATGTGCATGTTCTTCCTAAGTTTCCTGCATAACTCCTCATAAGTATTGATTGAATGCTGAAAATCAGTATCCAGATCTCTCCCAAAATAAGCTTGGAATATATCCTGCGTGTCTAAGATATGTTCCCTCTGTGGAGACAAAGAAATTATGTTGTCTATTAAATATATAAATTTTTGAATAGCATAAATTTTTTTAGCACTTACCATCGCCTCTCTCTCTCAGAGGAGTGGTCGTTATGGTGAAGCCAAGCATGTACAAGGAGGCCTTAATCGATACCATCTCATGTACCGACTCACCGGGTCCTGCAGTGGAACCGCACTCACGAACATAATGGCATCGTTCCGGCCTCCCACCGTAATATAAGCACGGTGGTACTCAACACAGTCAACGTTAGCCTTTTCCTGTCCATCGACTCGCTGAAATGAAGGATCTATAGGATCTACGTCGACTCTAGGTGATAGCCCGAACTACCTGAGAACGGGATCAGGGAGGTACCACTCAATTCACTTCCAACTGATCAATGGAACCCGAGCCAGCCATATCTCACGACCAGTCAAACAGACATCTGCCACTCTGGTGCGGATCTGCTGGCCATAAAGTTCTCATATCACCTATAGTAGTTATATAGTAAATTTTATGTCTTCTGTGAAATTATAAAAAAAAATAATCAAAAGTGCACTTGGTCATACCTGGCTCTAAAGCAACCCATCAAGCTCATCCCTATACACTCTAACATGAGCAGGTGTCATCTCCCTAAGATAACCCTCATTCCATCTGCAACAATCACTCAAACCCTCCAACTCCACTGGGAAGGGTACCTGCAATATGGGTCAACCAACATGTAAATGCTCCCACGACCATACCTGCAGTAGGTGCAAACATCCTGTCATGTTCGTCTGCTTCGGTCTTGTTGCCTCATTCAGCTCTCTATATAAGTGTGCCAACACAGCTGATCCAATGCTAAACTTGCTAAATAAGGTCAGATCCTCTAATAATGGTATGCGAGATGTACCTCGACGAGACGTATGAGAAAGCATCTATGTTGAATAAGATGTACGCTCGACATCCGAACTCAAGATTCGACATATCCAAATATGAATCCCTATAGAATGTCCAACACAACCACCGTAATGGCATGCAAGTCCTGCTGTGCGCTTTCCCCATGCGAAATGTAGACGTCAAATGTGGCTTAATGGGATCGTGGTATAGGACATCAGGCTCGGGATGTCTCCCCACCACAATCCGCCATGAAAGTCATCGTACCCTTTCCAAGCTTGTTCCAATAACAGAGGTCCATTAATCCAACACCGATCATGGCTACGTTCAGCGGGATCATCTCACCAACCGTTAGATGAAATGTGTGTCAGGTGGTGACCACAACCAAAGCGTGAGCAAGTGGTGATCTAGATGAATCGCGAAAACATATAATCTAACTTCGTAGTCCATCCATGAACCGGGGGCAATTTATCGATCATTCCCCGATCATAAGCGGCGTACAGAATCTGCATAAGACAAAGTGTATGTATCATCAAAACTTTACATCTGCCATGTCACAAATAGTACAACAATATACCATATCGTGGTACCAGACCGCAAGGCTCCATGATGCTTTGATGCACCTCAGGGGTGAGCCAATCGACACTCAGGTGCTACATCGACGCCTAACTGCTCCTCCTTCCTCCGTCACCATGTTACGAAAATTTATTGTTCAAATGCTCAATTTCAAATGTACATATGTTAAACATGTAAGGTATTACAATTATTTTATTTCATAAAATGCACGATCGAACTAGCCCTGAAAAAAAAGATGTACAGGATCAAACCAAGAAAGCAGTAAAAAAACACACATAGTAAAACATGTATACAGGAATGTACAAGATCAAATTAAGAAACACACATATTAAAACACATAGGCCTGAAAACACACTAGCATTTAAAGAAACATTCCCGCTAACAGGATCAAACTAAGAAAAACAAATGACCACATATTAGTACAGTACAGAAGTCTGAAAGAAAAAATGTACAATACAAAGTTCTCAATACATAAAGGAGACAGTGACGGGCAAAGTACAAGTAAAACACATATGCCTGACAAAAATACTAATGTCTCCTTTAGACAAGTTCTGTTATTCCCGGATTTTTTACATGAGACATTACATTTTGATCGTTATATGTTCTCGTCCATTGTGTTTGTATATCACATGGTCCTAGGCCTACCAGTCCGCCTTCTAACATTTGGTGGTGTAAGTTCTCACCGACCGCTAAATACATTAACTAGTCGACGTGATCGGGGATAACATGAAATTGAAGCAGATATGACATCATAGAGTGTGTAAGAAGGAGAGACATAGTCTGGTTTAGTGATGCGTCCCATCACAAAGAATGACATGAGGAATAGAATATGCATAGTGCCTGTGATGTACAAGTGACCGCTGATCTTGCACTTCAACCTTGAACGACAGGACATTGTGAAAACGATATTCGATCACGTTATCAGGTGGGATCGAGCATCTTCTAGTTTTCATTTTTTGCATGAGCCTTCATGTGCAAAAGTGAATCATTCACCCGATCGGCGTGTCGAAGAAAGACCGCAATGATGTGAAAATTGATGTGATCAAAGCCTGGATTAGTAACCCACGTGCTCTCTTTAACACACCGTTAAAATACTCTGATGCGTTCGTTATCATGGTGCCGTAACGGTACCCCCCAACATGGAACAATATCCACTTTGTCACATCTTCTTGCCACCACTGCAGCCGGTTTGATATTTTTGATATCCGTCATGTAACGTGTGTAAATATGGATGTCAGTTGTATTTCCTGCAACATACATTTTCTGTCACATGAACTCTATATCAGGAATTCCCATCGTTTTGCACGCCTTCTTGAAATTCTCCCTGAGGTGGCGTAAACAGTGGTGATGTTTTACCCAATGTAAAATCTCACGGCATCCACGCATCAATCCGAATGATCGAAATAATGCATAAAGTGTCATGCATATAATTGGAAAAGTCTTGTAAAGTCCTAATAAATCAGTCCATGACATCAGATTCTCGCTTCAACGATAAGAAATGCCGAGGGTACAAACAATTATTAAGATCAATACCAAAGAAGAGTACCTTCTTTGTACTTTCCCAATATGAAAGTACCATCAAGACTCATCGGCGTACCGCCAACCAACTATGGATGGTCCAAAGCCCAGAAAATGCGTTGAAGTCGATCAGGAATGCTTGACTGGATTCAATACACGGTCGCATAATCAATATACAATGCATGAACCCGATCCAACAAACGATACAACTCTTCCCACCGCCAAATATAATTTGTTTCCTTCAAGGTGCATCCCATGCTTTCATATGAAACTCGATATCAAACTTTAAGTCCATTACTAATAATTTCCTGGTTTCAAGGCCAACCGACATCCGATAACGGGATGGATGAATAATAAATTGCTAGCGCCGGGTCCTGCCAAGATTGAATGAGAACACGTGTGCGCCACCGACATACTTAAAATCACTCGAGCACCACCAAGCCTCTTGCTTCGGCATGTAGTCGCCACAAATGGCTGTTAGGGATTATTGCAATACAACGTGCTAACCTCGCTTTTATTAAATCACATGTGATATATTCCACATTATTTGTGATTGACCAACCCCGACTATAAACTTGAGGTCTCTCACAAACACATTCTCTCGCCAGTCTTTGCAAATATATTCTTTTATTAATATCCAAATCGTTTATTAGAAAATCTTTATATATATATATATATATATATATATATATATATATATATATATATATATATATATATATATATATATATATATAAAATAGGAAACAAGTTTATTTGAGCGCATAAACTTCAAAAAAATGTACTTCCTCCAAAGCTTCTCAATTTGCGGTCATGGATTAAGTACTTAACTGTACCAATACAAGTGTATGGACGCATGAAAGAGTAGAAAGCACGAGGAGAAACAGTATGAAGCTTCCATGATTGCTCTGGTTTCACAGTACTGTTGTTCTTTAACGAGGAATTGATGATCATAAACCATGATCTGCTAGTGTAGCCTCCCATCTTCTTTACCCACGTAATTCTTTTACATTTTTTTCTTGTCTTCCTTCTCCCATTTTATTTCGCCCGAACGTAGGATTAGCACAGAGCTACCTAATCTCGCAAAAATAAAATTAAACACAGTCAAAAAAAATATTAATCAGATAAATAATATTACCATGAATGCCAATAAGGAAAATACAGAGAAGAAAAATTATAGAAAAATAATTTATAAAAGCTATAATATAAGGAGTTAGATTAAAGTGCATTTTAGATAAATTTTTGTGATTAAACTACTATGCAGCATAAAAGGAATATTTTCTCTTATATTTTAAATTGTGAATCATTAATAAAACGTAAATAAAAAAAATAAATAAATAAAACAAAAGGACCTCTCATTGAAGGGGATGAGCTGAGCTTTGTAGGAAGGTGAAGTGGGCTCTGCAAGAAGCATGACACCGCCATTGGAGAGTTTTTTTTTTTTTTTTGGTCTTAAAAGAGATCAATGTTGGTGCTTATAAATTCGTTTGTTACAGCTAGATTGATTAATTCATTTCCAACTTAAATTAAGCATTTTTTAAATAGACGGATAATAAATATTTCCTTAGTTCGTTATATTTCACTTTGAATAATTAAAATTTTTTATCAGATATCTGTTGCCGGTTTGAAGCGGTCATCTTGCCTGAATTAAAAAAAATATATCTTTTTATTTTTAATACATCAAGAAGTTTGAAATGGCGATAAGGTAATTTCCTAACATCGTTTTAGAGATAACAAGAAGGTAATTGAATACAATTTGTTTTTAAGTATTTTACGTATTAAGAGGCTCTTTGGGATCAATTTTATTTTGTAATTTTTATTTTTATTTATATATATATATTGTGATAATCATACATGAATGTTTTGGCATAATAATAATTTTTTTTAGGCCTGATGAAGCCACTTCCTCCAAATGTCACATTTCTAAAAGTTAAAAACAAAAACATCTTTTATGGAGTACAAAATCAAAATGAAATCCAGGAATACTTCAAATAATGTACGAGCATTGAGGGAGAAAAGAAAGAATAAACTATCCCTCTGTGGGTGATATCTTTAATGAGATTTTTTCTAAGTATTTGGAATTTTAGAGATATTATATGCTAAGAATTTCACAAAAATTAAAAGAGAAATTTAAAATTAAAATCACATAGAGTAATGTTAGAAACAGATTAACATCAAAATGATATTCCCAAGCATAAATTTAAAATGATATTATATGTTTAATTTTTTTATTTGCTAATAAGGATCATATAGACTTTAAATCACAAAAAATTCCATACAATGTACCAAAAGCTCTATATCATAAAGTTCTACACAATATATCTCGTGGCTGATTGATAAAATTTCAATAATTGTTTTTTAGATGTCCCAGAGCCCCCTCTCAGTCACCTCCATGGGAGGTCGATCTTCCCTTTCTTTTGATGGAGTCGATTTCACTTCTAATTCCTCCTTTCCTCCCCTCTCAAATGCTCCCCTTCAACCCTCTATTTTGGGAAACACGATAGATACCCCCAACAGATCTACTTGTTGGAAAGACCTTCTTCTTGTGCAAAATACCCAAAGCCAATCACTGCCCCTTTCATACATCCCCTCAGATTCGCAGGAAGTTTCCTTTTCCTAGGAAGAGCTCTCTAAAGGGAAGAAAGAGTGGAGCCTATCATTGATAGGATATGCAATAGGTAAAAGACCTTACTATGGATCCTTGTTGGCGGCCATCAGAAAGAAATGGCAGTTCAAAGGAAATATGGAACTTCTAACCTTAGAGGGAGATTTCTTTCTATTTAAATTCTCATTTGCAGAAGACTATATTCATGTATGGAATAATGGTCCCTGCTTCCTAAATGGACACCCCTTTGTCTTTGAGAAATGGGCTTGGAATTTTAGGCCTTCAAAAGAGCAAATCACAGAACTTCCTATATGGATAAAGCTCCCGAATTTTTCACTTTCTTTGGAATGAAGTCGATTTTGAAAGTGGCGAGCAGGATAGGAGTTCCCCTGGCAGTGGATAACCTAACTGCATCTAAATCCAGAATCACTTTTGCACGTATTTGTGTACAGGTCACAACTTCCACCTCTCTGCCTGATTAAATTCCTATTAATCTAAATGGGATGAAATTCAATCAAGCAATTATCTATGATTGGAAGCCCTCGGCTTGTGCTAAGTGTAATACCTTTTCATATGAGGATAACTCTTGCCCGCATAAACCTGCAACCAATATCCCCCATCGGGGTCGCAGTAGAAGTAGAAAACGACAAAGAGAATTGAGGCAAGATCCACCTGTTGCTGAAAACAACACACAGAGTAAAGATCCTTCAAGCGATGCTCCCTCCACCTCTCATATAGAAGCTACTTCTTCACATGTGGTTACGAAGAGGAGCATATCTCCTCCTCCTCTTCTCAATGACCCAGCCTGCTCCAATAGTGGGAAGAAAATCCGATTGTCTTAAGGTTATAAAGGACTTTCATCTAGACCTCTTGTGCCTTTTGGAGACAAAGGTTCAGGCTGACTCTCTCAATTCTTCTTCATTTCTGCAAAAATTCTCTATGTTTCAACATGAAACAAGCTGTTCCAACTCAGACTGCTCATCCGGAGGCTACATCTGGATAAAGTGGTCTGCTGTAAGGTTGACATTTAATCCTACACTTAAGAATAAGCAACTCATACATGGATGGGTTACAGCTCCGGGTAATCACTCCTTGCTTACTTGCATTTATGCTGATAATGATGCTAAAAATAGGATTCAGTTATGGAGTTCATTAAGAGATCTGGCTAATACCATTTGTGATCCCTCGATTATAATGGGCGACTTCAACTGCACTCTTGCTAGTAAGGAAAAAAAGGGAGGTAACCCGATTTCTCTGAGCAATACTCTTGATTTCAAAGAATGTGTTAATGACTATGAGCTAACGGAATTACCTAGTTCTGGGTTGTATTTTACATGGTCCAATCAGCAAATTAATAATCATATCTCTTCTAAACTGGATCAGGTATTCTGTAACTCTTTGTGGCTTGATAGGTACCCCTCCTCTTTCTATAAAGTACCTCCCTCTCTCTTCTCGATCATTCCCTCTAATTACATATCTCCATTTCCCTTACACTCATTCTCACAGGTTCTTATTCAAGAACTACTGGACATCTATCCCAGGATTTAAGGAAATCATAACAGATGCATGGGAGAGTTTTATTCAGGGAGATCCACTATATGTGCTCTCTTACAAATTGAAGCAGGTTAAAAAAGCACTTAAGGGAAGGTCATGGGAACCTCTCTCATTAAAAATTCAGATTGAGCAAAAGGAAAGACCAAGAAAGGATTATGGCTAAACTAGATAAAGACCCAAGCAATTCCTCTTTACTTTTAGATGCCAAGAAAATTAAGGCCAATTATGTTGAGCTATCAATTAAATAGAATATTTGGCTTAAACAAAGGGCTAAGGCACATTGGCTTACTCATTCTGATGAAGATCTTCATTACCTTTATTGCACTATCAAGGAGAGGAATAATGCAAATCTCATTAGAGAAATTCAAACTGAAAATGGGGTGGTGACAGATCAGAAGCTTATAGCAGATGAGTTCTGTAAGTTCTACTCTTCTCTTTATAATTATCATAACTCCCACACCTTGCCTTTACAGGACATTCCACCTGTTGATTGTCTCTCTACAACCCAAGCTAAGGCCTTGGAGGCTGATATCATAGACAAGGAAATTAGGGAGGCACTTAATAAGATTTGTGAAAATAAATCTCCGGGACCGGATGGATTGAATTCAAAATTTTTCACTTCCACTTGGGATACAACTGGGAAACTCTTCCTTAGAGGAATTCACCACTTCTTCAGTGTCAATAAGCTACCTATCAAATTTAAGCATACCCTTCTAACACTTATTCCTAAAGTGAAGCATTCAAAATAAATTATGAATTCACCATCTCTTTTGCAACACATTTTATAAGGTCATAGCAAAATCCTTGCTAGAATACAAAACCTACTTCCCTCCATCATCAACCATGCTCAATCTGCATTTATCAAGGGGAGAGATATAGCTGACAACTTGGCCCTCGCTCATGAGATATGCAATGAATTCTCCTCTTCCAATGATAAAAGTTATTTTTTGGCTAAATTTGATCTTAAGAATGCATTTGATAAGATCAATAAACACTCACTTATTCATAGACTTCATGTGAAAGGGTTCCCTCCAATTTGTTAAATGGGTCGAAGCTTGCATTATGGATGTCCCTTTCTCAATTGTGCTTAATGGATGCATTAAAAGTTTTTTCATCTCATCAAATGGATTAAGGCAAGGGTGCCCCTTATCCCCATTTCTTTTCACTATTGCTATGGACACTTTCTCTTGTAGTATAAACAAGGATGTTAACCTCCACCTTTATAATCCTTTATGCTCGGGAAATTGTAATATTTCCCATTTACTATTTGCTGATGATCTACTAGCAATGGGGGAAACTACCAAATCTACACTTCATTCTCTTAAACAGAATCTCAAGAATCTTGAGACATACCTGGGGCTGGAAGTCACCACTAAAAAATCCTCTATTTGTTTCTCAAAAAATGGCAAGTTTGTGGATGAATTCAAAAGAAGGATTGATATCAAGCAAGGTTCCCTCCAAATATCTTGGACTCCCATTGATTAAAGGTCCAATCAAATTGGTGTATTATAACCCCCTCCTTGATAAATTGAATGCTTGGTTAGTAGGCTGGAAAAGTAAACTCCTCTCGCTTGGAGGTAGGCTTCAACTGATAAGATCTTCAGTGAACAGCTATCTATCCTACTAGTTTCGTTCAATAGCTATACCTAAGGGTATTATCAAGCGTATTTTTTCACTTACTGTAAACTTCTTCTATCATTCGGGACAAAACAAAAAACTCCACACCATCTCTTGGGATCGCACCACCCTACCTAGGGAAAAAGGGGGAATCGGTCTCATCCCTGCTTCTTCCTAAACATGATCAGTAAGATCAAGATCCTATTGAAAATATGGCAGGGTGAATCCTTATTTTCTAAATGGTGTAAAGATAAATATGTTTCAGTTTGGAGCCCCTTACTTCTAAATACATCCCCCCTTTGGAAAGAGATCAAGTCTATGGCAATGAGATGCATAAGTAATTTTACATTCAAAATTGGAAGTGGTAGTGAACTTTCTCTGTTTCATGATCCCTGGTATGAAGGCTCTTCTTTCTCTAATGTCATTGGAGGTAGAGGTATGCAACTTATGGGATTACTTAGTGATGCAAAATTAAATATAATCATGGTTAATGGAATTGAACTTAACTTTCCTATAACAAAGAAAATCATTTCTATCACTATCTTAGGAGGTGAGGATGAAATCCTTTGGCACAATCATAAGTCCCCAACAAATAAAGAAATTGCAAAGGCTTTTTGATCCTCATCCCAATGTATCGGGGCAAAGCAATCTGGTTTAAAGGGTATGCAATAAATTATGTTTTATATTGCTGGATGGAATTCCTGGGTGGGCTAAAAACATCTGAAGTTCTTGTTAGAAGGGGTTTTAGCACACCTATATCCTACTATTTTTGCTACAGTCAACTTGAATCTCACTCCCATCTGTTTTTTGAGTGCCCTTATTCAATGAAATTAATTAGGAATCTGCTTCCTAATGGGCAATTCTTCCTAATGCAGTCCACATTAAAGTAAATCCTTAGCAATATAGATGAAGGCTCTAACAAACCATTCAAAAGATTGCATTATCTTATAACTGTAGTTTTGGTATATACTTTGTGGAGAGAAAGAAATAACAGGATTATGGCAAAGACATCTGCTGCATATACTGAACTGATAGAGCTAATCAAAACAAGGGTGGCTGCCAAACTCCAAAGGTGGAAGATGAAAGACACATGGTCTGGTTATGTCTCTGATATGATAAATATGTGGAGCAATTACAAGCCCCCATGAGCTACCAGCTAATCTTTTTTACTGCTCCTCACTATGTTGCTCTTCTCTCTCAATTTTTTTTCATTTTCTCTGCTTCTTCCCTGTACTGATATGGTTCGATAGGGGATGATGATGACATGAACGGTAAATGGTGATCCTTTTGTTTTGTTGGACGGCAATTGTTATATCTCCTGAACAGCTGATAACCTACCTGGATGGCCTCTCAGTAACCTGGGACCCCTCCTACCCACTGGATGGCTGAGTCGGAAACCGCAGGATGTCTTCTTCTGACTATTTTGTTAATGATGAACGAGCTTACTGAACTTTCCAGTATTGATGGTCTGAGTCCCCATTGGCATTCTATCATACTGTTTTTTTCTTTTTTTTTCTATTTTGTGAATCAGTCTAGTTGAGATTTTGTCCAGGTTTTCTGTTTTAGGCTAAAAACAGATCCCATGTGATGATGTCCTCTTAGCTCTGTGGGGCTGATTCGTTGATTGTATTTTTTTCTGTATTGTTATTTTACATTTGGAATATATTGGGCTATGCCCTCAAATTTTTCCAAAAAAAAGTTCAACACAATATTTCAGTTTTGTTTTTCATTTTTAGTTTTAACATTGAAGCGATTAGCCTTACACAGTTCAAACAAATGTGTACGCCAATGGGAAAGGAGACAGAGTAGAGGGTCAACTCTGGTTTGATCCAGTTGTTGACTATGCCACCTATTCTTTTCTCTGGAATTATTGCCAATGCATGTAAGATTATTAGTGGAGAGAGAGAGAGAAGAGTCAGAGAGATGGGATATAATAACAGAAGTTGTTTTCCAACTTTTTATATTTTTAAATCTAAAAAGCTTATAGCAAACATAGGTTAAAAAATAAAAATTGAATAGTGATCCCTCAAGTGTGATAAAATTAGTAATTTTTTAAATCATTTATAAATGAATGGCATTATTTTTCTTCAACAAACTTTTTGATGTAACAGAATAAATGTTATTATGCGAAAAACAAATTAATTCAAATACTTTGCAATTTTAAGATCAGTTGATAAAAATATTTAATTGATAATTTATATTTTATACTTACCTGAAATTTAATTTAATAATTTTGAGCTGCATTTAAGTTGATTTTTTATAAGAATATCCTTATTAATTTTTTATAAATGTATATCTGATTAGTTTCTTATCACGAGATGCATTCATAAGTAGAAATTTTTTTAAAATAAGTATTAAATAAATACTAATTATAATTTAAAATACATTTTAAAAAAAATTCAGTTTAGGTACAGTCGCCCCATTAGGGTGATTGATCACCACCTCATCGCCGAGGTGGCTTAGAGTCGCCGACCTATTATCGAACGAGGCAGGCCGTCGATAATCTATCGATCGCTTTTGTAAAGCCAACAATCGATTATCGCGTGACGCTTTAATCAGAAAGACCAATCGCCAAATATGGGGGCGACTTTCCTATTGTTACTTTTTTTTTTGAAAAAGGATAAGTGTTTTATACAAGAGTTGTATTTGCCTGCAATTTACAAATATAAACTCAACTAGATATCTACTAGCATCAAATTAAAACTACTTTATATGAAGTAGTTGTACTACTAAACAAATTACACAAAAAATTTCATTCATATCTTAAGTAAACCTAGTTACAAACATAGAAAATACAAAACTATAGAAAGAGTCAGTCACAAATATATAATACAAATGCATATATGTATACTATAGTCTACGACGACGTCTATACGCTATCGTAGCACTACATGGAGTATAGTGCGTAGGTGGCTGCAATAGACGATCACGTAACTGATGGGAGACATCATGTGGTCCCCGATCGCCTACATACCGAACTGCACGGTATTTATTTAAGTTTAAATGACGCATAGTTATAGGTCAACATATCATATTTTTGGCTAGGAGATTTCTGATGTTATTAAGCATGCTGGACACATAGATGTGCATGTAGGGTCTTCCAGCATCAATCATAGATAATCAAACCTCACTACAGCTACCAATCCAAGTTAAATCTCATCATCATTGATCAATAGTTAAAAATTTTGAAGTTGAAAACCAAAGAACCACCTTGATGTAGTGAATAATGGAAGATTGTTCATTCAAGTCTAATGATGTTGACACCATTTTGAATATCAAGAAGGTGATAAAATGAAGAAAATAAGAGCTACAAAAGCATATAACTTGAAAGCGGATCAGTCTTGTTGCTGGATATGGTGTTCCAAATAGCAAAGGGGACTACGGGGTTCAGTTGAAGGAGCGACTTGCGGTTGGAAGCTCATGACCCACTGAGCATAAATCCAACAATTAGACGACAGATTTGATGGTAGAGTGCGGCTCGTAATGCAATGGTGGTTTTGCACCAGTTGTGTTGGATCTAGGAAAATAGTTGTTGGACGGGATCTTGCAAAAAACAAGAAGCGAAGGCGAACAATGCTAGAAATGGATTCTTAAGAGAAGAAAGGGAGACACAATGACTTGATTCAACCAAGATACAGTCACACCACTTGCTCGAATCGAAATCATGTCTTAAACAGACAAAAAACACAGAAGCAGGACCTCTAAATTCTAAAATAACAAAAATTGAATCCTTAAACATACAACAAGAACAACAACAACAACAACAAGCCTTTATCCCACTAAGCGGGGTCAGCTATATGAATCCTTCATCTCCATTGTCTCCTATTATGTGTCAAATTCTCATTTAATTCAAGTATACTAAGGTCATTTTTTATACATCTTAACCAAGTCTATTTAGGTCTACCTCTACCTTTCTTAACATAAGGTAAATCTAATGCATCTACTCTCCTAATCGGGTCATCGGACGGCCGACGCTTTATGTGGCCAAACCATCTAAGGCGACTCTCTTTAATCTTATCTGCCACCGGAGCTACTCCAACTTTTTCCCGAACATACACATTTTACATTTTATCTCTAAGAGTAAAGCCACTCATCCACTGAGCATCCTCATCTGTAATACTTAGTCTTATGCTTCTCTTTATTGGCCAACATTATGCACCATAAGTCATTGCAGGTCTTACCACCATCTTAAAAAATTTTCCTTAAGTTTAAGTGGAACTTTTCTATCACACAACAGGCCAGATGCATTCCTCCACTTCAACCATCCAACTTGAATTCTACTAATAACATCTCCATCTGAGAGAAATCAATTAGTATAAAGATCCTAATGAGCCTTCACATATTTTTATAAGTTTTGATGATCACACATATTTCTAGTTGAACAATTATTTTCACTGATAGTTGTATGTGCAGGTTCTGGTATTCTTTTAATATAAGATTATAATTAAGTAGCTTAATAAAGATTGATTGAGAGAATACGAATAATAGCTGATATTCAAATGTTTGATTAAGAAAGAGACCATGAAAACAAAAATTGAGCAATGGTTTATATTAGAATACACAAATATTGTGTTTGGTATTTATATTTTATTTTGTCTTCATGTATATGACAAGTGAATGATGAAAAATAATCAAATACACACACTTGAGATAATATAAAATAAATTTTTTTTCGGAAAATCATACATCATGATCTCCATCGTACTGGATGATTGTCTATATTTGTTAAACATTTTCAACTGTAATAATTAAGTTTGTTTTCTTAAAATTATTAAATTTGAACTAATTGTATTGTATGATTAATTACTTTTATTAATTAATTCAGCCACTATGATTAAGTTAGCTAATTACAAAATTTGCCTAAATTGATTGATTGTATAGTATGATATTAAGAATACAAAATAAATTTATTTGATAATTACCTGATTTTAAATCCAAATTTTTTGGGATTCAAATTTTGATAATTATACTTTTATTTTGTTTGTATTGTATGATGGGCTGTAGACGATGAATAAAAATAGAACATAATTTTTGGTGTGTTGTTCATAAAGTATAATACTTAATCATATAGTACGAATAGTATTATATATTAGAATGATCATATCATCTAGAGTTCCTAACCCTAGAAAAATGAACTAATCATAATGTACGATTCTGGCACTCAATCTTGTGAAGGTGCAACGTCCATATGGTGCTGAGACTGAGAGCTCTCCTGAGAAGTAGAAGGCCCTGGATCAGCATAAGTAGATGGGCCCGTACCTATGTCTGCCGCCTGTGTAGTCAGAGCTGAATCGTAGCCATGTGACATATGTTTTACTATGACGTGTTGGAGCATGTAGTTGTTAATATGTGTGTGCAATCTCAGATCATGACATATCTTCTCATACCTATTTATAGCCAACTAGAAGTCCAAGTCACCTGGACGTCCAAAAAAAGGTTGAAAAATATCCTTCATCACTAAGATATGCTCCTCCTATATGAAATAAGTTTAAAATATTAAAAATCAGAGTAGTAAGAAAATTTATAGATTGTAGTATTATCTTAACATATGCTCACTTTGTATGTGCTCGGGGTAGTATGTCATCAGGATCAATAACCCTTAAGTAGTACAATGCCCATGACCAACCATAATATGTACATGGAGGCTTTGTAGTATGTCGATCTCATCTACCACGTCAATGTGATCTCTATGAGCCTCCTAGATGGTGATGTGCTGCTGATGGTACTAAACATAATCGATATCGGCTTTCCCTCTGCCATCTACTCTTTTGAAGCTGAGATCCATCGGAGCGACATCAATGTGTGGTAAGTGACCAAACTGACGAAGAATTCTATTAGAAATGTTCCACTCCACCCTCATCCAACTTATCAGAGGAACACGTGCTAGCCATACAACCTCGCCAACAAGGAAAATATCAAACAGGTGAATCCTAATCAGAATATCGTACGGCTCCCCAGTCACCTGCAAGTTTGAGTGGTTGTTACACAGAATATGGTACGGTAAAATTCAGATAAAATATATTTTAACATTTAAGAGTTGTACCTGGCTCAATTGTAGTCCTTCAAGCTCATCCCAAAAAATTCTGATATTTCTAAAGGGCATCTGATGCACATACCGTTTCTCCAGAAAACAAGCTATACAAATCGATTGCAACTCAAGATATTAAAGCAATTGAAAATCGCTTTAGTTTTCTGAAAATCGATGCCCCATCAAGATCCTTAGGGTAGGGACATGTAATGTTCCTCTACATGAAGTCTCTCCAAAATCGATCTAGAGCAATACAACCATCCATGTTGGCCCTCCTTGGTTTGGTAGACTCATGCTCAGATAGTGTGCCAACACTACCACCGAGAATGTAATGTATCTAGATCTTCTAACAAAGGAATGTCAAGTGCACCTCGTATCGAAGTAAGAAACTCCCAAAGGAAAGACATACTCGTAAATGTCTACTGAAGCCCATATCTACGAGGTCTATGTAGGACACCTTGAAAAATGTCCAACGTAGCCATCTAAGAGGCATACAAGTCTAAGTGTGTGTCTACCCCATCCGGAATGTAAAATGGACCGTCATGATATAGAGAGTTCTGGTGCCCACCCAAGAAATTTCATCGCAGAGCTAACTCGCACCGCTTCCCCTCTCCAACTATAATAGGCCCAACGATCGGTGGTCCATCTACACCCAATCCCAAGATTATTACAACATCCTGTGATGTCACTCATCTCGCCTACAGTGAAATGAAAATCGTTGGTCTGGGGAGACCAACGCTCAACTAATGCTGTCAAGAGGTGATGGTCAAATCGAATGTATCGCATCTGGCTAATACAATGAATCCCGGCGTGGAAGCTATGAACTGCAAGTAACGTGCCACTAAGCATAAGGAGATGTGAAGTCGCCCAATAGTACTACAATAGAAGAAATCATTGCCAAGCCGTGATCAATTAAAATATTTTGACAAAATGAGCTTGAAAGTAAATTCATGTGAACTGGATGTGCTTTATATGTCCGCCACGCAGAAGGCTATCTGGGATGGACCTGGGTGCTGTGGATCCGTGCGCCATCTGCATCTCAACAAGCCTCTAACGACGTAGTCAAGGCTCCTGGCCACCATACCGCGGACAAAAAATAAATGGGACAATGTTAAGTCATTATTAAAATAGTGTAAAGAAATATGCAAATCCCTAGAGCTTATATACATGGTATTTTGCTACACTATCTATACTAACCTTTTGCTAGTAGGTTTGTGTGGGCACGCGTCATAATGATCAAGCGATTTTCATAACCGCACATATGAGTGCTCATCACGCGCTCCCATTGTGTTCTTATATCTACTTGATCGTGGTCCACGATCTTACTTTAGGGCAAAGGATAAAGTCTCGCTCATTAAATCGACCGCTTATTTCGATCTAGCGAACATGAAAGTTCACGAGTATGTACGCCATACATTGTCATGGTGTAATACCTTGACACATAAGCCAAATGATTCAATCTCCGATGGACTAAAATTGTTATGGAATGAGCGCATGGCATGTGATAAATTAGTATTCGAGACAACTACATGAACTGAACTGCTCAACTATGAAATCAACTCTGAAACAACGACAACTCATGTCGAATACTTGCACTTCATTAGCATTAATATTGACTGGTTGTGGATAGTGCCCCACTCACGCCAATTCAATGAGCATTGCCTGCTTTCCAGGAGAGAATGTGAATTCATCAATTGGTTCCTCGGAATCTATGATACTGACTCTCTTATAAAATAAACTCATAATGTTATAGTAAACAATAGTGATCAATGCTTGAATTGGTAGTCCTCGTGCCCGTTTGAGAACTCCATTGAAATATTTAGATGCATTTATCATCATAGTACCATATCGCTTACCGCCATCATGAACCAATGACCACTTGCACACATCACACTCCATTAACCATTAGTATGTGACGGTTGAATATGTTGATGTCTTCCATGCTGTCAGGCATATACATTTTCTTACATAGAAACTCAACATCCGTAATACCCATTCTCCACACTATTTTTTGAAGTTCTCTCGAAATGTCTTAAGCAATGACGTTGTGCAGCCCATGGAAATACATCTCGGCAACCGCGTACCAAATCCACATGCTTATCTGAGATAATACATAAATCGCTCCTCTAAATAATAATAATGAGTATGTATGAACATAATGAAGCGAGCCGACTCATTATTTTCATATTCAACTACATCAAAAGCAACCAAAAATAATCCATTGTTAGAATCAATACCAATATGTGTGAGTAACGTTCCACGATACTTTCCTAGTAGGAATGTTTCATTCATGCTCAGAACAGGATAACAAAATCTCAACCTGATATTGATGGTCCAAATGCCCAAAATAATCTTTGAAACCTACATGTATTTTTGAGATCTCCCTTGGTTTCAAGTCTATCTAAAATCGCATAACTTGCATTATGAAATAACTAATGAACTTAGAAGTGCATTGACGATGTCTAAGATAGCGATGTAATGTCATGGCACCTAACATTGATATCCTCCAAGCACCTCACAACCTTTTGGTACTGCTACAGTGCATGCGACATTTGCAAGATCTATTATGATTGCTATGTTGTGCACATATAACAGTAAAATTCTTTTCATTCAAAGTTATGGTAAGAAACTGAACATTACTGAGTATTTACCAACCAGTTACTGCAAATTGAAGCTCCTTCTATTTGAGAAACACATACATTCATATAACTCAATTGGGACTTCGATGTCATCTGAAAAACTTGAACTATCAAATGGACCATCAAACACAATGTATACATCCTAATCTTTTATGGTTTGGCATGTGCGGACATAATCGTTATTGCAAATCATAGCATCATCATCAAGAATTTGATTGAATGATTTTGAATAAGCTCGACCAACATTGGTGTCACATAAATTAGTATTACCAAGAAAAGAATCATCTTCAGCATCGCTATCATCAGATGTATTGCTTAATTCGCTATTTATTGTGTTGTACTCATCAGCGATTAGATGCACTAGGTTGCCCATGCAATAATGCTTCAACAGGCAGTTGTGTTCTGTGTCAACAAAGTCAAAATCCTTAAAAAATAAAAGATATGATGACCCATAAAACGAAGACACAAACATTGATGTTGAAGTAATTGCTAACCTTACTTCTGAGTCATCATAGTAGTATTGTGGTACAACAGTTGTTGACAAAGTGAAATCATGTGCATAATCAGATGAAACATTATGCCGCATGAGATATCAATAATTGAAGCATTATGGTTTGACTTTCACATAAAGAACTAATGTCTAATGGGAAGCTTCATCTGAGCGAAACTTCATCGCCGAAATCAAATGCTATGTATCCCGCCGAGCATAGAAATGACATGTAGCCCAATTTATGAAGTTATCTAAGTCAACGAAGAGATCTAAGCACTTTCTATTTTAAATCTTCTAAGCTTGCATACGCGAGACTCGCATTGGACGATTTTTGCCACCGACATAACTTCATTAAATCTTCTAAGCTTGCATACGATTTTTGCATTGTATAATCTCCTTCATTAATCAAGTATTAATTATTTCTTGATAGATTGTTATATATATACATTGAATTTATGTCTCGAATATGGTCATAATCGATAAATTATTTCATGCTGGGCAATGGGAAGATGAACGAGAAGAGCTTGAAGAGCTCTCAAAAGAGAAGGAGAAGGAGACGGAGAAGGAGAAGGAGATGGTGGTGGAGAGGCTTCTTCCAGATATATACATGAGGCCAATAGGAGCCTTCTTCTCAAGATCAAAGACCGTTTTTATCGGTAATATTATTTGAATTTTAAAAGAACTTTGATGAGCTTATTGATCTCTAAAATCATAAAAATAAAATCAAACCTTGTTGATGTGCTTAGTTAGTTTTCACAATAATTTTGTTTAATTGTCAAATTATTCGATTTTATCGATTGCAAAACTACCCATGGGATTCAAGTGCCCGGAGAGGAAAGCTGTCCCAGACTTCTTACAAGAGGTTAAGTAAAAGATACAGCAAAGCAAAGCATGAAGAAATGTCTTGCATCCTATAAAGTAAATTTTAGATAAGAGATTAAATTAATTGTTGTCTTATGATTTCATAGGTGACATCAAGAAGAGATCAACAACAATATTGGGGAAGATATGAGGAGCCATATAGTTATGTGTTTGTTAGAAAATTTGCACAAGCATTTCAATCATTTCATGTTGGAAAAAGGTTAAAAAGAGAGCTATCTATCCCATTTGATAGAAGTAAGTGCCACACTGATGCTTTGACTACCTCAAGATACGGTGTTGGTAAAATAGATCTGTTGAAAGCTTGCGCTGAAAGAGAATTGCTATTGATCAAAAGGAATTCATTCGTTTATGCATTCAAGGCATTCCAGGTCAGCTAATGATGCAAATTTGTAAGATAAATAAATAGAAGACCCTCATTTCTTTTTTTTTTTTTTTTTTTTTTTTTTCTATCAGGTCATGTTCATGGCATTAGTTATGATAACAATATTTACAAGGACAAGCATGCACCATGACACAGTGAATGATGGAATTATTTTTATGGGATCCCTTTACTTCTCAATGGTCATTGTGAACTCAACTGGAGTCTCTGAGCTTGCTTTGACTGTCATTAAGCTTCCTTTCTTCTTCAAACAAAGGGATCATCACTTGTATCCTTCATGGGCTTATGGAATACCGACATGGATTGTGAAAATACCATTTTCAATTTTTGAAGTAGCTATCTGGGTGATCATTACTTACCATGTTATTGGATATGATCCAAGTGCAACAAGGTTTCATACATATAATAGATTAAATTTTAATGATTATATTTATTTATTAACATTTGACCACTTGAAATTGACATTTCAGTTCATGAAGCAATACTTTATACTTCTAGTTCATCTAATGGTCGGAGGATTATTTGGTTTAATTGCTGTAATTGGTCGAATCATGATTATTGCTAATGTGATTACAGCCTTTGCATTTCTTACAATCGCACTTTTGGGTGGATTCATTATTGCACATGATTAGAGCTTTGCTATCAAAATCTCTTTCTAATGTTATAAGTATCAATCATAACTTTATGTTATCTACAGATGCTATAAAAAAAATGGTGGATATGGGGCTATTGGATCTCACCTTTTATGTACTCACAAAATGCTATCTCGGTTAATGAATTCCTAGGAAAAAAATGGAGTCAGGTAAGACAAACATTAATGTTTCATTACATAAAGAATAAAAATAGGAGTAACAAATGACGATAGATAATTTTGGTTAAACATTTATTACAGATCATACTTGGAACAAATCAAACACTTGGATTGAGTATCCTAAAGTCTCGAGGAATTTTCCAAGTTGCAAAATGGTATTGGATTGGCGCATCAGCTTTATTTGGATATGTGATTCTATTCAATTTTCTCTTCAATATATCACTTTCATTTTTCAAACGTGAGAACCTTCTTATGCTCTTTCATTTGACTAAATTGCTTGCATAAATCAAAATATCAAATGTAATTAAAAATTTAATAATTTTTGCAGCATTTGGAACTGTTCAATCAGCTATATCTGAGGAAACCTTGAAGGAAAAATAAATAAATAGGATTGAAGAACTTGATGGTCCTTCAAGTGGAGTGGGAGGATCTAATCGCCATTCATTATTCAAGAGTAAGTATAACACATGTAATGGCTTCACAAATGCTCATCTTTAGATTACAAATGATCGCCTCATATGCATAAAATTAGTGATTCCTAAAAGGAATGGAATGGTGCTTCCATTTAAACCACTTTCTATCACCTTTGACAATATAAGATTCTCTCAGAGATATGCCAAAGGTAATTCAACATATTCATCATTTTATTGTTTATTGTATCCTCCAATACAAAATTCTTGCAAATGTATGGTCTGAATAATGGTTAATATATGGAATATTAACCCTACTTTATCAGAGAGATTGCTTTTGTTATCATGAGCATATTAACTCCATATTATAATGAATGAAAATTAATCATTTCTCTAGAGCCACCCTCTAAATTCTTTTATGTATAATACTAAATCATTTCTTTGCATTATTCTTCTCAGAAATAAAAGATCGAGGTGTTGTGGAGGAAAAATTGGTTCTACTAAAGGTGTGAGTGGATACTTTAGACGAGTGCTTACGATTGATGGGTGTTAGTGGTGGAAAAACCACTCTGATGGATGTGCTTGCAGGGAGAAAAAACAAAGGATACCTTGAGGGAAACATAACTATATCACGGATATCCTAAAAACAAGAAACGCTTTGGTCGCATGCTAGGATATTGTGAACAAAATGATATCCACTCTCAAATATAACTATCTATGAATCTCTTACTTTCTCTACATGGCTACGCTTATGAAATAGATTTTTCAACAAAAAAGTATGTTATGTTAGAATAAAAAAAAGGTTACATTTTCCTTTTCTTAAATATTGTTTTGAGATCATGATTTATTAATAAAATTGATTAAATAAATATTGTAGATGTTCATAGAAGAGATAATGGATCTTGTAGAGCTGACATCTATAAAGGAAGCATTGGTTGGGATTTGGTGTGAATGGGTTATCCATTGAAAACGCCTAACTATTGTCGCTGGAGCTAGTTCTAACCCTTCCATAATATTTATGGATGAGCCTACATCTGGCCTTGATGCTAGCGCAGCAGCTATTATTATGAGAACAATAAGGAATATAGTGGAAACCAAACGGATCATATTGTGCATTGGTTGGGATTTCAGGTGTGAATGGGTTATCCATTGAGCAACGTAAACGTCTAACTATTGTTGTTGAGCTAGTTTCTAACCCTTCCATAATATTTATGGATGAGCCTACATCTGGCCTTGATGCTAGCGCAGCAGCTATTGTTATGAGAACAATAAGGAATATAGTGGAAACCAAACGGATCATATTGTGCACAATCCAGCAACCTAGTATTGATATTTTTGAGTCATTTGATGAGGTAAGAAATATCATAGAATGAATAAAGTTCAACAATAAGCTTTTAAGTTGAAACCAAAAATCAAAGAACATAGCCCAATATATGAAGCTACTAAGATAAATGTGTTTTCAAAAAGTTAGTCCTAATCATGCAATGATTAACCTTTTCTTACGTAGAGTCTGCTTCCATGACTCAAATTCATGACATACATATATATGATGTGATTGTTTTTGTTGATAACTATAGTTACTTCTATAGAAGAAAGGAGGAGAACAAATATATTTTGGGCCTTTTGGACACCATTCTTACAACATCATTAATTATTTTGAGGTGATTCCATAACGTTGTTCTTTCATCTTATGTCAGTTTCACAATCAAAATTAAAATAATTATAAATTTATTTATTTATATATATTATTAGGGTATTGAAAGAATCAATAAATTAAAAGATGGTTGCAATCCCGCCATGGATGTTAGAAGTAACCACAATAGCTCAAGAACAAATATTAGGAATTGATTTTTGTGAAGTATACAAGAATTCAAAATTATATGAGTAAGTGAGAAAGATATTAAATCCATATCTTTTTTCATATTTATAACTTCTGACTTACTAACCAATACATGAAAAATAAAGCAATCATTGCAGAATTAAGCATGCCACCTCCTGGATCTAATGATCTTCATTTTTCAACACAATACCCACAAATGTTTTATACACAATGCACTGCTTGTCTCTGGAAACAATACTTGTCATATTGGAGGAATCCACCTTATACTGCACTAAGATTTCTCTTCACGATGTTAATAGCATTGACATTTGGGACAATATTCTGGGACCTTGGCAGTAAAAGGTATATTTCTGCTTAAACAAGATTACATGCTGCTACTTTTTTGATTAATTTAATTAGTATTTAAATAGCTTTTTCATGGCATTTAAATATTTTACATGGTTATAGAGCAAAGCAACAAGACTTATTCAACGCAATGGGATCCATGTACCTTGTTGTTATATTTATGGGACTCTCATATTCTACTGGAGTTCAACCAATTGTGGCCACTGAACGTACAGTCTTCTATAGAGAGAGAGCTTCTAGAATGTATTCAGGATTACCCTATGCCTTGGACAAGTAATACTAGTTTAATTTTTTGCAGTAAAACTCTTAATAGTGTGATTCTTATATATATATATTAGAACTAATAGAACTAATAACAACAATGTTATTATATGCATTCAGGTTGTAATTGAGCAACCTTATATCTTCGTTCAATCACTACTATATAACATCATAGTTTACTTGATGATTGGATTCAAATGGATGGCTTCAAAGTTTTTTTGGTACATTATCTTTACACATTGGACTTTGTCATACTACACTTATTATGGCATGTTAGTTGTTGCCTTAACCTCCAACTACAACATAGCAACAATACTAGCGAATGCATTTTATGGCATTTGGAATATTTTTTCAGAGTTTCTCATCCCAAGAACGGTACTAATGAACTTCTTCTAGTTGTGTCTTCTTTAATTTATGATATCTCCATCTCGTCACTTAGATTAAATGATGTGTTCATCTTGCAGAGAATGCATGCGTGGTGTGGATGGTACTACTGGGCTTGTCCAGTTCATGGACACTATATGCATTGATTTCTTCTCAATATGGTGATGATAACAATTTACTTGATACAAATCAAATAGTGGATGAATTTGTTAGGAGCTACTTTGGATACAAGCATGATTACTTGGGAGTTATTGCAATTATAGTCATCCCATTTTCTTTGCTATTTCATTCGAGTTGCAATAAATGTTCTTAACTTTCAGAGAAAGTTAAGTTTCCTATGTAAGCCTATAAAATGAAAATTTGCAAGCAATACGTATTTTGTCCCAATTTAATAAAGGAACCAATATTATTTATTTATTATATTTAAGGCGTGTGCTTTTTCTATTTAATTCATTTACTCTAATAATTTTCTTCAAATAATCTATTATTTATGTTTAAGAAAGTATTAGTTATTATAATTCATTATATCAACTTTATGTGCTTGGAACACAAATAATCCAATCCATCTTTCTTCTTTAGATCTTTAATTAGGGATTAAATAATAGAAGTTGTTTATATAGGTCAAAGCAATCACAAATCAACTTATTCAAGAAACCTTTGATATTGCCAAAAAAGCCAATTTCAGCATAAACCTCAACTAATAAAGCAATTTATGTTATATTAATTGCATCAAATGACTCACAAATTCATTGACAAAGTTGGAACTCAAAATGTTAGCATTGCATATGACTTGATGGCTGCAATTAATTATTCAAGTTGCTCTTCATGATGAGATTGAACAGTTATTCTTAATCTTAGTCATTTAAACTTGACTAAGATAATCATCTTACTTAGACCTCAGGCTCACTCCTATAGATGTTACAAGCACTCCTCCATGTCAATTTCAATTTCAAATTACAATTCCCTAGTTCATTCTTTAGATTTTATTTCCAAGAGATGCCTAGCTAGAATCCCTATTTTAGCCTTGAGTCTTAGCTTGCATATGACTCGACTCAACCTGACATTAGGATGATTATAATATCCTAATAGATTTAATTTTAAATCATATTGAATCTTTATCAATAGTTTTAATGTTAGCTAGCTCTATGATAGATATCTTTCAAGACTTAATACTAATTAATCTTAGTGGATCTAAATGGTGATATTAACACCTACTCTTTTTTATTTTTTATTCAATCTGATGATTTTACAATGTAATTAATTAATAAATTTTTGAGCTTGATTTGCACGTTTAGGTTTGATTTGTGTTCAAACCATCACAACCACTTTTTTAAACTTGGAGTACTTTGATGATTTTAAGCCAATGATTAATGTTGACCATTAAGCTAAACTAGACCTCTTTAAACTCTAGATTGACCTAATAAAATGTAATTAGGTTAATTAAACCCTAATCATTAAATTAGATTAATTGACCATGACCAAGCTTTTATATATGTTATAATAGGTTATTAAGGACCTTATAGAGATAAGTAGGCCTTTGGTGAAGCTTGATTGGACCCTTTGACTCAATTAATTTAAAATTGACTTATTTGACCCTTTTAGGACAAGATTGCTCAAATTGATCAAATTGATTGCCCTAATGACTTGGACAAATTTTAATAGTTCACCAACAAATAATCTAGGCCAATTGGTTCACTTGAACATAGTTGATCCAATTTGATCCTTAAGGCAATATCTAATTAATTTGATTCTCTTGACTAAATTGAGTCAAGCCAAACTTTGATAACCCATTCAATTATTTGACCGTAGATGATTTGAGTTCAATAACATTTGACAAAGCCCAATTTAGCTAACTAACACACTTAATCAAAATTGACTCAAAAGAATCTTTTTAATACAAATTGTTCAATTTGACCAAATTGATTGAAACAAATTATTTTAATTGACTTGAGTAAACTACCCATTGATTAAAAAGACTCAAATAATAATTGATTAGGTCAGTTGACCCAAATTGAATCAATGTGGCCTAATTCACTTGACCATTTTAACTAAATTGACCTCAATTGAGCAAAATGATTGAACATATTACCTTTGATAAGTTCATTAAACTCCAACGATCTTAACTGACCATTATTTTGACCCAATTAGCTCAATTGGACGATGTCCTCCAAGGTGAGCCCAGCCATAACTTTTTAAACATATTGGACTAATTTAACTACATTGGCCAAATTAGTTCAAATTAAATCATCCATAGAGTGTTCCAAAGTGGTTCATACATAATTTGACTATTAAGTCTCCTTGACCTAAGCATGGTCAACTATTTTACTAAGCTAAGTCAACACTTAACCCATTTGGTTTACCACCCTCAGTAAAATTAAATTAAGACCCCAAATTGACCTAGCTAATGAACCCTATACCCTTCACAGGATGTTCATAAGTTAGTAACATCTCTAAAAAATAAACTATCCCTTGATTTTACCAACAAAATCTAATTAATAAAATTTTACTTAATTAAACCTAAATTGGTCCAATTTAACCAAATTGACCTTAATCTCCAACAACAACAACAAGCCTTTATCCCACTATGTGGGGTCGGCTACATGAATTTTTCTTCTTCATTGTGTCTTATTATGTGTCAAATTCTCATTTAAATCTAATAAATTAAGATCATTTTTTATACATCTTAACCAAGTCTTTTTAATCTTTGAATATGTTGCCATCATTCACTGGTAAGTTTCCTCGATGACTTTTCATCATCAACAACAACAACAAGCCTTTATGTGGGGTCGGCTACATAAATCCTTCTTCTCCATTGTGTCATATTATGTGTCAAATTTTCATTTAATTCTAATAAACTAAGGTCATTTTTTATACATTTTAACCAAGTCTTTTTAGATCTACCTCTACATTTCTTAACATAATGAGATCATTGGATAGCCAACGTTTTATGTAGCCAAACCATCTAAGGCGACTCTCTCTAATCTTATCTGCCACTGGAGCTACTCCAACCTTTTCCCGAACATATACATTTCACATTTTATCTCAAAGAGTAAAACCACTCATCCACCTGAGCATCCTCATCTTGCAACACTTAACTTAGTCTTATGCTTCTCTTTTACTAGCCAACATTCTGCACCATAAATCATTGCAGGTCTTACCACCATCTTATAAAATTTTCCCTTAAGTATAATTTCTAAGCGATACTTTTCTGTCACACAACAGGCCAGATGCATTCCTTCACTTCAACCAACCAACATTCTGCACCAAATTGACCTTGATCTTCGTACTGATTTAATTTCTTGGACTTTAAGATACCCTAAAATGTTACTAATCTAACTTAACCCAACCTTGGACAACTAGATTAACTCTTGATTTGACCAATTTTAATCAAATGGGTCAAATTGACCCATTTGAACTAACATCAATCCAAATGGAGACAATTGTCCTCAAGTATTCAAATTGGCCTACCTATTTGATTTGGGTAACTAAACAAGACTCAAACCAACCTCAACCAGCTCATTGGATTAGTTCACTTGACCTAGATTAACAAGAGCTAAATCTTGATTAGGTTATGTAGGCTATCTAATAGGATTTAGACACCTTTAAACCCAATTGGCCTTTCGTTACTCCAATAACTCCCTAGTGTCATCCTCACCATCTAATTTGCAATATCAAGTCATATGACAATTTAATTAACTAGATTAATACAAAATTAAGTTTAAGTTTAAGGATAAACCATGAGAATGGATAAGAACTCCCTCATTCCATCTCATCTTCTTTTTTGAGCTTAAGGAAACTCGCTACTACTACAACTATCTTCCTACTTTCTTTATTAGGTCCAGCATTCATTGGAGTCCAAACCTAGCTCAAGGCTAGGTCAACCTTGTTATCTAAATTATCCCACACATTTGTAAAGAGGGGGCAATAGAAACCATCAAAACCCTAGGCATAAGTGGAAAGAGAGACTTACAAGGACATAGGCATCATTACCACTAACCTATGAAGAGAATCAACACAATCCATGATGGTAGATAAACTCCTATGAAAACGATGTAGAAGATAAACAGTCCAAAGTCAGCTTATTTTAACGAGCACTTAAGCCCTAAACAAGAACAAGTGTCGCTTAAATAACTACTTACTTAATAATGAGGGTTTCATTTTTTTGGCACTTAGCTAAGATAAATGTGATGTTAAACTCAAACCAAAAATGGGCTTAAGGAATAAAAGGACTCACGAGCTAACTTTGGGTTCATTAAGCCTTAAATTTTTTTTAGTGATGCCACGTCACTTGCCAACTAGCTCAAAATAAAATAAAAATAAAACTTCAAGTGTTGGTATGATACAAGGGATCAAATGTAGCTCTCTCTCATAATTTCAACAAGTCAAGACACTATTTTGAGGTCATGAATGAGATAATACAACACTTTTTTCCTAACTTCTTTGGCACCACTACTCATTATTTTCACCATCATAACACAACGAATTCATGCATTAATCAGGAAAAATAAAATAAACATCACTAAACTAACCTTCATTATTTTTTCTTATCTTTCCACAATCTTATTATGCTTTCTAGAGAATGATGTCCATTTGAAACAAGCAATTGCATCTTTAACTTTGAACTACAAATAGTATTGAAGTCTTGAGAACAAAGAAATATCAAATTTTTTTCCTTATAACATGATGAATATAGAGATAATTTATAGTAAAATTTAAGTCCTTAATACTAACCGCAACGGCTAAAGTAGCACCAAATGCGAAAGATAAAGCAAAAAAAAATCATTAACTTCGAGCCAGCCGACGATGAGACTGAATAAAAATATCCCTCGAGAATACAATCTAATGCTTTGAGATAATTCATATAAAGCTGCCTTATTTTCTGCACCTTCTTGATAAAAATGTGAAGAATAAAATATTTATTTCATTTTTAAATTGGATTTATACCGCATTCATAAATATAATTCACCCCTGAACTAAATACAAATAACTCAATGCAACAAGTTTGGATAAGGATGGATATGTTCATTCAAAAATAAGATTAAAGTACAATTAATAATTGATTACATCAATCATAAAAGATACAGACATCTAAAGTTTTACGCCTCTGCTATCAGCTGTATATATCATCTTCAACATTTTAAATTTGTCATACATTAATCATTCTCCGCTTGCAAAAGGATCTCATTCGCTCACATGCATCATTTAATAAACCTGCTGGCAATCCGAAGAATAACCTAACCCAATTCTTCATGCCCACGATGGAACCTATTAAAAAATTTATATAATACCATATATTACAAGTATGAAATTGCATGTCATTAAATGATATACTTGTTCAACTGCTAAATCAATGCAGCTAATAGTTTAATTATGCATTCATCATTATTTAGATTATGTGGTAGAAGATAGCTTCATCTTGGTTGGTAATTATTGCCTAAGAAAATATTCTCGTTAGGATTGAAAATCTTGTAGTTTACAATAACATCTTAAATCTAACCCTTGAACTGCTGAAATTTTGCTGTCTTAATTCCAAGTTGATTAGAACTAATCATGTGGTGACAACCATATTAACTATTTTCTCTGTAGGGTTGGTCTGGCACCCTCAGAGTTTGTAATATGCTTCTTTAATTTAATGTTAAGTGCTTTGGATCTTATAAACCCGCTTATCACCCCAAAAAAAAACATTGATATTCAAGAAAGGAATAGAAGCAAAATAATTAAGTAAATGCATCATTTTATCCTAACCTGGCAAAACTAAGATGGACTCCTCTTTCATCAACTCTTTAGCAAAATCCATATCGCTCTCGATGCCAAGAAGGCGGGTTGTGTCCACCTCAACCTGTGAAATGCAAAACCAAGTCATGGAAGGAACCGACAGCAATTCCCGCCAGCTTGATGAAGAAATTTGTGTGCATTTATACCATCATGAACATGGAACCCTGAGGCCTGGAATAGCATCTGAGCACTTCAATTTTGTCCAATCCTCTAAATAAGGTTTCTGCACATAACTCCAATAACATGATGACATCCTCATGAAATTTATCATTTGCATGAGAGAGGACAAACGGAACTGCAACCTGCTCCAACATTAATGGCAAGACCAATTAGCACCAAATTAGTAGTAAGCAAGAGAGCAGCAAAGAGTGAGCAATCAAGAAGGAAACTTTAAACCTGAATCACTGAAGATGGGCCAGAACTCACATTCATCAGTATTTCAGTTGCCTCCCTCACCTATCACAGACAAGATCCAATCATACATAAACATACCAGAGTCATTCATTCTATAAAATAGCTATTAATTATTTATAACTTAATAAAAAGCATACTCTTTGAAGCGTGCCTTGTGGATCACAAATGACTAACCAGCCAAGTCGCCAGCCAGGAAGCATCCAACGCTTGGCCAATGATCCGATAGTGATAACCGGTGCCATGTGAGCAAAGGATGCCATGGGAATGAAGCTGCCGCCTCCAAAGACAATTCCCCCATAAACTTCATCCGCAATTATGGGAATGTTCAAATCCCTAGCAATCTTGGCAATCTGCATTGTACATATACAAATATATATGAGAGGATAAATTCTTACTTAAAACTAGAGCTATTCGAGCAGATCTGGAATGGACTAAGACTGGTAAGTTGGCTCCAAGCATATTTTGAATTGGGTCAATTATTATAGTTCTATCCAAGAGAATCTTCGAGTAAAGTTTCTAGCCCTAATCTGGTGTGCATTAGGGTTTTGGAGAAAAAGAGAGAGAAGGGGTGAATTTCCGACCTGGAAAAGATGATCAGCCGAGAAAACAGCGCCAGAGGGATTGTTAGGGTTGATGAAGACGATGGCTAGGGTTCGACCATCTGCAAGGGCGCGGATCTGATTGGGATCAGCTTCCCAGCGAGACGGAAGCAAGTCATAATAGCAACGCCGGACACCGGCGATGTCGCAGGCGAAGTCGTAGAGAGGAAATCCTGGCCGGGGAAGGAGGACGTTGCCACCAGCGGAGGAGAGAATGGTGAGAATGCAATGGATGGCTTGGGTGGCGCCGGCGGTGAGGAAGACGTCGGCGTCGGAGACATGGTAGGGAACGGGATTGTTAGAGCGGGTGTTGATGTTCAAGACTTCGGTTAAGTGCTCAGCAACGGCGCTGCCATATCATAAATTTATATTAAATAAAACAATTAAGATTATAAAAATTGCCATATTTCAAGCTTTAGACATACCGAGAAAGAAAAAATAATTACATGTAATATTTGACATTCTTGCCTGATATGTTACATTTAATGTAAATTAATAATATATAATTTATTTAATATAAGCATACAAAATTTTACATATATATTATTATAATAAATAAAGTTATATATATAATGCATAAAATTTAATATATTTATATATATTATTCTTTAATATATGCTTTGATATATTGTGTAATGTCTAATTTATATATATCATTATTAATTTTCTAGCACATAACACACATCAAAAAATATAACTAATATAATATATTTAGAAAATAAATTTTTATTTACATATTTTAATATGATTTAGAATGCATATAAAACTATAGTTATTAAATATATACATACATAAGAATATTATGAATTGTATTTATTTCTCCAAATATTTATTAATCATTTATAAATAATATAGAGACATTGCACAATATAAAATGTAAATCTCACGCTTATGATATGTGCTTTGCTAGTGAATGTAATAAATATACATTTTGCATATAATAGTTATATTCATTAAAATTTTCTTATTATTTTATCTAATATCTAATTCAAAATAATAAATCAATAAATTCATAAATTTATATATATTACAACTAAGCAATTAAAATTTTAATAAAAATTAAAAATAAATTCAGAACAATTATCTTTTATGAGAATATTATAATCATTTTTGTTCCGCATGACACCCAGCCAATCGTATGCAGATGTGTAGCGACATGTCACGGAGCTAAATATAGGGAGATCATTCATGCTTTCTTAGCCATACATAAGGAGGGAAGCTTCTAGAGAATGATGGAAAGATGGAGAATAACCTTGAGGACTCCAGAAGGTTCCACCATATTCCAAAAAGCTTTGGATGAGGAATGCTTCAAGAGGACTGTAGAATAGTATGGAATACTCTAGAACCCTTGTATATGCTAGAGTGGCATGAAAAGATCTAGAATTATGTACATAATATTATATTCTAGAATATTCTTTTCTAGATTATTCCTAGGGATAGGGGGAGGGCTATAAATAGGGGACATTACCCCTCATTTGAACCAACCAAGAAACTAAGCAAAGATTCAAGCAAGAAGCAACCAAGCATCTTGTATTGTAAAGTTCCTTTGCTTAGTGAAGTATTTTCCTCACTCTAACCTCTCCTCTCTTAAAGAGTTTTGAGTGTTCTAGTCTTGTTCTTGGTTAGACTTAGCATCGAGGAAAGAGTGCTAAGGCCACTCGGGTGACTTGGGAAAAGTTTCTCCGTGACAGTTGGTATCAGAGCAAGGTTGGAGGCATGACGAAGGCTGGCAAGGAACAAGTTGTTGGATCGGAGACCACAAATGTCCATGGGCATCACTGATGAAGGCTCCAAAGTTCAATTTGCTGCTCTTTATGTTTCGGACACCGCTATGTTGTGGTGGAGGAGAAAGTGAGGAGATATTGAAAGAGGTATGTGCACCATATCAATCTTTGATGACTTTAAGAAGGAACTAAGGAGGCAATTCTATCCTGAGAACGCGGAGGATGAGGCTAGAGCCAAATTAAGGAGGCTCAAACAGGAAGGCTCGATCTGGGAGTATGTCAAAGACTTCACTAGTCTAGTCCTTGAAATCCCCGATATGTCTGACAAAGACTCTCTCTTCTACTTCATGGGCGGACTTCAATCATGGGCAAAGATCGAGCTTAGGAGGCGTGGAGTGCAAGATCTTGCGACTGTGTTGCCGAGAGCTTGATCAACTACACTAAAGAGTCCACAAAGCCAAAGGAGAGGAGGAGTGCTTATGGCAACTGGGGGAGGAGGACAGAGAGGGAGGAGTCTCACCAAGAATCGACCCCAACTCGGGGAAAATACAAGGGAAGGCAGAAGGAAGGTAGGAGCCAACCACATAATAATTGCTTCCTTTGTGTAGGGCCACATTGGGCAAGGGAATGCCCTCAGAAGAAAGCCTTGAATTCCCTCTTAGCAAGTCATCACGAGGCAGCGGAAACCAAGGGGAATGATGTGGTGGCACAAGTAGGATCCATGCAGCTCCTGAATGGGATTCAGTGCAAAGCTACAAGCGTGGGGCTTCTGGAGATGGTTATTGGAAAACTACCAGTATGGTGAACGAGGCTTCTCACAATTTCATCTCTATAGAAGAAGAAAGGCTGGGACTACCAACGGTTGGAGGAGGGGGCTCCATCAAGGTAGTCAAGCGCAATGCCAATACATGGCATCGCGAGGGTTAAGACCAACGTGGGGGGCTTGGTCGCACGGTGAACTTCTCTCCATCCCGATGGATGACTACGGTTGTTCTTGGATTGAATTTCTCGGGGCAAAGGCAATCTTGATGCCATTTGCCAACAGCATGTGCATCACGGAGGGCAATCAAACTTGCACGGTGCCGGTGATAAGAGCCTCCAAGTCAGATGCAAGGATGCTCACGACCATCCAATCCAAGGAGGGAAGTGACTTGGCCATTCTTCATGATACGGAAGATTAAGAACTAAGGCCACAAGAAGACCTGCCGAGGGACGTGAGAAGAGTTCAAGGACATCTCATCAGAGTTGTCAAAAGAACTCTCACCCGGAAGGGAGATAGCCGGGGCCGCACTACACAAGGCAAGAGGGCCGAGAAGATACGGAGATCAGAAAAGGAGACACTTAACGAGATCCAAGCGAGCTCCTATACTAGCAAGTACTCCTTTTGACAAGGAAGTAGAGGAAATGGGGGTTCGCAGGAGAAGAGTGTCAAACCACCGGAACTATCTCGTCAAATGGAAAGAGTTGCCAGATAGTGAGGCCAATTGAAGATGAAGACACTCCGTGACAATTTAGATGCAGGCACGATGAGGGCATCACGGGTTTAGGTGGGGGAGAATGTCATGGAGCTAAATATAGGGAGATCATCATGCTCTCTTAGCCATACATAAGGAGGGAAGCTTCTAGAGAATGATGAAAAGATGGGGAATAACCTTGAGGACTCCAGAAGGTTCCACCATATTCCAGAAAGTTTTGGAGGAGGAATGCTTCAAGAGGACTCTATAATGGTATGGAATACTCTAACCCAGATATCTTGAGTGATATGAAAAGATCTAGAATCATGTACATAATATTGTATTCTAGAATATTCTTTTCTAGATTATTCCTAGGGATAGGGGGAGGGCTATAAATAGGGGACCTCACCCCTCATTTGAACCAACCAAGAAACCAAGCAAAGATTCAAGCAAGAAGCAAGCATCTTGTATTGTAAAGTTCTTTGCTTAGTGAAGTGCTTTCCTCACTCTAACCTCTCCTCTCTTAAAGAGTTTTGAGTGTTCTAGTCCTGTGCTGCGAAAGTTAGGCTGACTTAGCATCGAGGAAAGAGTGCTAAGGCCGCACGGGTGACTTGGGAAAAGTTTTTCTGTGACAGACAGCCGTATATTATAGTTACGACAAAAATCCCTTCAACTAAATCTTTTTAAGAAAAATTGCAACGTTATCATTTATTTGTATGATATAGAATTATTTAAATAATATGAAAATAATATATAAATATTTAAATAGTTACTATTAAAAACAATTTTGATGACATTTATAAATTAAAACCTTTAAATAAATAAACGTAAAATTTAAATAATAGTTTTATAAATATATAAAAAAAACCCTACAAGATATAAGAAAACAGTTGTTTTGCTGATAATTCTTAATCAGGATTTTTTTTAAAATAATATTTTTATTAATTTTTATTCTATTTTTACAAAATCTTTTTTTTTTAAATAGTATAAAAACAAAAATTAAAATATATATATATCAATCCAACACGTAATATAAGTTTAAAAAAATATATTACATTTATCTGAAAAGATAAGCTTACCGGCGTGCAGAAGGGAGGCCAAAGGAAGGAGCATAGGAGTCGGAGAGAGAAGATGCGACGGCAGAAGAAAGAGAATCTATGAACGGCGGCCGGCGACCGAGAAACTGGGAATTGGCGGTGGGATCGCCGGTGCCAAGGGATATAACAGTCTTCTCAGTGTTAGACAAAGCCTGAAGCTCAGCCATCACCCCTCTAATGGAAGATTTCACCTCCCAAAGCACCGTGTTGCAGCCAATCATTTTTGCCTTGGTAGCCATCGTTCCTCCATTACTTTTCTCTTCAATCGAAACCTAGGTGTACTCAAATATAATCAATCCGTATCAAATTATGTAGGGAGATTGAGAGAGAGAGAGAGAAATTGGAGAAATCACCTGAGAAACAGGGGCCATTAATGAAGCACTGGAAGAGGATATATATTTAAACTTTGTTCTCACGGAGCTAATTCGGAGAAGATGGAAGGAGATATGTAGACAAAATAGTCGCAGAGTACTCTTTAAATACTACTCTTAAAGCGGCCTTTTAATATATATCATATTATTATATCATTTTATAAAATAAAAAAATCAGCAAATGACGAAAATTAAAAATGAAAATTTTCATACATTTTATTACATGCCACATAATTTTTATTTACATTTCTAACGTTTAAATACTTATATATATATATATATATATATATATATATATATATATATATATATATATATATATATATATATATATATATATATATATATATATATATATTTTTAATAAGAAGAGTGATGATAGATATTTTTGATGTGAAATTAAAAATTTTAAGTATATATATATTACAGTTTAAATATTAAATATATAAATATATAAAAATTATGAAATGTATTTGAATCTCCCCATTTAAAGATAATTAGAGTCCATTTTAAAAGGCTGCCTTTCAAAAGTTTTTTTATTTATTTTTTAGTTTATTTTTTTATTTTTAGTATGAGAAATTTGATATATTAAGATTTTCTTATACATAATATTTGATATATTAATATTAATCTTGATATAAGAAATTTGATAAATTAGTGTTGAACCTGTGTAGCATCACATTATAAATGAACCGGCTGGTTTTTTTCATATAGAACTATTAATATGGTAAATTTTTTTATTATTTTACCTAATGTTGCTCTATTATTAAGGTGTTTATTTATTTATTTATTACAAGGACATTTGGGCTCACTTTAATTCTATGTTTTATATATTTGTTTTCATTTTATCTTTCTTATATTTTGATTCAAAATAATATGACTTAATTGCATTGTGCTATTATTGATTCATTTGTTAGATTTGATACCAAGTTGATGAAAATAAAAAATTTAAAAGAACCTAATCACTATCATGAGCTTTCTATTTAGGTGTATTTGAATTGATTCTTTAAATTTTTCTAATTTTTGTTTTATATATTTTATTCTTCTATTGGATATTGGTGATAAAAATGACATGTATTTTGTGAGATATTGATTTTTTTTTTTTTTTTTTGAATCATTTGATTGATAATTGTTGATCTTCTACTTAAAATTTCATATATGTATGAGTATAAGTATATGCTTTAAAATATAATTTAAAAAATCATATTATAAATCATAAATAAATTTTATATAATTGACTTTTAAAAATATTTATATTATGCATTTTTTAATAAAAGGGATATTAATTTCTTTTTTTTTTTACTTAAATCAAATTTGATTGAATCAAAGTCAGTTATGCACTAACAAGCTAAGTATGACTTGGATCTTACTTGAATAAAAATGAGCAAATATAGATCTTTTATAAAATATCATTTTGAAATTATTGATTGATAAGCTAAAATAACTATGAATGTTTATTTATGATAAACACAAACAAAGTTTTTGCTAAGAGTGATCATCTTATTTACATCTAGTTTTTTTATAAGTTCTCAATCGATGATTATTTGTTGATATATTTAGTTATTAAGTGTGTATGTATCTAATTTAAATCATAATCATAAAGGAGAATTTATATACATAGTATAAAATTCTTATGCATTTGCATATTTAATACTTTGATATTTACAAATATAACACTTCTTTTATGTATAAAAAGTTATATTTCACTTTAAAAAAAATTAATAATAGTATTATTTTTGATATAATACTAAGAATTTATACACTATTTATATAAATATAAAATTTTGTGTTAGACGTGTAAATATATAAGAATTGTGTCTAAATTTCTCAATCATAAATTGCATATATATATATATATATATATATATATATATATATATATATATATATATATATATATATATATATATATATATATATATATATGCATTAATTAATGTGTATTAAAGATTTAATGCTCATTTTTTCATCTTTTTTGGTTGCATGTCTCTGATTTGGCCGTTTGGTAATTAATTCGATGCTTAACAATAAAAATAATAAATAATAATAATAATAATAATAATAATAATAATAATAATAATAATAATAATAATAATAATAATAATAATAAATAAATAGCGTGTTAACTTGACACCAAGTAGTCATCCTCACCGATAAGATGGCCAGGCCCTCCATGTCTCTCTCAACATCACATATTTTTATTTTTATTACAACCATACTATATATATATATATATATATATATATATATATATATATATATATATATAATATAATATTTGAAGTAGCGTAATAAAACTGAACTACATATTATAGTTAAGTTGTTGTTAATCAAATCTTATGAATTCAACTTATGTAAGTTAAGTTATGGCTATACTTATTTAAAAATAATTAAATATAAATTTTAAATTCATTTTAAATTAAAATTATTACATCAATTTTTTGTAGTCATAATCTTAAATCGGTTTTTTTAGAAAGTGTTACATATTTTTTCATTAAAATATAACTAAAAAGCTAGCATCTTTAGTTATTTTATTGTTAATTGAGTTGATGGTATAAAAGAAAAATAATAACTGTAGAAATAATTATGTAACCATCAAATTTGTCTTCAATATTATTATGTTAGTATGTAGTAGGATTGTAAATAATTAAGCAAATCAATGCAATTTAGTTCAATTAATATTCATTCAAATTAATAAATAAATAACTTTGAATGAATTTTAAATGTTCAAAATTTGAATATAATCAAACTAGTTTATTTATATTCGCAAACAATATATTTGTTCTTCAATTAGTAATTTTTTAAAAGATTGATATTTGATTTGATGGCGGTTTGTTAAATTATTTTTAAAATAATATTTTTAATTGCATATTAAATATTGATATATTATCTATCTATTTATTAAGATATGTTTTTTTATGCACTCTTTCCTTGCATTGCTTTTAATCTCCACACTCCAATGACTCTAGCCACTCTGGTCACTGGAGTTACATCTATGTGAGAAGAGAAATTATTATTATGTGTGAAATTTTTTATATTATTGTGTATTGATGTAATATTTAATTATATAATAATACATAATATTTGTATACACATCGATATATAGTAATATATAATAGTTTAAACTCAATATATAATAGTTATGTATTGATGAGCATCACATTATATTATGTTATTAGAGTCTGAATAAAAATTACATCTGAACTCTTTATCATATGAGAATGATATTAGGATTGTGCTGACAATAGAAGCCTAAAGTGGTTAACTCATCTCCTTTTCAATTTGCCTCTAGTCTGCCCATATATGAGCTCAATATTTTAATTTATAAAAATATTTAAATATGCATATTTAACGCATCAGAAAATGCTAAAAATCTAAATATTATAATGTAGTATGTTTCACGACATTTGCCGGTCCAAAATTTTACAATGTTTCATGACAGTTGGCGGCCAGCCGGCCGCCCGGCCGCCGGCTACCTGCTGGAATCAAAATATAGGCAATTAATACTTAATAAATATTTTAGTTATCGTCTCACTTATGGGACCGAATTAAATATGTTTTCAAAGATTACACTTTTGGTTGGATTCCAATCGGCCGTCCATTCACTCTAACAATTCCAGTCTGAAACCGTTCTGCGTCAAAGATAAATGGGATTTTTTTTTTTGTTTGACACTTTTATTCTCATATTAATTTTCTCATTTTTTTTAGAAGAGATAATATAATCAATAAACTAATCTACAATCATATTTACATGATTATAATAAGGCTTTGAATTAGGGTTCAGAAAGCCACTGTTTGTAAATTGTCTTAAATTGTCTCGTTAAGTTAGCATTTTATACAAGTTGTCTAAGAGTTAATTTTAACTCACACTTAAAGATTAAGAGTCCGTTTGAAATTGCAGCTGGTTTTAAAAAGATGATTGTAAATAGTTGTGAGAAAAATAATTTTAAAAAAAAATTATTATGAGGTTTACTAATATATATATATATATATATATATATATATTAAAACTAATGTTTTGACATTAGTCACACTTTAATAGTTTAGGTTCTCAAAAGTAACTTTTCTCATAAAATTTTTTGAAAAAAAATAATCAGAAAACTAGTAATAAAAAATATGTGTAATTGCTTTGAAAAGTAATGTCTATTTTAACATAAATTTCTGAAAACTATTGTAATATATAATTTGATCACAAAGTATTTTATTACATTTTCGATAGTCTATGAAGTGTATGCGATAAAACGCACAATTTACCAAATAAAAATGAATAATTTTTTAGAAGCTATATTTCACCGTTTGCAACTCTTCATAGATCATTTATGTGTAGACTTAGTTCATGATATTCATAATATAAGTCTATTCAAATATGATTAAATCATTTTATAAATATCATTATTTTAGTTTATTTGTATAGCATTTTGTTATAAAAAATATTGCATCACTTCAATTTTATTTAGATCTATTATGTCATAATTATTACAATTAATTTTTAGTATAATATTTATATTGATTGTTATCTAATATATATATATATATATATATATATATATATATATAGTTTTTATAAAATTTATTTGATAATACTGCATAGTGATTATAGTCGTTGTAATCTTGTACACCTTGCGCCCGATCTATTTCTTTTGACAGTGTCCGAATTGTCACCGATCAGAGAAGCTGGATGCACTGAGACACTTCTTCTGTGAGGGTCTGAAGGAAAAATACAGTGTTTAGGAAGTCGTGGGGGGAAAGAATCCTAGGGTTTTTCAGTGAGGTTTGCCGCTGCGAGGATTATATGAAGGCTAGGCTTTGAAGTACGAGAGTGCGTTATTGAAGTGATTCAATTGGGAAGATATCAGTGAAATTTGGGCAATTCATATCGATTATTTGTAAAATCTTTCTTGCTGATTTAGTCGGGTGGCTTCTTATCCCGAATTTCCTCTTTTGCTTCTGCCAAAGGTATGCTTTTTTAATCTTTCTTGGTGTTCAATTTAGATGTAATTTTAGGTTCGATGGTCTTTTAATAAAAGCTTCTACCAGCGTTCTTGTGGTGTTCTACATGCAATTTTAGGTTCAATGCTTCCTCTTTCAGTGAGCTTCCACAAGTGTTTCTGAGATGGTTGTGAAGATGACTTCCAACTATTTTGGACTCGACCTGGAAATGGCGTTTGGATATATTTTTATTTCTTCTTTCGATTCACTGATAATTAGAGATAAGATTTAGATACGGAGGTCATAAATTCGAGTCATGAAAACAGACTGCCTAGTGCCTAGGCCTTACTGGAGGATATTATGAATCAATGTCCTTTTAGTGTCCGCCTCCTTTGTTTTGCCAAGTTTAGGGTTTACTGTATGGCTTGCTTTATAATGAAGTATGCTGCATGTTAGCAGGTAATGGCTAGATCAGTTGATCCGCCGAATGGCACTGGGAATCCTGGAAAGCATTACTATGTGATGTTGCAAAGCCTCTTTGAGATCGACGCCTAGTATGTGCCCATCAAACCAATTGGTAGGGGGAGCATATGGGATTGTTTGTCCCTCTGTGAAACAAGGAAACAAAGGAGAAGGTTGCAATCAAGAAAATTAATAATGTATTTGAAAATCGTATCGATGCGCTTCGAACACTCAGGGAAGTGAAACTTCTCCGTCATCTTCATCATGAGAAACATCATTGCTTTGAAGGATAAGAGTTTCAGGGATGTTTATCTGCTCTATGAACTCATGGATACTGACTTGCACCAAATTATCTATCAATTCTCCTCAGACGCTCTCCAATGACCATTACCAATATTTTGAACATTTTATTATGCTGCATCAATTCCTCTAGGATGAGGCGATGAAATGTTATCGAGGTGGAGTGATAAAAGGGTTGCCAATGATGAAAAGATTGAATCATGAATTAACAATGAGTCCATCCATATCTTTTGTACTGGTTTTGAAGTAGCTTGTATTTATTTTAATGTTGATGCTACAACTTATTGTATGCTGTGGATCAAAAAAAGTTTAAAGATTATATTATCGAGGTGAATAAGATTAGTGATAAAGGACTGCCATGAAGATAGGACTGTAATAAAGACATTATAGGCATGGTTTAGTGCTTATATCCAATACATTGGATTAAAAGATCATTTGATAATCAATTTTGGAAAGAGATTGAATGAATTATTACAACATATGCATGGGACAAAAGTGGTTTTAATTTCGGGGTGATTTAAATGAAATATAAATTCCAATGGGATAAGCTTATGATTTATCTTGAGCAATCCTTCATGCCTCCATTGTGTCCTATTATGTCAAAATCTCATTTAATTCAAGTATACTAAGATCATTTTTATACATCTTAACCAAGTCTTTTTGGTTATCTCTACCTTTCTTAACATAAGACAAATCGAATGCATCTAATCTCCTAATCTGTCATCTGGACTGACGCTTTATGCCAAACCATCTAAGGCGACTCTCCTAATCTTATCTATCACTTACTAACTTTTTCCAACATACTCATTTTGCATTCTATCTCTAAGGGTCGTTTGGTTCTCAGTATTTGGAATGTAAAGAATCGATGTAAATGGAATTCAAATGTAAAATGATTCTTTATAGTTGTTTGGAGTTTACAAATTCACGACTTTGAATTTTTTTGTTTATTGACAAATGTAATGAAAAGAATCATTGGCCGGGACGTTTACGTCTGGCGGCGCCGGCCGGGCAAGCATGGGCGGCAGGCGAGGCGCCCCACGATAATTGTAGATTAATTCGCCAGATGAATTCAAATACACTCAAATTGTTCTAACTGGTGTATTTCAAATGCCTCAAAAATTACAGCATTTACTTTACTCCATCCAAACAATAAAAAAGTGTAAACTAATTATATCAGATTCATTTTTACAAGAACCAAACCAAACAAGGGTAAAGCCACTCATCCACCTGAGCATCCTCATCTCTGTAATACTTAACTTAGTCTTATGTTTCTCATTTATTGGCCAACATTCTGCAACATAAGTCATTGCAGGTCTTACCACCATCTTAAGTTTAAATGGATGTATATGTCATGATTATCAAAAAATTATTAAAAGAAATATCAAATTTATGTTTGCTAGGGAAATATAGAATTACGATTGAGATAAGGGAGGAGGGTGGAGAGGAGATAAAGAGGATAGAGGGAGGGAGAGAGAAAGAATAATATATAAGAGGAAATATATTCAATTCCCTTTTTATTCACTTAATAACTTATTACAAATCAAACTTCCCTATTCATAAAATAGGGATAATAAGATAATAATTAAATAAAAAAAATATTCTAATTTAAATTCAAATCTATACCTAGAAAGGAAAATAATTACATGTAATATTTGGCATTCTTGCCTGATATGTTACATTTAATGTAAATTAATAATATATATTTTATTTAAAAATAAGCAAACAAAATTTTGCATATATATATTATTATAATAAATAATGTTATATATACAATGCATAAAATTATATATATTATATATATATTATTCTTTAATATATGCTTTGATATATTGTGCAATGTCTAATTTATAGATATCATTATTAATTTTCTAGCACACAACGAACATCAAAAAATATAACTAATATAATATATTTAGAAAATATATATCTATTTACATATTTTAATATTATTTAGAATGCATATAAAACCATAGTTATTAAATATATACATACATAAGAATATTATGAATTGAATTTATTTCTCCAAATATTTATTAATCATTTATAAAATAATATATAGACATTGCACAATATAAAATGTGAATCACACGCTTATGATATATGCTTTGCTAGTGAATTTAATAAACATACATTTTGCATATAATAGTCATAACCATTAAATTTTTCTTATTATTTTATCTAATATCTAATTCAAATTAATAAATCAGTAAATTCATAAAATTATATATATTACAACTAAGCAGTTAAAATTTTAATAAAAATTTAAAATATGAGTGTTTTTTCTTTTATATATTTGAGTGCTATTATTATAAATGGATATACCAATGTGTTAGTTTTGTAAGTATATAAATTTTGAATATTTTCACACTTAATTATCACATTGATTTAATAAATTATATAAATTTATATATATTTATTTATACTACTACTACTATTAAAAAGTAACTTGTGTTTCTTTCAAAAGTAAATCTTGGTCATTCATTTCTGATATAAGTGATGTGAGGTGAGAGTTTTACAATCAGTTGAAATTAGAATAAATTTGAAGTCAATAAGTATTTGTGTTATTTATATACAAAGCATATAATTCATATATATTTATATATCTACTATTTAAATTTTTAGTTTTTTTACTTAATTAGCATTTAAATCTCTATTATTACATCAAAAATAATATTATCGAACTAAATTTTAAAGTCAAATGCACATTTTTATGCATAAAAAGAATTTTTTTAAAAAAAATATCAAACTTTATGAGTTAGGTATGTAAATCAACAAACTATTTTCATATTATTTATATATATATACTAATATCATTTACTTTTAAATTACAAATTCACTTTTTAATGCATAGAAAAAGAGTTATTTTTATACATATGCAATTTTATGGGTTAAAAATATAAATAAATATGAATCTTATGCTTTGTATGAAATTAATATATATATATATATATACTATTTTCTTATTTATAATCTATAATATCATTTTTTTACATATATGCATTTTAAAATTCTTACATATTTATTGATAACTTTTAATATTTAAATTTTTTTATATTTGAGAAAAAATATTAATACAATTAAGATTAAGTTGGACTTTAAAACCTTTCAATCAATAATAATACAAATAGCTGTATGGACACAAGTGGAATATGAAAGAAATAACAATTTTAGAAAGTATGTTGTGTTTCTTTTAAGCTTCTCTCGGTGAGACACATGACACTAAACATATGATTGAATAACTTGAGTTGATGTGTCAAAAATATAAGCTTTCTAATAATGTATTGAACTTAGGGAGATCATGATGATATAGAGCAATGAAGGCAAGGAGCATCATAAATGTAATTATAATTTTTATTTTTTAGGAATGAATTATATATATAATTAAAGTAAACTTAAATTATAAAAATATAAAAAGTCATCTATATCTTTACATAATTAACAATATAGGTAATTCAAACTTTAATTGTACTCATTAATATTAAAACTACACAAGATTACGAGATAACAAAATGGTATCCTAATATTTATGATTACATAATTTGTATATTAATTAATTCAACCTATCACATACATAAATTATATTTTTTTGTCTAATAAATTGAGATCATCATAGATGATAATTAATTTAATATTCTGATTTAATAATCAATAACTTAACAAGATCAACTAAATGAATAATTCTTCGTAATATCTCATTAGCATTTAGATCCTACAAAATCATTATATAATTTTTATTTAATAATCTTTGTTTAATTTGATGTCATGATATAAGCAAATTAGTTTTTGATTTTACATATCAAATAATGAAGAGATAGAAATTAACAGACATTTAGATTAAAAAAACTAAATAATAAAAATATATTTGGAAAAAAAATTAAATTCAAATAGATTGACCTATAAATTTAAATTATTCTCATTAATATGCAACTTTAATTGAAGAGTTATGATAAAATTATGTAAATATAATGATTGAAAATCAAATTAACTTATATTCTCATAAATCTTTGTATATTTCATAAATATATAGAACATTATTCATTAAATTATGAGTTTTTTGAATTTTAATATATAACTTTTTTATAAAGAAAAATGTGAAGTTATTATTTTGATATTTTTAATACAAATATAAATTAATTAATATAATTTAGTTTTTATAATATATTTTTTTATTTTTAAACTATTATTCACGTGCAACAATAGTATATATATATATATATATATATATATAGTTTTTATAAATTTTATTTGATAATTCTGAATAGTGATTATAGTCGTCGTAATCTTTTACACCTTGCGCCCGATCTATTTCTTTTGAGTGTGTCCGAATTGTCACCGATCAGAGAAGCTGGATGCACTAATAAGGCACTTCTTCTGTGAGCGTCTGAATGTAAAATACAGGTTTTAGGAAGTCGTGGGGGGAAAGAATCCTAGGGTTTTGTCGTGAAGTTTGCCGCTGCGAGGATTTTATGAAGGCTTGGCTTTGAAGCCTTATTGAAGTGATTCAATTGGGAAGATATCAGTGAAATTTGGGCAATTCATATCGATTATTTAGATCTTTCTTGCTGATTTAGTTGGAAGGCTTCTTATCCAGAATTTCCTCTTTTGCTTCTGCCAAAGGTATGCTTTTTTAATCTTTCTTGGTGTTCAATTTAGATGTAATTTTAGGTTCAATGCTCTTTTAATAAGCTTCTACAAGCGTTCTTGTAGTGTTTTAAATGCAATTTTAGGTTCAATGCTTCCTCTTTCAGTAAGCTTCCACAAGTGTTTTTGAAATGGTTGTGAAGAAGCCTTCCAATTATTTTGGACTTGGCCTGGGAAATGGCGTTTGGATATATTTTTATTTCTTCTTTCGTCAGTGAATATTGATAATTAGAGAGAAGATTTAGATACGGAGGTCATAAATTCGAGTCATGAAAACAGTCTGCCTAGGCCTTACTGGAGGATATTATGAATCAATGTCCTTTTAATATCCGCCTCCTTTGTTTTGCTAAGTCATTGATTACTGTATGGCTTGCTTTATAATGAAGTATGCTGCATGTTAGTAGGTAATGGCTAGATCAGTTGATCCGCCAAATGGCACTGGGAATCCTGGAAAGCATTACTATGTGATGTTGCAAAGCCTCTTTGAGATCGACACCAAGTATGTGCCCATCAAACCAATTGGTAGGGGAGCATATGGGATTGTTTGTTCCTCTGTGAACAAGGAAACAGATGAGAAGGTTGCAATCAAGAAAATTAATAATGTATTTGAAAATCGAATCGATGCGCTTCGAACACTTAGGGAAGTGAAACTTCTCCGTCATCTTCATCATGAGAACATCATTGCTTTGAAGGATATCATGATGCCGCCTCATAGGAGTTTCAGGGATGTTTATCTAGTCTATGAACTCATGGATACTGACTTACACCAAATTATCAAATCTCCGCAAACGCTCTCCAATGACCATTACCAATATTTTCTATTTCAGGTATATTCATTTTATCATACTTTTTTGATAATTTTGTAGATTGCAGTAATTAATTTTGCCTATTCATGGTATTTCATATGATTGGATGCTATTGTGATTGAACTGCTTGTTGAGTGTTCCCATAGTTTTGTTTGACTCGAAGAGTGTGTCTTCATGGAAGAATTCTTAAAATTGTTATAGAAGTTTTGTATTTTTGTATTATTCATACTAATTGTATGTTGAAATGTTTAATCATAGAAATGGGGGGTTGGATAGTCATTAGTTGAAAGATGATATTAGTAAGGTGAATGAGGTTGATGATAAGAGTGATTGCTTTTAAGCTACTAATTGTTGTCGAGGATATTATAGATGTGGTTGATGCTTATACACCTTAAGTTGGATTAGAAGCTTGTTTGAATATAAATTTTAAAAAGAGGTGAATGAACTATTATAACATTTGCCTGAGGAAGAAAGGATATTAAATAAACATATAAGTTTCATTAGGATGGGCTATGAGAGAATTTATGGTGAGCATGAATTTGTAATTAGAAATGCAATAAGAGATTTTTTTTCTTCATTTCATAATACCTTTTGATTCTATGATAAACAAATGAAAATTTAATTACTTGCAAAATCTTTGCCATCAAATTAAATATATATTTTTTACTTGTATGAATTTTTTTTTTGTAAAGATTATAAAGTGATTTAAATCGAAATGTTGACTACACAATGTTGAGTATAGTTATAGATGTAGATCTTTTGATTATAATAAAATGATTAAAAAAACCTAATTGATATTGGCTAGGGAAACAAATAATAGGGTAGTGAGGAAATGGGAGAAAATACAAGAAGAGAGAGAAAGACAGAAGGGATAGTAGAGTAGATGAGAGGAATTAAATCAAATTACTCAAGTATTTATTCAATGAATTATTACAAAGCAAATTACTATCCATGAAAACACGGAGAATAACATAAGGTTTAAAATTAAATTTATCTTAATTCAAACTCAAATCTTGGCTTATCTAAACAAACCTAATGATTATCCAAAGGATAATTTAATATTTAACCCAAATAAGTCCTAATAACACTAGAATAAATTTTGAACATTTTATTATGCTGCATCAATTCCTCTAGGATGAGGCGATGAAATTTAAAAGACATGGTGTTGTTAAACAATGATAATATTTCAAGATAAGTTTCTTAGAGAGGCAAATTGTAATTTTTTAGTTTTGACAAATCTTATGTAGAATAAAATGGCTTGTTCCATCAAAAAAGTATTATTAAAACTTTTAGAAGAGCCTAGAAAGAGATTGTACATTAGTAAGTAAATTTGGTGGTTGAGTAAGGAACCACAAAAAAAATTATTAAGGGAAATTTTAAAGATTGGCAAAAGATAAATTTTATTGAAATTTATAATAATTTTTTTAAAAATTAAACGTTTTGCAAAGAGGCTAGTAAGGAAAATACTACAATTTTTTATATTTTATAAATTTTTTTTTATATTATGGAAAGAGAAAATGAGATTTATATCTAAATCAAGGGATAAGAAAACATGATATATTGATCAAGTTAAATGCATTATAAGTGAATATTATAAAATCTTGGTTACACATGAATGAATTAAAGAAAGATGGATGATTTTGAGAAATTATTAATAAGATTTAAAAAAAAATTATTGGGTGAGCATGATGAGCAAAATAATTAGATAAATTATATATTGTTTTAAAAGAATTGGAATTAGTACAGAAGTAGATGCATAAAATGTAAAGCTTTAGGTCTAGGTTAGATACTTCTTTTGGAGAGTTTTGTTGATATTATGTAGTGTTTTGGCTAACAGTTATTTTTTAATGATATTTTGAAACTAAGATGATGTCAAATGATTAGAGAATTATTTTGATACAAATGAGATGCTTGGGATTATCGTAATATACATAAATCTAATGCATGTGCTATATAAGAAAATTATGGGAGAGAAAAAATGTAACATGGGCTTAGAAAAATTTTGTTGGTTTAAAGAATCAAATTGGTTTTATGTCAAGAAGATCTACAATTGAAGTAATTATGGTGTTAAGTTAATTATTTAAAAGTTGTAGAAAGGAGAAAGGATCTCATATGGTCTTATTGATTTTAGAGAAATGATACAATCAACTATCATAATAAATGACTTATTAAGGAATGAACATGTAAGCTAAAGGTAAGTTAAAGTTTTTAAACAAGTGTATGATGGAGCACTAACTACTATTAAATAGCTATGGAGTGGTAAAAGGATTGCCAATGATGAAAAGTTTGAATCATGAATTAACAATGAGTCCATATCTTTTGTATTGGTTATGAAGTTGCATGTATTTATTTTAATGTTGATGCTACAAGTTATTGTATGCTGTGGATAAAAAGTTTAAAGATTTTATTATCGAGGTGAATAAGGTTAGTGATAAAGGACTGCCATGAAGATAATTATCAATAAAGACATTATATACATGGTTAGTGCTTATATTCAATACATTGGATTAAAAGATCTTTTGAAAATCAAATTTGGAAAGAGTTGAATGAATTATTACAACTTATGCATGGGACAGAAGTGGTTTTAATTCAGGGTGATTTAAGGGAAAATATAAATTCCAATGAGACAAGCTTATGCAAGGATTTATCTTGAGTATGAAATTGAAAATAGAAATACAATTAGAAATTTTTTCTTTAATTTTGCAATAGTTTTTGATCATGTAATAATAGATATATACTTTAAGAAATGAGAAAAATATTTATTACTTGTTAATGTGGTGTCACTAAATCGAAATATTCTTCTTTTACTTCGATGGAAAGAAATTTTTTTTTACAATGATTGTAAGATGAATCTAGGAGAAAAGGTGAGTGCGCAATATTGCATAATAATTATGGATGCATATCTCATGATTATCAAAAAATTATTAAAAGAAATATTAAATTGATGTTTGCTAAGGAAATATAGAATTATGATTGAGAGAAGGGAGGAAGGTGGAGAGGAGATAAGAGGATAGAGGGAAGAAAAGAGAAAGAAGAATATATAAGAAGAATTAAATTCAATTGCCCTTTTATTCACTTAATAAATTATTACAAAGCAAACTATCCCATTCATAAAAATAGGGATAATAAGATAAGAATTTAATCAAATATATTCTAATTTAAATTCCAATGTAAACTTATTTGAACTTCTCTAATAATTTTCTGAAGGATAATTTAATATTAAACCTAAATAAGTCCTAATAATTCTAAAATAAATTTTGAATTTTTTTGTAATATGATATTAATTTTTGTATAATATGATGTGGAACTTGAAAACAAGATATTGTTATCTTTCACGATAAGTTGTTTATAGAGGCAAATTGGATTTATTTTACTATGCCAAATCATATATCAGATAAAATGGCTTCTTCCATGTAGGATTTAAAAGAACTCTTATTTTGGGAGAGGAATTTGGATCTTATCGCCCTAAAAATGGAAAACAATGCTAAATCATCTCCACAACATGCTAATCATGGGAAGATTGAAAATTGTTCTTTAGAGACTTTTTTGAAGTGAAAAGTTTAATCATGGAAATCATGGTTTCTCATGGGCAAGCTTCAATGCTTGACTATATCTTGAATGCGGTACCAGAGAACACTATCAGTTAAGAGTATTAGCTCATATTTCTGATTCAACTTCAAGAGAGGGTTCTAAGTAGCAATCCTAATTAAAGAGAATATTCTTAAAGGCGATTCAAGCGCTTGAGGCCCCATAATTGGGCAAAGTAGTAAGATAGATGAATTACATCAGCATGGTGATGTTAATATGTCGATACTATGATGAGGGTTGTTCGATGATGAAGACAACATACATTGGCCTCGAAGAAGAGACTAAAGGAATCGACCTATGAATTGGGATTGGTATTATGTTCCTTGAGTAACTAGAGGCCTATATTGGGTAAAAAACGGTCTAGTATTAGATAAACTCTCTCATAATGCCTAATTTAGGGAATATGAATCATGAAGGTTGACAATAAAGTTTATAACTTCTTGACAAAGACAACCTTTTAACTTCACCTATACAAATTTTAGAGCTTTGTCGTCAATTCCCAATACAATGAAGGATCGATTGACTGACAGGGAGAGAAATTGGTCTTACTATCTCATGTTATAAGTAAGTTGATCTGATTGAATATGAGAGTTTTCTATGTAATGCAAGGAATTGTTATTCTAAACCTACATGCTGACATGCCTCAAGGTTTGCAGTATAAGTGTGCATTGACAATTGTTTGTAGACTAAGTTCATTCTCATTAGCCTAGGTCACATAGCAAAATACTTTGATACCAAATATTGAACAATGTCCTAGCTTTTTTTTTTACCTTTTTTGGGTTACAAATGGGATAGAATTTTTTCAGAGTTTTTTTAATAAAAAGATAGCCATGTAGTCAATGAATTCACAACAACTTTGCAAATTATAATTTTTTAAAAGTTTTCCTAGAGAGCCTAACACATACCCAACTAGAAATTAAATGGCATGCACATCACATATAATTATTATACAAAAAAAAATACAATAAATCTCTAGATAAGTTATACAAGGAAGTAAATAAAGGACATGTGAGATACATAGAAGAAAATAATAGTAAACATTACAACACCTCTCCCTCTTGAATTTCAACCCTATTTTTATGGGCTTTGCTTTTGCAAGAACTATCATTAACTTTTATTACTTGCAGTTATTATAAAGCTTTTCAAATATAAATCCTTATGATGCATTGGTGCTAATCACATCAACAACAATAGTACAATTTAGTTATAAGGAAGAAAATCTATAAGAAAATTAAACAAAGGAGGTGCACGCGTGTATGTTTGTGTTCGTAGTAACAAAACTACAGTGCAAATGGCAGAATATTCTTAATTCAGAAGAATGAGATCTAAATTTATCTAATTAGGAAGGCTAAACAAGAAATATTCATGTGGTTTGAGTTGCATTGCATAGGATTAATTCAAAGAAATGTGAGGAGATTCTAAGATTAAATGTCCTTGCATCTTTCTGCCTTTTAACTAACAATCATTCGTAATTCCATGTCAAATATAATTCATATGGTTTGTGAAATAGCAATTTAATGATGTCTTTAGGACTTTACATACCAAGGTGAATTGTACTTAGTTGATTTTATTTCAAGTTAATAAATATAATTTAACATAATTCTCTAAATACTAATAGATCTTGAGGTTCTTTTGGCATTTAAATGGTCCTAAATACACTATTATATTTCTCGCATACAAAATTTTTAATATTTTCTTTGAATCATTATTGAACAACCTTTGAAGATTTAGGTGATGCCTAGGTGCGAAGAAAATGAATTTATTTACTCAACTCATATCACGTGTGGGTAGCCACTTTAGCCAAGAGTCATGGATAGGGTAGTTTTAGGTGGCTTTGTGGCTACACTCAATACTCTACTGTAGTGAATTCTACTACCTCAATATTTGCAGTTTTCTAGGGAGTTTATAGGGGAATGATCTATGACTGGAGCTAGTGCCATGAGTAGTGTGGATAAAGATGAATACTCGAGCAAATACTCCAAAGAAGCTGATGATCAGAGTTAGGATAGAAAAATCATTTCACAATGAGATGGCATACGCCATCTTGTGGAGATGAAAAATCATCCTAATATGGGAAGATGAAGTATCATCTCCCAACTGTTGATGATGTGCTATCTTGCAATGGATGACAAACATTTCTCACTTGCAAGTAGGAGGCGTGATGAAGAAGTGATTTGGATGAGGCCGATGGTGATGAAGATGATGTAAGGTATCTACAGGTAGGGTTTACTTATCCTCGTAATTGGGCATTAAGGTTTACCTCCAGTAGGGATTTCAAGGCACTCTTATGGGAATCTAAGGGTTTTATATGGGGTTATTGATCTTTCCTCACTGCCTTAGGACAATAAGGAAGGGCTATCAAGTGGAAGATCAAAGGCAGTAAGGGAAAGACTATGAAAGTGCACACCCAAGATGAAAGCATTGGAGAGGGAAAAGAGGTGTACCTATTATGATTATAAGGTTTGATGCAATTGATGGTTTCACTTGAAGACAACAATTGTTGAGGTGGAATGTTGAATCCCTGATCCATCAAGTAGAGCATGAATTTGATGATTCCTAAGAGGAACTCGACTGACAACTAAGTCACAAGTAGAATGCCTGCATGTGAGGTTGTTGGGATGAGGTAGTGCATAAATCGAATCTCGGGAGGAATGTAATTGATGCTTAAACAATCAGGTGCCAAAGTAGGGAGTGGGTCTAGGTTATAGAGGTTGTCATACACTATGTGGGCAGCAGCATGCATTGGGAAGGTGCATTGGTATGCGACTAAGCCTAGAGTTTTGAGTAATATGAAGGCAATGACTGGCATGGTGAGTTCACATAGGGAGTATGAGGCTTATGACTCAAGAAGTAATATTGGTGACGTGCATTCTGCGACGAGCAACACACAAGATTTGTTGGACATCAGGTTGTGGTCAATTTTAGGTGTGAGGGCTTGAAGCGGGTTCAATGAGACCAACGGTGGCTCACATGAAGTTGCGCGGGTGATGACTAGTTGGTTGTTACAAACTTGCCCTATGAAATGCATGTGAGAATTGAATAAGAATGAGGGTTGGCAACTCTACTATTAGTGGTGAGTGTTAGGACTTATGGCTTTTTTTGGCAAGAGGTATTTATCTGGATGTGGCTTTACTTAGAATGTCTTCTTCAATACCTCAATCTTTGCCAATAATATTAAATCACTTCTTCTCATCAAATTTTTAATATTTATAGTATTGATTAGAGAAGACATAACATTCTTATCACAAGAGATATAAAATGATTTCTCATCAGAAAAATTAAACCTATTTCTCATATTCTAACATCCAATCATGGAAAAATATCTAACCCAATAGTTCATCTTAAAATATCATAAAAATCAGCATAGTTATCGCAATCAATTTTGCTATCAATTTCTTACCTTGGATAACAAATTTACAATATATTTTCTATTTTGCATATTTATAATCTCCAGATGATATCATAGCACTTAATTTAGGTATTAAGCTTAAAATCTTAGCTGATAAGTTCATTGAAAGCTCTTTAGAAATAAAAAAATATGAAAATTAGTATCGAACAGAATTATATTAAATCGATTGGAGATCAAAAGCTTGTGTTTGGCTATCAACTTTTTTGTTGCTTTTTAAAAAATATTGTGATGAAAAATTGCTTTTGAGTGAAATTATAGCATCGAAACGTTGTTTGAATTTTTTGAAAAAAAAAATTTGTAACACCTAGAGCAACTTTTCAAAAAAGTTGCTTACTCCACGATAACTTTACAACCAATTTTACTAAAAATTACAATTACCCCAAACAAATCCTTAAACTCTTGTGGTATGATGACAAATACTCTTGCTTTTACCAGTCGATTTTTCTTATTCTTTGAAGTTTTTCTTTTTTACTTGCATTGACAGCTTTTTATAAAGCTAAGGTTTACCTGTTCTTTTATTGCTCTTCGTAAATTTTGTTTATTGAATTTGTTCCTAATATCTTTGCGGGCTGTTATTTTTATTCTTTAAAGGGCAGTCCATCTTGTGATGCTCTTCTTTCCCACTTCTTAAATATTTTTCAAAATAAAAAAGGCACTACCCAAAAAATCTCTTTTCACACCGCTCACATAATTGTTTATCAGGTTATATTTGTTTATGCTTGTTGTTATGAAATTTGAACTTTTTATTTTTAAGGTTATCCTTTTTATAGAGTTTCTTTTCTCACAAGTTTGATGCTCTCATTTTTGCTTGGAATACTTCAGCTCATTCTTAATTTTTCTCTCTATTTCCATTAAAATTGAAATTTATTAATTTCACGAGATGTGGAAGCAAGTTTTAATTGATCTCTAAAGCCTCTCAAAAATTTGTGACAATTATTCTCGTGTATTGACATGATGAGGAGCATATCTTGATAGGGATATCAACGATGTGTCATTTTGCATAGCTAGCTTTGATCTCTGGGTTTAGTTAATGAATTTATCTTACAATGTCAATTAAGTTGTGGGTGAAATAAACTGGTTTTTATAATTTTTTACAAATTCATCCCATTTAATCATTGACAGAGGCATTATTGCATTTGTCATCATCTCTAAGCTTTTTTGTCTGACACAAATGTTGCCACTATCAATATTTTATTGTCTGGGTAAATTATATGCAATCCTAGTCAAAGACCTTTTGTCTAGTCAAAAGTAACTCTTTAAAAAGTCAAATCTAGCAACCCTCATTAAAATCAAACTTGAGATTTCTTAGGAATTAATATGCCACATAAGTACCCATGGAGCTGCCTTGTTAAACTCATTAAATCTTGATCAAATCATCTCATAAAAATCGGTTAAATCATGAGTTAAACCTATCCTAGAGCCAATTTCTATCTCAAGCTTAAAAAGAGGGAGATGAGGGGGGAGAGTGGGATTCTTAAAAAACAATACTTCATACCTATTGAGAGGCCTTACCCTTGACATCTTACGGTTTTGAAGTGGAGAAACAAAAGTAGTAAAACTTGATTGAGGCTCTATCCTTCCTAATCTTTCATGAATAATTTCCTCATCTTGCTTCAACTCAATCCTCTTGGAGTTTGGTGAAAAAGGAAGCCAAAAAACATCTTTCTCAATCTTCTATAGAAAACTTCATGCTAATTTACAAAAAAGAGTGGTGAAAAAACTTAATATTCTCCGGTGATGACACTACCCTAGCCACTAACAAGCACCTGGGCTGTGAGCTACTCCCCTACTTGTCCAAATTTGATAGTCAATCATCACTTATGCAATGCCAATAGGTCCAACAAGCCACACAAGTTTTGTTTTAATCTAGGGTGGTAGGAAGGAGGATGATTTACAATTATCATTTGATTTCAAATTCGACAATGTTAGATCAACCATACCACAAACCATCCAATGCCCCCTTAAACAAATATCATGTGCAATGTGCTTATTAGTTTTTGCTGAAAAGCTAATAAAATTTAAGGAATTAGTTTTGAAGAACCAAACTTAAATTATGTAAATATATTTATTAATAAAAAATGTGAAAATAATTGTCATTTTAATAAAAATATGCTTTATTTTATAAAAAATTGAAAATAAGTGTGTTGTGATAATTAAATGTTTTATATTAATTTAACACTGCTTCTTTGTTTAATTAGTATCAAATTAGACAAAAAATATATAGAATTTTTTGTTTAAGATTATATAATTTATGTAATTGCTCAAATCCAAAATTATTTTCTAATAAGAAAAATAAATCGTTTATATTGTAAAGATTGTAATGTCATTTCAAAGGCAAGTTTAAGTACCCATCAGCGATTATTTGTTTTAGATTTTAAGATAAATGATTGAAAGATCAAAATAAATCAAAAATATTATTCTAGGATTAAATGAGAGTGCTTAAAAAACATCAATAAAAATATTTTTAAAAGTAAGCTATTAAATCTCAAAATTTGAGATGTTCATGAAGGTTAATGTTATGTAAAAAAAATAACAAATGAGATTAAACAAGCTATAAAAAATATATTTGGATAATAAAAAAAAATTGGTGGTGGAGTCAAAATATGCAATAAAAGATCAAAAAATAAAAAAAATATATTATACAAATTGGTTTAGATGTAAAAGCTCGAAGAATTGGGAAATATATAGAGTAGACCACGAAAATTCTAAGAAAATAATATGTGATGCAAAGAATTCAATATTTAGTGATTTATATAATAGATTTGATACTTAAGAGGATGAAAGATAGATGCATAAGTTTGCTATGCAAAGAGATAGGAAAAATAAATATTTAATTCAAGGGAAGTGTATTAAGAATGAAAATTAAAAATTAATTTTTTTTAAAAGAGGTATTCAACATAGGTGGATGAGATATTTTGATAAATTTTTTAATGAAGATCGAAAATATGATTAATTTTAGTGACCTTAGTACTCTAATGTAAGTAGAGTTTTTTGTTTTTGTTGACATATTAGTAATATTGAAGTTAGAGGTGTTTTAAAGAAAATAAAGTGTGAAAATTATTAAAGAATTAAGTTAATGTGTCATACATTAAAATTATGGGAGAGTAATTGAGTATGTTATGATGTGATACAAAAATTTCTCAAAATAAAATTTGTTTCATGTTGATGTTGTACATTTGTTGAGAGGTTTGATGGAGAAGTATAGAGAGAGTAAGGAGGATCTACATATGATTTTTGTTGATTTAGAAAAAAACATAGGATAAAGTTCTAAGAGATGTGCTTTAAGGAGTTTTAGAAAAGGTGTTAATATTGTTTATATTCAAATCATTAAGGATATGTATACTGGAGCTGTCACTTGTGTTCAAACACAAAGAGTATTGATCATGTATTTTCATATTTCAATGGGATAACTTCAAGGATAAGCTTTAAGTATATATCTTTTTGCTTTAGTTATGGATGTCCTTACTAGACATTTATAGGAGAATGTAGCTTGTTGTATGCTTTTTGTTGATAAGACTAGAGAGAGTTCAAAAGAAAATTAAATTATGGATATCAACAGTAGAGTCTAAAGGCTTTTGCTTGAGAGGATCCAAAGTCAAATACATTGAGTGTAATTTTAGTTGTAAAATATTTTATGGTGGGGTTGTGATAATGGGTGATTAAGTTATTAAAAAGAGTGAACATTTTAGATTTCTTGAGTCTATTGTTTAAAGTGATGGTGAAATAGATGAGAATGTTTATAGTAGAATTCAACTTGGATGGTTGATGTAGAGGAATGCATCGAGCTTATCATTATTGCTTAGACTAAAAGGAAAATTTTATAAGATGGTGGTGAGACTTGTAATACTTTATAATGTTGAATGTTGGCCAATAAAAGAGAAGCACAAAATTAAGTTGTGTTGCAGAGATGAAGAAGCTTAGGTGGATGAGTATTTTTTTTTTTAAAGACAAAATGCAAAATGAATTTATACATGAAAAGGTTGGAGTAGCTCCAATGGCAACTAAGATTAGAGACAGTTGTCTTAGATATAGTTAGGAGAGTGTTAAGAAAGGTAGAGGTAAATCTAAAAATATTTTGTTAGGAATTATACAAAATGACCTTATTGTATTAGAAATAAATGAGAATTTGATATGTAATAGGACACAATAGAGAAGAAGGATTCATGTAGCCAACTCCACGTAATAGTATAAAGGCTTGTTGTTGTTGTTGTTGTATGCTAGACATAGATAGTGCTGTAACAGCTTCCAATGTTGCTGATGTATGCATCATATCATGATCTTGCGAGTGTATATGTAGCCCAAGATTCATTTTTGGACAAATGACTTAGATACATATACTTTACACATGTCTCTTCTCCATCTATGCAGCATTAGGATGTGTTTGTATCTTGTCTATTTGAGTTTGATTGACCTCTCTTACACATGTAACTAGGTGGGTTAGTGGATTTTCTAATCAAGTAGGATGTAAGTCCAATATTTTAGGCTTCATGTTTATTCATGTAGTCATGTTGTGAATCCCAATCCTTGAGTCTCTTCAATGATCTAGCAGACTCTCAATCCTTAAGGATCTAGAGCCTCCCTTGGGCTTCTCCCCTCTTATGATTATATAGTATAAGTTCCTTTAGTCAGTCTAGGAATAAATCTCCCTTACACCTCCAGGTCTACGAGGTATCTTTAAATGACACAAATCATGATTTGCTGATATGAATTATCTTAGTTAAAGAAGCTTGATAATTATTTCTGATTAAGTAGACTATGATCTACAACGATTCTCTTTGATGGATAGACTTAAGATCTTGATTGGGGCTATCTTTTCCTTCTTTAGGTTAGTCTGTCATTTCCTTAGGTTTAGTCAGTCTATTCCTCAGGACGTATTATGTCCTTCTATGTTTGATCTCTTCCCTATATAGTCTTTTTGCTATAGGATTAGTTTTCTGAATGTTAGAGCTTATCATTTAGGTTAGTTTTCTTCCCTAGGATAGATATTCCCTTCCATAAGATAGTCATCTTCTCTTTTAAGATCATATGCCTTATTTTTAAGGATTAGTCTCTCTTTCCTAAAAATCTTTCTATCAAGGATAACCTTTCCATTTTTGGGATAGACTCCTATTTAGTACTATTTTGTCCTCTTCCTTTGGTCGTTACTCCCTAGGGTCGTCAATCACCTTTTTACTCTCTTCTATAACCTTATGGATTGCAAGCTTCCATTCGTTGACATCTTCCACAAGTAGTAAAATTGGGCTTTCCGGGTGATGTAAATACTATCTGATGTTCCAGAATACAAGTCCATTAATTTTAGAGTTATTTTCCTTAATTTTCATTCTCTTGAGTGACTATATATCAAGATTATATTTCTAAAATTAAATAAACTGCTTCTTTTAAGAAAAAAAAGACATTTTCATACTCAATAGTTAGGTTGTTTTGATCACATTCTTATGACTACGTCTCCTTCAATTTAAGAGTTCACCCATGTCCTTCAGCACTTTATATCTATATCAACCACATCATGTGCCCTACAATGCCTTAGGATTCTCCATCCTCACCTACATCAATGATTGCTTATCTGATTGTCCTAATACTTACTGATTTTGACTCATTTCTCCATCATCAAATAAACACATGTAAAATTCAAGCAAGATTCCTTAATCAATAGTTTTCTTAGGTACCACTCAAGATATTGTTGACCTCCATATATGTGTCATAAGTCGAATAAGTTCATGTCAATTCGACGGATTTGAATGGACGTCGCAAATCGCTCAAACGACTTACGTCAAAATCGAACGACTCCGATCGACGAAATGACTTCGCCGCGCTCGTAACGCCTAACCTCGAATATAATATACAACTCGATTATCATCACCGTCGGCCGAGTCATCAACGCCAGACGATATCGGCGTGAGACGCCGACGCAGTTCAAACGACTCCGCAAATTGATTACAGCAATTAAACGCCAAAACTTATCAAAGTCAAAACTTATCAAATGAGACTATTCGCACTTAATTTAATTTAGCCACGAGAACATCGAGGGTCGAAAATCGCATTTTCAATTAAAAGCCACAATTCAACACAATCAACGAAACGACCTCCGTTCATGAAACGGACTACGCCATTTTGTCCGAAACGTCCAAATTACCTTGAATAGATATCTAATTTAATTAGGATTGTCGCACTTAAAATTCCGTCTAAATTAGCACATATTTTGAGATAAATCCATCTAATTATCTCTTAATCACGTTCGGTCAATGCTTAGAAACTTGTAGATGCCCATTTCGATGCTTCCACCTCCCATTCGATCAATAATCTGTCTCCAAGTCACCCTCCCATGCTGACTAAGCCCTCTCGGTTTATCTTCACGCGAGGACAGCCGCAAGCCTGAGGGATCTTCTCAGTTGAACGAGTCTCGTCTCCCTCGCTTCCCTTTTTGGCTCTCTTCCAACCGAAGGCTGTGGGTTCATCTCTATTTTCTTGGAGATCGCACGAACCAATGGCAACTCCCTGCTCTCGGTTCACGCGCGAGCAGCCGAGATCCGTCTATCTGGAGCTCTCGGCCGAACATTCGCCCCTCCGTCCGTCCCTCCCTCTTGAGCCCAAACCGAAGCACCTTCCTGTCATTGGCATGCTATCAAACGGAGGTCGAGCATCCCGATCGAGATCCAGCCACACGCCTCCCTGCGGTTCTCTTCCTCGCTACCTGCTTCAGGGGAGTAAAGCGTTATCCATCTTCAACGACCCTCTCCACTCTGCTTCCGTTCTCCTCTCCGTCACTCTCCGCGGTTTTCTTTGCCTCGGCCTTCTTCTCAACGCCTCCACGCATCCGACCTCTAGCTTTAGTTTTGTCGGCTCTCACCGTCTCAGTCCTTACCGGACGGCTGAGGGTCTCATCAGAAGCCTCAACCTCGTTCCGGAGATCCCGGAAATCAATGGAGAGGACGGCTTCGACGATGATCCATCGCAACCTCGTTTCGTGGAACGGATGTTGAATCTGGATATACTCGGCGATGCTGAGTCCACGGTTCCTGTGGAGCAGCTAGGGCATCACGCTGGTTACTGCCGTCTGGATCGCACTCATGCTGCCAAAATGTTCTATTTTTTTCTTTGAATCCAGAGGCAAGAGCAGCGATCCTGTCGTTATTTGGCTGACTGGAGGTCCTGGGTGCAGCAGTGAATTAGCCCTTTTATGAAAATGGCCCTTTCAAGATTGCTGATAACTTGTCTCTTATCTGGTTTGATTATGGATGGGACAAAGCCTCAAATCTTATATATGTTGACCAACCCACTGGTACTGGGTTTAGCTATACCACTGATGTACGGGATAGTCGTTTTGGCGAGAAGGGCATAAGTGATGATTTATATGATTTTTTTTACCAGGAGATTATATTCCTGCTGCTACTAAGAGAATTCATAGAGGGAATAAGAGAAACTTGGTCTTCACTTGAATTTAAAGGGTTTTGCCATCGGTAATGGGCTAACAAATCCTGGAATACAGTATAGCGATATGCTGATTATGCATACAGCATGGGTTTAATTGGAGAAAAAGCATATGAAGGAATTTCTAAAATATATCCTGTTTGTGAGCTTACAACCAAACTTTCTGGTGCCCATGGCATCATTACATGCATTGCTTTCTTGATGATTTGCAACTCTATCTTCACTTTAATTTTGCTTCTTACTGGAGATATTAACTATTATGATATTCGAAAAAAATGTGAGGGAAGCCTTTGTTACGATTTTTCCAACATGGAAACGTTTTTAAATCAGAAATCTGTCAAACCTGCTCTTGGTGTTGGTGATCAAAAATTTGTTTCCTGTAATCCTCTTGTTTATGATGCCTTGCTCGTTGATTTGATGAAGAATTTAAAAGAGGTAATTCCTACCTTGACAGACGAAGGTATCAAGCTGCTGATTTATGCTGGTGAATATGACCTTATATGGAATTGGTTTGGTGTTTGAAGATTTATATTTTAGAAAGTAAGTTAGAAAAATCAGAAGTTGTCACAAGACACTAATCGTTATCTTCGATGACGAGAAGGTTGAATGATGCGCCTCTTACGCGACGTCGAGAGGTTGCCGAATTTTGGATTGATGGAGACTTAAACAAGAAAAAATAAAAGTGTTAATAAGTTTAAATTGAGTTTATTTGAAAATGATAAATTAAAGAATAAATTTATATATATATGCTCTTTTTATGCAGGTGTTTGAAGATCATGCTCAAGAGAGTGAAAATACTCATGATTGCGACGCCAAGAAAATAAATTCAAGCGTGGACTTAAAGATGATTAATTAGATTTGAATTGAACATAAATTAAATTTGAACTAAACATGATGAACTTTTGAAGAATCGAAAGTTCAACAATAAGAATAAATCAAGCTTTATCAAAACTTATAAATTCAAGAAATTCTAAACTAAATGTAAAAAATATGGATGTTATTTCAAATGATTGAACATAAAAATATCACACGCCACCGGATTCGCAACACATTATACAAGTGAATAGAAGACGTTAATTAATGATTCAATTAAACTCTTGCACACATTATAAAGCATGATTAAAACTCAAGTTTAATACCTCAAAAGTGTGCAAGATTTTAAATACACGCGTAGCCCCACACTACAATGTTTAGATTCAAGTGTCGGGATATCTGCGCTTGCTTTTGTGATCGATCCGGATTAACAAAACTAAAATCTATTATAATTTCAACTTAATGAAATATCGAGATTAATTATGTTATGACATAGACCGATCCCCAGGAGTTAAATAAAGTTGACATGATTTAAAGTTCTCAAATATAATAGAGTCAATCAATTAATTACCCGGATGATGACTGTGTTGAATAAAGATTTCAACCGGAGGGGATACTTGCCATCAAAATGTGCTTGCAAGCTTAAATTGAATTAATCAAAATCAATTATCAATGCAAATATAAATCTAATTTTGCTTCACACACGCCATCGAATCTGCAACACAAAATTAGAAGCATATAGAAGGTGTTGGCTTAAATTTTAAATAGACTTCAAATATATTAATTTTACATAATTATGAATATCACCAATTCAAGTCGTAATTTGTACAATCATTTATTAATTTGACAAAATATAAAACAATCTTCAATTAAATTTGATATTTTCAAATTATTACAAGTATTCTAAATGATCACCTGCATGGGCCCCGACACTATACTGAATGCTTAAATTTAGTGTCGAGGACGTCGGTGCTCTATTGTCTTGATCTTAACAAAACCTAAAAATTTAATAATGTTATTATAATATATTCAACCTAATAAAATATCTGAGAAGCTAATTTTGTATATATATATTAGATCTGATCCTCTAACATGAAATTAATAGAGTCGATAGGATCTGAAATAGCTAAACAACAAACCACTCCGATGATGGTTGTGTTAAATGAAAATTTTAATCCGATGGATACTTCAATCAAAATATTATTATAATTTCAAAACAAATTAACTTAGATTGAATCTTAATCTAAATGCAGAATTTGAAATATGATCGAGCTATAAATGTCTAAATGAAATTCAATCTAAAAGCTTAACGCAAATTCTATTCAATCCACCTTCAACAATAGTTTATCATATTTATAAATTAAGAAAATTGTTTCACAGCGAAACAAAAGTCAAATCAAGTATAACTATTACTTTCTCAAATAATTTCACGCCAAGAAGGACGTGACGTTTTTTGACCGGTTTTGGTTAAGAGCTCACATGATGTATACACAGTCATTTGATGGTTTTTAATATATATTATATACGGCCTCATTTAGCTTCTCTCCAATGGCTCGTTTGAGTTGTGAAGCATAGTGTATATGATTGGGCAAAAGCTATGTAGTAGACTTAAGCTTCACTCCTTAAACAAATACCATCTGCGTACAAGGATTGGACGACGAACCCATGTATGTTGATGAGATCATTCGATCATTGGGTGACTATCTCCTCGATTAGAGATGAGCGGGATTAAACTAGATCAGATCGAGCGTTTCCAACTATCCATTTTAAGTTAAATATAATGAATTTCATAAATCTAAATTTCAAAACTCTACATGCTGCTATTATACTCTACGCACTAAGATTTTAACTAATAGTCTTAATCGAAAGTTCTCTCAAGAGGAGTAATTAACTATACCATAGGAAACCCGAACCAAGTCTAAAGTCCTCACAAAATGAGGTTGAAATCACAGTAGTGTCTTATCTACCATTTATCTCAAAATTACACCAACACTAACACTCTTATCGAGGAGGGCGAATTTTTTACCGATTTATATGACTCAGGGATATGTTTCTTTCCATCTTTGGCTTTAATTTGAGTTATAGTAGTTGTGAAGCATGATAAAAATTAAAATTTAAAATCAATTATGAATGAAATTAAATTTAAATCAATCATATTCTTATGACTAATTTATTTGTTTTATATATCGATGGATCTTCAAAATACTGTTCATCATTCAACTAGGTCACGGAGCTAATATTCGTCTGATTAACTCTGTAATTAATACTGAGGATGTTGGAGCTACTTTTAATTTGGTAGTGTAGACTTCGGTCATTCTCATTGCAAATAATACTCTACTTGAAGCACCTACATATTCACACCAACCCGAGGAGGACAACTGAATGGTCACTACTGCTACTAAGATTCTTTGAAAAAGAGCCTTTGTATTCGAAAGATTGGGTTATTTTAAGGCGTCGGTCATGAAAAGAACCGTCAATAAGCAGAAAGTTTCAGTCATATCTATGAATGTGACTACTTCAGTTGAATCTTTCGCACTAGGAAGACATAATGTTGAAGTCTCCTATTCTAGAGAAAAATTGAGTGGAAGGCAAAGAAGGAGAAGAAATGCTGAACTGTGAGCTCAACAGTTGCTGTCTGAATCACTAGTCATGCAATTAGACTTGATACCAGAAGCGAGTATTCTCACTCACAACGAGTTTGAAAATCTAAAATGGGTGAAAAGGAATAGCTCTGATGGCGCCTTTTGGGCTCAACAACAACCTCAATTCTTGAAGAAACAACTTGAAACTTTATTTGCTCGAGTACACAGAGTCCTAAAGGTTGTCAAGGAAAAATGCCTTATGAAGAAGAGATATCAAAGACCAATTATCAGAGAAGCCAATAATGCTCATTAAACTACCACCGCAGGTAAGAATTCAAGATCATTCTAAACAAGTTTTGTGAGCATCGCGCGATACTTGGACGGCGCCAAAATCCACCGAAAGGTCCCGGTAGAAAGAAAAATAAATCTGGAGAGCGAAGCCTCGAGAGAAAGTCCTGCACGGTGAACATCGGGGCGTGACACATGAACCGCACGTTTGGGAATCCGCTGCCGAAAGGTCCCGAAAAAAAAATAATAAATATGGAGGTCGAAGTTTCAAGAAGAAGTGACGACGCAAAAGTTTCATCATTTGGAAGCAAGCTAACCGAGGCGATAGAAAGAGAAATCAATTGTGCTCAACATAAAAAATAAAAATTGTACAACCAACTATGGAATCAAGAAGTGTCTCAACCCATAATAAGGTGACTTATGATGAAAGCGAACAACTCTACTTAAATCAAATAGTTCTTCCTGACTCGATAATGGTTCTAGCTTCTCCGAGGAAACTATAAATTGTATATGCAAGAGTGTATCGGTCCTTAAAGTAATGAGAATGAAAAGAAAATATCAAAGTCCTATCATCAAGGAGGCTACAGTTGCTTCTCCAAGGAGGCCATCTCCTACAACCCCGCCAAAATGTCAACCAATTCAAGTCCCGCACGGTAGCATCGAGACATGACACTTGGACCACAGGTTCAAGAATCCGTCGTCGAAAGGTCCCGTCAAAAAGATAAGCAAATTTGGAGGCTAAAGCCTTAAAGTGAATTTGCTTGTAAGAAGGACAGCGACGTGACATCCGGACTGTACTCTCATAAAATTCACTTCTGATGCACTAGTATTTGGAGCTAAAGTAGTCTTGTCACTTGAAGTTAAACTACCTTCACTCCGAGTAGCCATTCAACACAATCTCACTCAAGACAAGTGTCACGGATATAAGAGCTTGATGCACTTGACAAAACTAGGCTCCGAGCTCAAGAAAATTTAGAAGTCTACCGAGCGAGGTCGTCCAAAGCATTCAATCATACAGTACGTTCTCGAGTTTTTCAAGAAGGAGAATTAGCCATGGTGCTGAGAAGACTAATTATTCCTCATTATCATTACATGTGTAAGTTTTGTTTGAAAATTCTCTTGTAATGCAAGAATATATTTTCAAAATGAAGCAAAAATTCCCCTGTCAGACAGCGAGGGCATTTTTAAAATTTTACAGCAAAATGTCAAGCTCTCCTGTGAAATAGGGGGTCTTTTTATTGTATTTGGGTTGACATCGCATCTAAGGCCGAGATCCTCATATACATAAAGTTCACAAGTCTCAAAGTCTTACCAGCCAAAAAAAAAAAATTTTCAAGTCTGCAAACTACAACAAATTAAGTTGGAAACACATCTTTCATTCATACATCAAATCTAGGGCAAAAGTGGGTGCATAAGGTCGGACTCAATAAGCTCAAATATGGCCGAGTCGTTGACTGGTCTACTTACTCAACATGCCACAAAGGCCGCAGTAAGTGATCCCCCATTTCATTAGCTCAATGATGAAATCCTCCATCAACTGCTCAAGTCCAAGACTCAAGTAGGTGCATAAGGTCGGACTCAACAAGCTTAAATATGGCCGAGTTGCTGACAGGTCTGCTTACTCAATACGCCATAAAGGCCATAGTAGAGATCCCCCTACTTTGTTAGTTCAAAGACAAGAGCATCCAAATCTTCAAATCCCTTTAACTTGGTGAGTTCAAGTGGCCCAGATTGAGAGTTCATCTCTAATGGTCGTAAGGTCATCTCCAAAATTCAACAAAATATCCTTACTTAATAAGACACTAAGCCGAGTTTGGTATGAATGAAAATTATGAAATTTTAGTTCCTTCAATAAGTCTGTCAAGCAGAAAGCAAAGATCGAAGGAAATTTTTCTTCAGCAAGTCTAACCAAGCAAAAAATCAAGGGACCTAAGAAGTCATCCCAATGTTCATACAAAGCCAAAGGCTGAACTAAGGGAGTTATGTCATCAATATGTTCGTTACTCGCAAAGCATATGACTGATAACTATTTGTCATTGACCCAACACAAACTCTAAGGGCTAAGTCGTCAACAAGCATCCTTCTATAAGCCCACGAAAGCAAAAAGCTAGGGTAAAAAGTAGTTTCGTATCACCTAACAAGTCTTTAAGACAATTCAAGACTTTCCTCCATCAAATCCGTCAAGGCACGAAGTCGGGATAGAAGGAAATACAAGATATCCCTGAGATGAAGTCTTCAATAAGTCCGTCAAAGCACCATGCATAGGATCGAAGATGTTCTCATCTCGCCAACAAGTCATCAACTTCATCAAATCCGTTAAGGCACGAAGCCAAGATAGAAGGAAAATATAAATTTCAAATTTTGAGATTGAATCTTCAACAAGTCCGTCAAAGCACAAAACATAGGATCGAAGATGTTATCATCTCAACAAAAAAATCATCAACTCCATTAAGTTTATCAAGGCACAAAGCTAGGACATGAGGAAAATACAAATTTCAAACTCTCAGGAGGAAGTCTTCAACAAGTCCGAGAGCACAAAGTATAGGATTAAAGACATTCCAAATTCTCTCAATAATTATTGCGAAAGCCCCCCTATTAGACAAGAGATTTTTTTATATATTTATCTAAATTGACATTGTGCTTTAAGTCGAGATCCTTAGATAGATACATATTATGATTAAAATAAATAAAATAAATATCATATCTATTTTGCAGTAAAGGAAACCTTGGAATATATTTTTGAACTAATATACAATCCTCCAGTTAGATAGGAGCCATTTCTTTAATGATCAAGGTTCAACCATCTCCTACAAAACAAGAGGTCTTCTTGCATATATTCAAGCTTTATGCCGAGATCCCTGAATATATCTATAACTATTATGATCAAAGTTGCAGGCTCTTGCGAACTAAAAAAATTTATTTCTATGCATGAAAAGATAGCCCTAAATCTTAAAAGTTTCTCTCCAAGATTCATCAAAATTTGAAGATCAAGCTAGAAGAACTCCCAGTTTTGGAAGCTTTAATCAACTAAGTTGGAAAAACATCAATCCCTACATATTCAAGTCTAGGACTGGATGGGTTCTAAAGGTCGGACTCAACAGCATAATGGCCGAGACGACGCTCTTCTCACTCAACAAGCAGAGCGCGAAAAAAAAAGCTCGTCACAATCTAACGAGACCGCCAAGCTATCACAGCTTAAGTCAAGAACTCGAGTAGGTTCTAAAGGTCAGACTTAACAAGTCCACAAATGATCAAGTTGCTGACACTTTCCTCACTCAATAAGCCACAAGAAAGAGCCCTTGCTCGTTAGTACAATAATAATAATTGTTCAATCTCAAATCAGATCCAGCTTAGTAATTACAAGCAACCAAAATTCGAGAGATCTTTCCACTCGATCGATAGACCAAGACAATCTGAGGAAACTCTCTGTTCGGAGCGGTCTAAAATCAATCTCTATATTGCTTGCAAGGTAATATTTCAACATCTTTTCAAGCAATCTGATGAAGCACGAAGCACAGATCAAAGTCAATTTCTCATCAAGTCCGCCAAAGCAGTAGTTCGCACAAAGGCAATAGCCGAACTAAAGGAATTTCGTGGTTATTCAGTCTGTTAAAGCATATATTGCTAGACAAATAACTCAACATTATAGACCTAATATGAGCCGGAAGGCTAAGTCATCTATATGCACCCTTCAACGAGTCCGTTAAAGCAGCAAACACAAGACTTAGTGTGTACGTACACTTCCTGACAAGTTAATATAAACAAATCAGATCAATCATTCATCAAGTCCGTCAAGCTTAAAGCTAGGACAGAACAAATTTTAAATCTCAAAGTACACAAACTAATTCCTCCATCCAACTTGATCAAGCACAAAGCTAGGGTTGGAGGAAATCCAAACCTGTGAAGATAAAAAAGAATAGACTTTCAGCAAACACATCGAAGCAAAGAGTAAATGGTGAAAGAAGCTCTTCGAATTCGGTTGAAAGAAGTGATCCAAGACTCATAGCGCCCAGTCAACCAATTTTCAACAAACGACTCGCTTCACGCTAATCATATTTGTTGGGGGCATTTGTTGACCTCCATATTTGTGTCGTCATAAGTCGAGTCAAACTCATGTCGAATTGACGAACTTCAAAAATGACGAAATCGCTCAAAACGACCTGGATGTCAAGAAAATAGTCGAAATGACTTATGACGAACGGACTTCACCATTCGCGTTGAACGCGAAACTAGAATATAAATATCAGACAACTCACGATCAATCATCAAACGGCCGTTAATGCACGCACAGACGAGATCGGTGATCGAGCCGAAATCAAACGACCGCTTCTGAAATTAATCACGCTTAGCTTCAAACATTAAAACCTATCAAATGAGACTATTCGCGTTCAATTCGGATGAGTCGACGCGAACGCGAGCCGGTTAATGCGTATTTTAAGCAATTATTCAACGCCGACTGAACGAATGCTCAAAAACCGCTTATGTAGAACGTCGAAATTATCTAGAATAAATATCCAATTTAACTAGGTTTGTCGCATTTAAAATTTTTTCTAAATTAATATGTATTTTGAGATAGATACACTTAATTATCTCTTAATCACATCATGTAAAACTTCCAAATTTGTAGCCGCTCATTCCATGCTTCCACCTTATTCGACCAATAATCGGTCACCACGTCACCCATCCCATGTTGATTAAGCCCTCTCGGTTTATCTTCACGCGAGGACAGCCGCAAGCCTGGGGGATCATCTCTCTTCCAGAACCGAAGGCTGTGGGTTCATCTCTATTTTCTTGAGATCGCACGAACGAATGACAACTCCCTGCTCTCGGTTCACGCGCGAGCAGCCGAGATCCGTCTGTCTGGAGCTCTCGGCTGAACATTCGCCCCTCTGTCCGTCCCTCTTGAGCCAAAATCGAAGCACCTTCCCGTCATTGGCATGCTATCAAACCGAGGTCGAGATCTCAATCCAGATCCAGCCGCACGCCTCCCTGCGTTTCTCTCCCTCGCTACCTGCGTCAGAGGAGTAAAGCGTCATCCATCTTCAACGACCCTCTCCACTCTGCATCCGTTCTCCTCTCCTTCACTCTCCGCGCGCTTCGCCTCGGCCTTCTTCTCAACGCCTCCACGCATCCGACCTCTAGCTTTAGTTTTGTCGGCTCATCCTTACTGGACGGTTGAGGTCTCATCAGAAGCCTCAACCTCGTTCCGGAGATCCCGGAAATCAATGGAGAGGACGGCTTCGACGATGATCCATCGCAACCTCGTCTCGTGAACGGAAGTTGAATCTAGATATGCTCGCCGGGTCCACGGTTCCTGTGGAGTAGCTAGGGCATCACGCTGGTTACTACCGTCTGGATCGCACTCATGCTGCCAAAATATTCTGTTTTTTTCTTTGAATCCAGAGGCAAGAGCAGCAACCCTGTCATTATTTGGCTGACTGGAGGTCCTGGGTGCAGCAGTGAATTAGCCCTTTTTAATAAAAATGGCCCTTTCAAGATTGCTGATAACTTGTCTCTTATCTGGTCTGATTATAGATGGGACAAGGCCTCAAATCGTATATATGTTGACCAACCCACTGGTACTGGGTTTAGCTATGCCACTGATGTACGGGATATTCGTTTTGGAGAGAAGGGCATAAGTGATGATTTATATGATTTTTTTTACAGGACATTATATTCCTGCTGCCGCTGAGAGAATTCATAGAGGGAACAAAGAGAAACATGGTTTTCACTTGAATTTAAAAGGTTTTGCCATCGGTAATGAGTTAACAAATCCTGGAATATAGTATAGCACATATGCTGATTATGCATACAACATGGGTTTAATTGGAGAAAAAGCATATAAAGGAATTTCTAAAATATATCCTGTTTGTGAGCTTACAGCCAAACTTTGTGGTGCCCACGGCATCATTACATGCATTGCTTCCTTGATGGTTTTCAACTCTATCTTCACTTCAATTTTGCTTCTTGCTGGAGATATCAAGTATTATGATATTCGAAAAAAATGTGAGGGAAGCCTTTGTTACGATTTTTCCAACATGGAAAAGTTTTTAAATCAGAAATCTGTTAAACATGCTGTTGATGTTGGTGATCGGAAATTTGTTTCCTGTAATCCTCTTGTTTATGATGCCTTGCTCGTTGATTTGATGAAGAATTTAGAAGAGGTAATTCCTACTTTGACAGGCGAAGGTATCAAGCTGTTGATTTATGCTAGTGAATATGACCTCATATGCAATTGATTAGCTTGTTTGAAGCCTTATACTCCGGTAGTGTTAGTTAGAAGGTTGGCCGTAGTATCGCGCTAACCGCTATACCGATTAGAGGCGGGAAGGTTGAATACCGATGCTATGAGGGATGACGTTGGGAGGCCTAGAATTTTGATTGATGGAGGACTTAGAACAAATAAAAGTGTTAATAAGCTTAAATTGAGCTTATTTAAAAATGATAATTTAAAAAATAAATCTGCATATATGCTCTTTATACATCTTTGAAAGGGCAGTTATCTTCTCAGTAGGAAATCCAGTAAAGATGCGTACGTGCTGGCGTTATCGATAGAGCTCGGGAACGAATAGCCCGCTATGTGGGAACAATATGTTAAATTTAAAGCGGCGTGGGACTTAAAGATGATTAATTAGATTTGAATTGAACATAAATTTAATTTGAACTAAACATGATGAACTGCTGAAGAATCGAAAGTTCAACAATAACAATAAAAATTAAGCTTCATCAAAACTTATAAATTCAATAAATTCTAAACTAAATGTAAAAAATATGGATGTTACTTTAAATGATTGATAAAATATCACAAATATCATGGCATTCACATCGTCTGAGTGAGCGAGGCGTTAATTAAGGATTAAATTAAACTCTTACACATTATAAATTAAATTAAAACTCAAGTTTAATACCTCAAAGGTGTAGCATTCTTAAATATCGCGTACACTAACTGTTTAAATTCAAGTATCGAGGATCTTTGCGGGTTTAGGTTTATTTTGGGAGTCAGGGTTAACAAAATTTAAAAATCTATTATAAAATTTCAACTTAATAGAAATATTATGTTTAATGGACGTAGATCGATCTTATATTAGGAGTTAAAGCGAGTTGTGAGGATTTGAAGTTCTCAAATATATTAGAGTTAATTAATTTCTAAATGATCAGCGTTGAATGAAGATTTCAATTGGATACTACCATCAAAATGTGCTTTCAAGCGAATTAATCAAAATCAATTATCAATGCAAATATAAATCTAATTTTGCTCCACACACGCCAATCAATCGCAACACAAAATTAGAAATGTATAAGGTTGATTTAAATTCTAAATACTTCAAATATATTAATTTTACATAAATTATAAAGTTAATTATCACTCAAAGTCTTTAACTCAGTACAATCATTGAAAGACAATTCTGTACAAAATATAAAACAATATTCAATTCAATTTGATCTTTCCAAATTAAGATAAGTATTTTAAATGACCACCGCACGCGATACTATCGAATACTTAAACTTAGCGATGCTGTTCCTCTCTTTGGCCTTGGTGACCGAAGGTTAACAAAATCTAAAAAAGGACGTTATTATAATATCTTCAACCTAATAAAACATCCGGTAGTTTTAAGTATACGACAACATATCTAATTCTATTAAATTAATACAACCGGATGAAATATCTAAACAACAAACCACCTCGATGATTTACTATGTTAAATGAAAATTTTAATCAGAGGGGATACTTCAATTAAAATATGATTATAATTTCAAAGCAAATTAACTTAGATTGAATCTTAATCTAAATGCAAAATTTGAAATATCATCAAGCTATAAATATTTAAATGAAATTCAATCTAAAAGCTAAAGCAAACTCCATTCAATCCACTTTTCACAATATATTTGATGACAAATTAAGAAAACTTAACTCACAAAAAAGAGCAAAGTCAAATCAAGTAATTACGTTTACTCAAACAATCTCACGACAAGTAGCGACGCTGACCGTTTTCCGATCATGCTGGTTTGATCAGGCCCACACATGATGGAGTTAATACCGTAGCCTTCGACGCATACGCTAAACGACACTATTATATTAATGACGATCAGTCAGATGCTTCCCCACTCCGCTTTGAGTTGTGAATCATATGATATTTGATTGGCAAAAGTCTTTCAAGGTAGACTTAAGTTCTTTCCTTCGACAAACATCACCCTGCGTCTACAAAGGATTTGGACGACGTAACCATGCGCTTGATAAGGATCCTTCTGGCTCGTGGTCGACTACCTCCTCGACATAAACTGTAGACCGCTGATCCCGGGATGACTAATGAGATCTAGACGACGTATCGCTCAACCATCCGCTTTAAGTTAAATATAATGAATTTCATAAATCTAAATTTCAAAACTCACGTTGCCGCATATGCTACGCACTAAGCGATCTAACGACTAAATTTTAATCGAAAGTTCTCTCTCAACATGAGGGTAATTAATTATGTGCAGGCCTATAGAAACCTAACCAAATCTAAAGCCTCACAAATGAAATAAATCTGGTAGTGTCTTATCTACTATTCATCTGCCTTCTGAAAATTATATCGACACTTTAAACACTCTTCTTCATCGAGAGATCGGTGGCGAATTTTCGAAGCCCACAGATATAATTAACCCTGACAACAATGATCTTTTGAGAAACTTCACCCCCATAAACTCGAAATCCGAAATATGAGAAATTCTATGTGATTCAAAGATATGACTTTGTCATCATCGGTATCATGAGTTCATATAATGGATTAATCTAGGGCCAACCCTATATAGTAATTCATTGATATCATGGCAAGTCAACAATCTCTTAATTCCAAATCCATTGTCACATATTTCCTTAAATAAATTTCCCGCACCTAAAACATTTCTTTTCAAAATCTTATTCAATAATTTTACAGATTAGGTGTTTTAGCTTTTTCTTGATGAATTCATTTTCATTAAGATCTTGTTATCCATGCTTCATCTAACTTGATCAAAGCATTCTAATCTTCTATTTTTACTTGTTAAGTATTTCAAATTTTATATAAATTATAAAAATCATAGCTTTTATCTTGCTTGTTGTCCTCGTTGCATGGCTTCTAGTTTTGTAGTAATCATCTGCTTTAGCTATATTAATTTATTTATCCCACTCTTTAAAGACATTTGTTTCTTAATAACCATTTGTATCTACTTTAGCATTCAAGTAGCTACCTATTTATGATATATTTCTAGATTCTTCTAAAAATTTTATGTTAAACTTCTATGTCAAAACTTCTTCAATAAGCAAATTATTATTATTTTTTTACCATGGATCAATTGAAAGAATGAACTACACTTGCTTCCTAAACCATTAAGCTTTGCTAGTTCAATTTTTATTTGAATTCATGTTCCTTTGCTTAAAAGATGTATAATCAAGAAATTCCTATTGATTTTATAGCATGCCCGTCATAATTGTTAGGATATGAGAAGATTTGTAGTTTATTATGTGTTGTACGGTAGCATCGTTTCTAGAAGGGTGTATGATTCTATCATATGATTATAGGCTGCAACTTAAAAAAGTCTAAAACTTTCACCGCGTCTAAAACTCTGTTTATAATTTAAAGAGTCTCCAATTAAAGTACAGTTTGTGCCAGCTAATATAGTTTTCTCTCTGTAATTGTAGCCAGAATTTTGCTTCATTAACATTTGACATTTTACACGACCTTATCTGAGATTAATACTACTGCTATCATTTTAAAAATGATTTAATACAAAGGGCTTTATGCTCTAGCAAGACAATGCGTACTATAAAGCATGTTGCCCTTAAATGTTCAGAAATTATTGCAAAATATGGTAGCATGGTAAACAAATTGAACCTATTATTTTCTTGGATAAATTTTAAGATCTAATGCCATTATAATGATTTATATTGTCTATTTTTATTTTCAAAAGCTCCGTTGGTAAATATGTTAAATTCATCTGCGTATGATTAAGCTTCACATTTCCTTGTGAAAGCGGCCTTGTTTTTTGGTTGCTAAAATGGGTGTTCTTTTTCGCATTGACAATAATTTTGTTCTTCTGAACTATATGACTAGTTTCAAAATAAAAGTGCATTGAGAATACAATTAACTAAGGGGCTGTTTGGGATCACTTTTATTTTTTATATTTTATTTTGTATTTTTGTTTTGTTTGTTTATATTTTATTTAAAAATAAACTTGTTTGATTGTACTTATTGTTTTCAAAAACACTTCAAAATATTTTTTAGATGTTTTGAGTATTTTTAAAAGCAATATTATTTGTTTTTGAAAACAAAAAATAAAATCACATAAAAAATACTCTAAACAAACATATTTTCAAAAATAACATAAAAATAAAAACAAAAAACAGAAAACAAAATTGATCCCAAATAGCTCCTAAGATGCTTTATCATTAGAACTTGCTTTCAACATTACTTTTATTTTAGTATGATTTTAGTTAAACTTTTAATAAACTGAAAAAGTACTTTTCCGTACCTGCAACTGCTTATTAAAGGTATATATTGGGTCAAATACATACTCCAATTAAATAAGCCAGGGTACGCCAGGGAGATGATAGAATCATGCATCCTTATCTCGTTTGTCATCATCACCAAATAGATTTTGTGTCCCTACTTTTTTTAATGATTTTAATGTTACCATAGGTTTCTTTTTTACTCTTCATAATTTGCTTTGGAAATATTGAACCTATGTTTGACCATTATTCAAGAAAATACGAGGATATTTGCTCTCCAAATGAAAATTTTCTGTTGGTTGCAAATGTAGGCCATGATTTGGAACTAGCCTGAAGGAATTGTTGCAGTTGAGTGTTTTAGTGATACCTCATGTGAACTTGAAACGCAGTACTATGTCTATTAATTGTGTTTCCTTGCTGAGTCCTCGGTTTTGTTTTAATTTTTTCCCAAAAAAAAAAATAATAATAATAATATGTAAAATTTGCTACATGTTTTTTTACTAGATAAAAAAACTTGTCACTTGACTCTTGTTTATTTTTGAGCTGACACCCAGAATGATTAGAATATTTTCCATCATGTTCATAGTTGCTTCGTGGACTGAAATACCTTCATTCAGCAAATATACTGCATAGAGACCTGAAGCCTGGAAACCTCTTGATCAATGCGAATTGTGACCTCAAGATTTGTGATTTTGGTCTGGCTCGAACAAGCAATGGGCAAGGACAATTCATGACAGAGTATGTTGTCACTCGTTGGTATCGAGCCCCTGAGCTGCTTCTTTGCTGTGACAATTACGGAACATCAATAGATGTATGGTCTGTGGGCTGCATCTTTGCTGAGTTACTTGGCCGCAAACCTATTTTCCCTGGATCAGAATGCCTAAACCAGCTCAAGCTCATTGTAAATGCGTTGGGCACTATGAATGATTCTGATCTTTCTTTTATTGATAATGCTAAGGCTCGAAAGTATATCAAGTCACTTCCATACACACCAGGCATCTCTTTCAGTTCTCTTTATCCCCATGCGGATCCCTTAGCCATTGATCTACTTCAAAAGATGCTTGTTTTTGATCCCTCCAGAAGGATCAGTGTTATTGAGGCACTTCAGCATCCTTATATGTCCCCTCTTTATGATCCGAGTTCCAATCCTCCAGCTGATGTCCCTGTCGACATTGAGGTTGATGAAGACTTGGGAGAAGAGATGATTAGGGAAATGATGTGGAATGAGATGCATTATTATCATCCTGATGAATCTTCCTTAAATGTGTCAGATATTGTGGAGTGAGATGTTTTATTTCTTTCATGTGCAAAAGGATGTTTAATTACCATTCAGAAGCCTCTCGAATAATTGTGTGAGATATTTTAGTTATTTCAAACAATAAGGTGAACGTTCTTATGTTGTGTTTGTTGTCTTTATTTGTTAGTAACTATTTTGCTCGACTGTTTAGTGCATGTAAATATGAGTTAGATTTTCTGTCACTAAGAAAACCCTTTTTGTGAAAATGTTGTTTTTTTCTGGTTCACGTGAACTGTACTTGTTTTCTGTGGCCCTCCTTATAAACTTTTTCTAAAGTTGTTTGTATGATCTTACAATGACTAGAATCATATTCTCCACTTACTATCAGCTTTCAATATTTCAGATGGTGGTTTATTCGTAGGTTTCTTCTGAATATTTGTATTAATGTTTAGATCAACTTCATGGATATTGAACATGAATTTTGTGTATTTGATAGAAAATAATGTAGATAAATTCAGAGGTAGGAGTTCTAGTACTATTGCTACAACTTGTATGCATTGGTTAACTTTTCTGTTGAATTTAGTTATATCCTGAGTTTCTGGAGAAGATATCAGTCTGCCATTTCAGGGTGTTGTTAACGCAAGAGCAAATCAATCAAGAAGCCTAAAGATCAAACTTATGTTTGATTAATTGTGATTTTGGTGACCACAACTGCTGCGATGGAGCCAATTGCTTGATAGAGACAGAAGAAGAGCCAAATAATAGGTAAAAATATTGACAACAGATGTAATTTTTTTAAAAAAAATCAATGACAAATTACATAGCATGGGTGCAGACCCACAAACATAATGATCGTTATCTATAAGAGGACCTAACATCAACACCTGACGACCTATAAAAGCCACAATCCAAATGAAGTAAAATAACAACCAAAATATTTGTTTTGATGCCACTTGTTAGGGAATGTGGATAAAAGAGATCAATTTTGTTCAATAGAAAATCTTGCCCAATTTTGATTCTTTTTAATTAATACTTCCTAATAGGTTATATCATAATCAATGATTTGTTGGAATTGAGCGTTTAGTCAAATTGTGGCTTTCTTTCAATTCTCAAATGAACAAATCTTTTGATGGTCCATTGGTCTTTGTAACCTTATGATTCCATTTTTTGTTACATGTATTGAATTCATTTCAAGGCACAATTAAGCCATGAGATGTGTCTATTCTCATATGCTCCTTTGAAGGCATTCAAAAGTGTTAGGAAATGATAGATATTTCTGTTTTAGTGCAGGCTACAATGGCTTTTTAAGATAAGAACTAGAGACTATATTCTTGTTTTGATGACCAGAAAGACATGTTTTTTTTTTTTTCTCTTGTTGAGTTAAAATCCTGTTCTACTGTGCACAATCAATACTTGTTAGTTGTCTTGAATGCTTTATCTTGCAGTTTACCTTTTCCATTATAATGAGTGCCAGATCCTTCTTTGAAACTAACGAGTATCAACTTGGAGTTCTATTAACACATACACATAAATATTACCTTTATAATTTTCACATGCATTCATTATATAATTACCATTGTTGTTGCTCTTCTTGTACCTGAACTTGGAATATTCACACTCTTGATTTCTTTGTTTTTCTTCATATGTGTATATTGGCAGGACTTGTAAATCTTGTGCTTGAAACCTTCAGTTGCTGAGATGAACTGTCCCTTATCATGGTCCACAAAGTAGAGCAAATAGTTGGTTCCAACAGTGTCATTCATCATTCTGTCATTGATACTGTACAGATAAGTCTTTCAGAGCTTGTGAAATTTTGCTGTCAGCTTTAATTTTTTTTTATTTTTTTATTGTTTTTACTTTTTTTCCCTTTTGAAAAGGAAAGAAATATTTACTTTAGATAATCACAGTAGATTATCACACTTTCTTGCTGCACTGTTTCTTCAGAAAGAAAGAAACTTTACTTCTTTCAGGGTTGAGCAAAGGTGTGGTTGTCATCAATATGCACATGCATAGCACTGTAGAATTTGATGGACCACATTAAGTTAAGGCTGAAGGATTTCGAGTATAAATTTAAAATATATATATATATATATATATATATATATATATATATATATATATATATTTATCAAAACTAGAATACGAATTTTACAATTTATTTTATTTTCAACTCCCACATGTGAAGAAGTGAAATGTTTTATAGAGAAGGATATATTAGGCAATTCAGATCTGGAGAGAGAAGAAAAAACTGAAGCTTGCTTCCCTTGAGATATAAAGTAAATGTGAGAAAGGGATTCTGTAAAAGGTTAAAAAAAGGCATTTGTGTACGGATTGCATGTTTGTATGAAGAGATTAGAGATTTATCCTAAATATTGGTGGGTGTGAGTATAAATTTTATTTTATTTATTTATTCATGTTTAATGCTATTCAAAAAAAATTCATGAATATCTTAATTCTACTTTTTCTTTCTAATTGAAATTATTCTTTTATCATTTATTTTTAACTTCATTTATATATATAATACTTTCTTATGGATGAAAAAGTGTATTTTACTATAAAATTTTGATGAGTGATATTTTTAATGTGATATTAAAGATTTAAGTATTATATATGTAAATATTAAAATTTAGATGTTAGATATATAGATATATTTAGATTTATGTGGTATGAACTAATAATGTAATTTCATGTCATATGATCACCATTATAAATCTAAATATTGAAACCATGTTATCAACTAAACATTAATTTTAATTGATGGTCATGCCATCATAAGTGTATTGTATTGAAAATTATTATTATTTAATTAGAAAAATTTTAAATTCATTTTTGTAAAAAATATGTTCAGTTTGTATTTTATTAGCTATTTTTATTTTTATTTTTAAGAAATAAATAAAATTATTTTTTTAAAAAAATAATCAACTTAGTTATTAGATGTTTTTAAAAATTTTTAAATGAGAATCATCTTGGTTCACCATTATTATTGGATGTCATTTCAGTCGCTATTTTATATAATATTTAATAAAAAAAATAAAGTATTATTTATTTGATATTTAAAATATTTTTATTTTGCATTAAATGTAATTAAAACAAAACTAAATGAACCCAAACATTTCCTCAATAAATAAAACCAACTTTTTTCAATTATGGTTCAAGTCTTTTGCCCTTTTCTTGGTAATGGAAGCAACTTGGAAACTTTAACCACTATTATAAAAGGACTTTAGTAGGCCTATGAATAAATTTTGCAATTGATTAAGTTCACAACTTTCAAAAAAGAAATGAGGAAATCCCCATTTCTTTCTTCTCTTTAGAGCATTCCTACCCCACAAAACAACCAAATCTTCAACTTGTCACCTTCTATCTCTCTCTTTGTTATTTTTCTTAATATGATATAATTTTTCCTCACAAAAATATGGTTTAGCGTTTATTTCTTGTAATCATGCCTTTAAAAGACATAGAATATTAGGCTATGAAATATTGAGCTTTCAAAAGCCTCTTTTGATTATTTGTAAATAGAAAAAATATCTAAAAATTTTTTATAAAAAATTTGTTAGATTGCCTCATTTGTTGATTTCAAATATTTCTAACATGTCATATTATTCAATCACAAAAAAAAAAAAAAAAAAAAAAAGAAAGAAACCAATGGGCCATAATATAATGTAATTTTCATCTTTAAGAAGTATTTAAGGAGTCCTTAATGAGAGGCTAAACCTTTTAGGTTTGGATGATAAGCAAGTTATTAAATTCAAAGCTAAACATCATTAGTGAAGAGGTTAGGAGTATTGAAATATGAAATGAGTAGTTATTGTTGAAATGCAAATCTGATAAAGTGGACGAGGAGAGAATATTTTGTGGGGCCTTTTTAGAACACAATCTCATGTGATGTGGAGTGCTAAGCACTGTCTTTTGTCCCACCATAAATCAAGTCCTTTTTTTTTTTATTAACATTAGGGATGGTAAAAATTTATATTATGATTATTTCTTGCATTTTAAAAGTAATACGCGTAATGCGTTAAATTGACTTTGATGTGGCCTAACATTTTAAAAGACTTAAGAGAGAGAGAGAGAGAGAGATGAATCTTCCATTGTGTGGAGGTTCCTTCTTCACCATCTTCCCTTTATTCTTGCAAACCATTGGATGCACAATTGGGTGTTGTGGTGTTGAAGGGTGTAATCAAACTGTATATGAAAGATGTTCTCTTTCTCTCTCTCTCTCTCTCTCTTTTTTCACTTTTCTATATCTGAGAGTGATGAAGTGGAGCCCATTGAAAGCATACAAGAGAGTTTGAGTGAGGGGGAGGGTTTGATGGTGAAGTTTATATAGCTACTTGATATTTATATGATGATGATGAATTGATTCTAATGAAGAAAGAGAAACCTCTCTCTCTCTCTCTCTCTCTCTCTCTCTAAATCAAGTGAAGAATATATATATATATATAAAACAAGTGGAGGAAGAAAATGGCATTTGGATTTATTGATGGCAAGGAGACAGCTTGCTTTGTTTTATACTAGGATGTGCTCCTCTGAAGAATATGTACCTTATCAACTTTCAATGGCCTGAAATTTATCTCTGTTTATTCTTATATATATATATATATAATATAATGATGAGGGAAATAGTATTCTTTTTACAAATATATGCTCATGATAATCATTTTTGTTGCAAAAATATGCTGTAAATTACTTGCAAAAATAAATTTCATAGATGCTTTTATACTGTAGATTTTACTATCATGAACAATATAAATTTTATTTTAAGAGCTGGACAGAAGGCTAAGGTGAGGTCTCACATGTGAATATTTCCTATGTTAAGGGATGGATGATAGAATAAGGTTTGTGTGATGGCAAGGGCAAATGAAAGAAATGCTCACGGGAATAACTATACATAAGTTTGTAAAAGTATATGTTTTCATAGGAATCATACTTAACTGATAATAGTATATGTTTTCCCAATCTCTACATATGTTACTTAATTTGCACTATAAATTTCAATTGTCCTGAAATCTCAAAATCTCTTTTCCTTCTTTTCCAGACTCCCATCTTCTCCTTTTTAACCCCACCATTCACTCCTCTCCCCCTCGCTCCTCTCATCATCATCTTCTTCTTCTTCTTCTTCCTCTTCCTCCCCCTCATCATCATTTTGTTTCCACCACCTTCTCCATCTTCTTCCATCAATTTCTCAAAGATCCATCTTTTCTCATACAAGACCCAAGAACCATTACAGAAATTCATCCAAAATCCCACCTTTTACCCCAAAACCAAAAATTCCTCCGTTTCTCCCTCTCCAAATCTCACATGCAGCACCCTTACCTAATCTTCTTCCTAATTCATGTCGCCTCTCATAAGTGAACTCCTGCTCTCTGGTTTTATGTTAAGCTCCAATCTTCTCCGCCGCCGCCGAACTCACCTCGCTCAATCATTCTCCGTCGTCTTCCTCTATTGGTTCTACGTTTTCTCATGAACTCTGTTTTCGCCTGACACCCATCTTCAGACACTAACCTTCCTTATAGTTTACTACTTTTCCCCTCATTTTTCTGTCCTTCTCCTTCCTTGATTATGGTTTCCTCCTCTGTATTGGCGCAGAGGAAGGAGAAGAGAATGCTGTCGAATCGAGAATCGGCTCGCCGGTCTCGGATGAGAAAGCAGAAGCATTTGGATGATCTTATGTTGCAGGTGAGCTGTCTCAGGCAGGAAAAAAATCAGATCTTTACTGCAATCAATGTTACTTCGCAGCACTATATTGGAGTTGAAGCAGAAAATTCTGTTTTGAGGGCCCAGACGATGGAGCTTAGCAACAGGTTACGGTGCCTCACTGAGATTATTCATTGCATGACCGTCGATGGCGCCGGCGACGGCAGCGGTGGGGTAGGAGGTGGTAGATTTGCAATGGGTTTGGCGGTTGGTGAAGATGACAGCTTTCTTCGGCCATGGAATCCTCTGCTTATGAAGCAGAGTCTTTTGAATTCCGATATGTTTCAGTACTGTTAAATGGACGGATTATGAGATTTGCATGCTGTGTTTTTTTTTAAAAAAAAAAAAAAATTATTATTCGGGTTTGTATTGTTATGCTATAAAATTATAAAAACATTTTATATAGAATAATATATAGTAAATATATAATAATGCATAACTTGTTCCTGGTTATCTTTTGGCTACACTTGGTTCTGGTAGATGTGCTTCTCTGCAGTTGCCACAATTTTTTTTTTTTTTTTTTAAATCATTGGTATATTTCTATTTAACTTATCTTTTTTTTTTAAAAAAAATTGTTATCAGCAGAAAATCATATCTCTGAACAAGATAATTGATCTAAAAGAATAAAAAAAAAGATTTACATATACTATATAATTTTTATGTATTTTAATATTTAAAATTTGATATTTATAAATATAATATATTTTTCAATGCATAAAAAATATATTTTATTTTAAAAAATTAATGATATTATAGTGATATTAAAGACTTAAATATTATTTATATAAATAATAAAAAATATATAAATATATAAGAATTATATGATCTGTATGTAAATGATCTAAAAAACTATCATCTAATATTTAAATAGATAGAGAAAAAGTAAAAATACTTGCAATACTTTAAGAAAATTATTTTTATCACAATAATTTTATAAATATATTTATAAAAGTATAGCTTTTCCAAATGGATCCTACATGAGAAAAGGCACCATAGTTTTCTCTTGTTTAGAATAATATCCAAAAAATATATTTAAATTATTTTAAATATATTTTTTTATTAAGGATAAAATATTTATATTGTTTTTATTTATTCTAAAATTCAAAAAAAAAAAAAAATACAAAAATGGCGGACCAGCTGCATTTCCATATGGCTCAATTGTAAATAACTGGTTGTTGGCTGCGATGGATGAGCCAGGTTGCTCTTTTGTAAGCAAATGAAAAATAATATAATAAATGTGTCGTATATGAATTTAATATTTAAAGAAGCGTGGGCCATAAAAAATATATAAGTTACAATTTTGTATTTTTAAAACAAATCAACATTAGAAATATTATATAATCACTATAATTATATCCATTGCATTTAGAAATTAATATATATTTTTGTATTACTTATCTGAATTAAATCTAATTTAATCCTCAATTATTTTAAGTTATTATCACAATCATTAGTTAATTAGTGACGTATTAGGCTAACACACATTTTTTATTTATTATATAAATATATTAGTTAACAGAAAGTTTGATTAGGATTATAACAATATTAGTTTTAAAATAATAAATATATAATACTGGGGTTTTTTTATTATTGAACTTATGAAGAGAGAGAATCCGAAGTGCAATAATAAAGTATATTTTATAAAATTTATATTGGATGCCACTTTGATTTGAAAATTATTTATAATATGTGAATTTCTCTTTATTCTGACTTTTAATAGTTGATGGAGAATCTAATGCTTAATTATATAATTTCACATCAATATAAGAAAATTCAAACCACAAAACATAATTACAGTTTTTATCAGGTTATAATTGTGATATATTTCAGTAGCTTGTGTTGAATGTGAATAATTTTGAGGCGTTTATATGCCTACATTAAAATAATACTTTTATAATTTTGAGGAACACTCTATTATTATACTTATTTTAAATAAAATAAAAATTAGCTTCCCTTATACATACAACTTTGAAAACTAAATTGATTTCATGTTTGTCATTTTATAGTTAACTAATAGCTCATTAAAATGCTTATGAAATTCTCTTTTTTATTTTATTTGTGACTAATTCAACACCCTTTATCAAAATAATAATAATAATAATTCAAATTTTGTATTTATTTTAGATAATTCAAATATTTATGTGTTTATCATGAAACTATATATTTATTTCAAAATTTAGGTTTATGATGACAAAATTATTAAAGGTATATATAATATTTAACATGAAACCTCTTATCCGAAGATGGTAGACCCAATCCTAAGTCGATCGAGTCAAATTGTGAGCTTCCTTGTGCATGTTTTATTATTTATTTCGATTTTTGTTTCATTATTTGTCTATTTATTAATTGAACAACTATAAAATTTTTTGCTTCTTTATTCTTATTTATATAAACAAAAGTATTACTTAAGCTGATCATTAATTTGAAGCCCAAATATCAAATTGAATTATATTACATAAAACCAACATCAATTATTAATGACCAACATCAAGCATTTAGTAGCCACTGATTTCTCATTGTCATTCAAAGATAAATTCTACATCTCAAGACTCAGTACCTACTACAATAATATATATATATATATATATATATATTACATAATCAATCACTTTTTTTAGGATGAATAAACTAATTATCAAAATTTTATGACAAAAGTTTTTATTATCATTTATTGATATTTGAGAATATTATTAAATTTAATATCATTTTTAGAATTTAAATATTAAAAAAGTTATATATAAATCATATTTTTATATATGATTTATGATAATTCTATTTTATTTCATTAAAATAAGAAAATATATAAAAATATAATTATTAAGTTCTAGTTTTCACAAAAAAAATTAAATGAATTAAAGTTTGAGAGAAAGCTCAATTAATGCTTTATGTGATAATTGATATTAATGCTCGATTAAGTATCTTATAAATTTAATTAATATTAATCATTAATGTGTATATAAGTATATATGATTTATAAATATCAATATATGCATATTAAATATTTTGAAAAGAAATTTATAATTAAAATTTAAACATATAAATATAAGTTATAATAAAAATAGAATTATAATATAAAATTTCTAAAAATAGAATTATATTACATAAAACCAATAAGAAATTAAATAATAATAATAATAATAATAATAATAATAATAATATGTTAAAATATTATGCTAATAATTGGTACAAATTGTTTTTTTAAAATTTAATAGTATATCACATTACTCATTTATATTTGTTTATATTTAATAGTATAGCACACTCTTCTTATTTAATTCCACGTTACTTGGGAATATTAATTACTTTTTTTATAATGAACTAAAACTAGCATTTTATTATATATATATGGTTATGTGAGTTGTTATGTTTTAAATATTGATCAAAATATTTTTTTCTTATATATTATCATGATCAAAATGAATAAATTATTAATAACAAAAATAATTAAATTCAGAATATATAATTATATAAATAATTTTGAATAAAGATAATTTTTAACTGATAAAGAAAGAATTTTTTTGTCTTTATTAGGCAAGATCTTTTATTAGGATGAGCATAATTATTAAAAAAAAAAATTGAGAATAAGCAATTATATATATATATATATATATATATATATATATATATATATATATATATATATATATATATATATATATATATATATATATATATATATATATATATATATATATAAGACTTCAATAGCTTGAAGAAATTTATATACTTTTATTACATCAATAAAGCAACTCTCTAATTAATATTGAGATCAATATATTTGATAATTGCATCATAAAATATATAAAATAAAAGTTTGCATATATTATCTTTATATTATAACTACAAGATCAAAGTCGCTTATTGTTACCCTCCAATTCATTTTAAATATTTATAATTTAATTTTTTTAAAAAAATATTTTGATTATAGTGGATTCACAGCCGTCCAACGATAATTTAATTACTGAGATAAATTAACCCTAAACCTCTATAATCATCGTTATGCTAATTATAGAATTTTCTAACTCGTAAAAAAAATGATAAAATAAATACCATTTAAATAAGAGTGATGCGACACGTACCCTATATCTAATAAAAATTTAAAATTGATTTATATATTTTATATAAATCGGGTGTGTGAGTCATCGGAGAAATTTAAATTTAAGTATAAATTAATTTGAATATCTATTTTTTTATCATTTAAAATATCTAATTACGTGTCACAAATGAAGCTGAGTTGCATGCCCACGTACTCCGATTAAGAAGCGAGGAACCAAGTAGCGCACGCTCACCGGAAGGTAAGCTTACCTTCACCTCATTTTTTAGTTGCGCCGTGACCTCACCGTCGTTTGGAGCGACTGAAAGTTGCTCAACGATCCTCTCATTCGGCCTCGTCGTTTTCATCATTTTTATTTCTTTGTGAACTTTCTTTGTTCGGTCATTCGCACGTTGCCGTCAAAAAGAAAAAGAAGAAGAATATTCTGTTTGAACCGTTATCCTCCACGTGGAGGTGTTGTTTCCGACAATTTCAAAATGAATATATTTTTATCAATATTTTTTTATATGACATATCACGTAAAAAAGATATAGCAAATGCTAGATGGGCCATTTTATATTTTTATTAATAGCTTAAATATAATGAGTTGGTTATTATTATTATTATTTTTAAAATGCACTATCTTTAACTTATGTTACACTATATAAATTTGAAAGCAAGAGATTAGAATTTCTTTCAAAGAAAATGAACTAAGAGATTCACAGCATCTAATAAGTGCTATGGCATGGAGATATTGACTTTAGAAGCAGAGAACAGTATCTTGGTGCTAGAAGGATAACACCATAACGTCAAAATTCATGAATTTTCACTAGAAAGATAGAGAAGTCATCGATGTAGTGCTAAGACCCATATAACAAAGACCCAAGACAAGAAACCAACATCTTGGTGTTGCAACAGTAGCATCATGGTGCTAGAATGTGGGTAGAAGAATTTCAAGGACAATAATGTAGAGCCTAAGCACAAGAATCCCAGGACGCGTCGCTATGAAATAGCAGAGTTCATATTTAGCCAGTTTGCTATAAATTTTTCGATACCTTTTGTAATTTTTTTTATTGTCCTAAGAATGTAAGTGGAGAGTGCATGCACTTGAGTGTGAGGAGTGTGGAGAGACTTAAGTGAATCATAATTTGCACTATTCTCTTAATTTTCTTTATAGTGAATTTCAGCTCCATAGTTTTTCCCATTCTCGAGTTTTTTCAGGCTAAATATGGTATTTTCTATGATCTTATACTTTGGCAACTTCTATTCAAAATTTTGTTTCGAATCTTTTGAATCTGTTTCTACAATCTCATCTTTCAATAGAAGATTTGTGTTATCTTAGAAGCATGCACTTTCTATGAGCACATCAATTAAAATTTAAACATCTTAACTAAAATATGTAAAAAGAAATCTCATATGATATTAATTAGAAGAGAGCTTTCTTTCATTCAACTATTATATATATATATATATACACGTACATGATTGTAATTCAACAAATATTAGATCATAATAAACACACTTATTAGCAAGCTTTTATTGAATTCAATGTTATCTGAGAAAAAAATTATCAAAACTTTACTTTTGATATAGATTGATCTCAAGAGTCGGAAAATGGATAATGATTTAAAGATTTTTTTAGATAAATTAGCTTATAGATATGATATAGTTTATTCTTAGATAATAATGTGTAAAATTAATTTAAATGATAATTTCGGAAAAGAGAATTTAATAGAGCATATGAATAAAAAATCAAAAATTTACATTTAATATTCAAGGAAAGATATCATACTTTAAATAATGAATAAACTTGTCTGAATTTTTAATATTTCTTATTTCCAGGCAAAAAAAAAAAAAAAAGAAGCGTTACGCTCTCCGTCAACTTTTAACGGATCCATTCGCCAACGGCAGCGAAAACGGAACGGCGAAATTTACCGATGGACTTTCCAAATCCCTAGACTCTCAACAGTACACCTCTTAATGCCACAGCCCAACTCCACGATTTCTGCCTTATAGATCCCGTGGACGGGAGAGAGAGCATCGAGTTCCTGGATTTTCCCGCGGCGATTTATCGGGGGTGACTTCTGTTACATATCGCTAAGGATCGCAAAGGTTGATCCGAAAGCCTTGGTGGTCCGGTGGAGTTGTGGCGTTTGGTGTTGTAACAGAAACCATTGATTTTAGCGGTTACCGAATTCGATTTTCCCTAATTCTATCAAGGTTTAGCTTTCCGGGTACCTTAAAATTCAAGTTACTGCGCAAAATTTTCTTTTTTCTTGTTTTTTCTGTGTAATTACTCACATTCATGAGGTTATCTTTGTTTGAGCTATGTGACGCTCTATGTTTGTTCAAATGTAGAAATTGGGATTTTTTTTTATAAATTCATGTTGACGCTGAGGAATGATGAAGTTGATGATAGATGACGCCTCTCTGTAATTATTACTGTTTCTGTTTGTGACTTTGTTAAGTGATGGCAATTCTTCAAGCTGAGATCCTTATTGTTATTAGTTTTCGTTACGGCGGAATTCTTTTCTTTTTGTTTCGGTGGCGAATTTTTTTTATTGTTTTGGCGGAATGATTTCGTGTAAGAATTGAGAAGTGGTTCTTTTAGGTAAAACACTTTTTTTTTTTTTTTTTGAGAATTTGATTTTGCGGATTTGATTCAATCATGCAGCTTTTGCCTATGAATGTTATTGATTTCTCCTGGAACGGAGAAGATTGTTTTGGTGGCCTTTAGTTTTAATTCAGTGGATTTTATTGAATCGTAGATCTTTCATCCCCCAATGACACGAATTTCTCCTGTAAATGAGAGGATTAATAAATTCTATTTCAGCCAACTAGAAGAAAGAACATCTCTCAAGTAGGATTTAGCTCGGGCGGGATTAAGTAAATTCTTTAAATCTAGATTAAGGGACTGTTTGGTATCCTATTTCACTCTTGCTTCGTTCCTACCAAATAGAATTATTTTTGATAAAAATCCAATTTCGGGCATAAAATTGAGGATTTATTAAATTTTATCATTCACAAGTTTTAATGGATGTAAGGATTTCTCCTCATAGATCTTAAATCCTGAAATAAATAGTTAAATATTTTATCAGCTCAATGATAATCCTTCAAGCTGAGTTATTTCTTGTGCATTTTAGTCATTGGAGATGTCTCCTCGCACCTTCAGTAATTATTTTTGCCTGTTTTCTGACTCTAGAGTTTTTTTTTTTAATTTTTATTTTAGCAGTTGAGCTTTTGAAGATTCATTTTGAAATCCTTTTTTTCTTACTTATTAAAAATTTGATCCATGAGACATGGAATTCTTTAGATGGCCGAACTGCTTTTTAAGATTTTTCTTTAGGCTTAAACGGATTTCTTTTAGGAAATGTTTTGAATTTTTTTTGTATGTTCTACTGAGTCAATAAATTGTTTAGCAATCTATCATTGACACATTCATTCATATTTTATGTTGCAGTTTGTTTCTGAAATTTCTGCAGAGAATTCAGAGGAATGATTGACCTCCAATTAAAATATTGTGGAGATAGACGTTAGATACAGCACAGCTTCTTGATGTAAATAACATTCCAATTCAGAATATTTTTTGATACATTGGGTTGGGTTGTGCATTTTATGTTAGAAGATGGGGCAAAATTGTTGTGTGGCTTCAAGAGACAAATCCTTACCTAACAGGATTAGTCATGAAGCTTCTACTTTTAGGAATGTTAGACAATCCCCAAGTTGGAATTTTCGGTGGGACAATAGAACTCACATAGAGGATATCATGGAAAACAATGCACGTTATTCTCATAATAACAGTGGAGATGTCACCTCTGAAGTTAAGAGTGTGGTGGATGTAGAAACTGATGGTCTTTCTGATAGAGAAAGTCCACATAAGGCTTTCCAGGCATCCCAGTGGAGGAAGTCCATTAGAAGTGGAGGATCTGACAACACGAAATTCATTGGTACAGGTATGTTGTGAGTTTTACTGATTTTTCATTTTGGATCATTCGCTTGTTTATGTTTTTGTAAAATGCTTTTGGCTTGTATTATTGGTCATATTGGCTGGGTTCCTTTTTTTATTGTGGACTATTATATTTGATGCCGTACTCATGGAGATTCAGTATTTTAAAATATGTTTATTGCCATGTTAGTTATCTTCTGCATTCAGTTTTGGCAGGCTTGTTTGCCTGTTTTATATGGTTTACTGTTAATACCATTACTAAAATTTCTATAGTTTCTGTTTTTTCCTAATCCTTCCATATAATATTCAAAATCTGTTTTTTATGTTCCACTATCGTGTTCCATCCACATGTATGCCTTTTTTTTTAACAGCTTCTCAACCCACAATTTTTTTGGGTTATTAGTCCTCCTTGTTTTTAAGCATATTTATCTGGAAGAGAGCCCCTGCCTGAAAAGAGGTTTAAAATGCGGATTTAATGGAGTATGAAGAAAGGCACAGATTTTTTTTACCCATTTAACCAAAATATTATAAGAATTCTAGTTACCATGTGATCAACGTACACTTAACAAAAATAAGCGGTGAATAATATTATTAGAAGTTTCATTGTTATTTGGCTAAAAAAAACTAATTTTGAATTTTCGGTAGTCTTGCTAGGAAATAATTAAACTTTTGTCAAGGTCATTAGCCCCGCCATATAACATAGTACTTTATTGCCATATTTTATTATCTTTAAGATGTATGCATTCTTTTTCATTGTCATATCCCTGGTGATTAGTTCGACAGTTATAGGTGTTGATGATGCTTCATTATCTCACTTAAATCTAACAAAAAATTTTCTCTCAAGAGTTGAAGTTCAAGTAATTGTCAGCCAGATCAAGAGTTAATCTCTCTAGCTCTTTAGTAGTCAACCACGTGTATTCAAAAGTAGGTAGATATTTGCATTTGACAAGGAATATGTATTACTTAGTGGCATTGTAGAGGCTTCATCTAATATAATATGATCTACCTCAAAAAAGAGCAAGCGAAGAAGACTATTTTTTGATAAAGGCTACTTAATCTTCACTAGAATACCAGGCCCCAAGAATGTTAGTCTCCAAAAGGATTTGGATTACAAAGATCATTTGTAAGTCAATAGATCTTCGATTCTTCTATATTGAAAATTAAACCAATATGCATGTCTAGTGGCAAGTCTAGATAATAAGCATTTGCCCTAATTTTTCTAAGAAATTTGAAAGAACCATGAGCCCTTACAGATTTTTGAATCTATGCGAGAGAAATCTTTTAAGATGAATATGAACTAATGCAAAATCAGCCTAATTAAATCTTCAAGAAAATATTTTTAAGTTAATTTTTTAGCATATTTAGCTTTGTTCTATTTATTGCCTAACTTCTTATGAAACAAGAGAAATCTTTAGCAAAAGCAAAAGCAATGTCTAAGAAAATATGAGATGATATAATGCAAGGTTAAGAGGTCTTTTAGGATAAGTCATATACAATTTCGAATGGAGTGTTGTGAATTATTATTTAATATTGTACCATTATTTGTAAATTTTGATGGGAGAGATAGTTTAGCTTGTCCAGTGTTATGTTAACTACTTCTAGTTACCTATTGAGATGAAATTCAATTAAAAATTTTGATTTGATGCCATTAACATCCGTATAAGATTTTTTACAAGTATAAGATGAAACGAACATCCCTATAAGTTATGATATTGATAATGGTAAATCATGAAAGCTAACAAATTTTTTAAGCAGAGTTTTGTAACACATAAGGCATCATTGGTTTCATGACAGGACAATAAATATGAAAAGCTATCAACTACTACAAATACGTTTTTAAATTCTTTAATTGTTCAATGTAATTCTGATTCCTATGACAGTTAATGGAGATCTCCTTCCTAGGTCTATAAGGAGTAGGCAAAATTATATATTTTCCACATCATTGTTTACAGTCTTAACTTGCTAATTGGAAAATAAGATGATCTATTTTGGAGGGCCAATAAAATTTGTGTTCAGTTAAAGTTATGATTTATCCCTCCCAAAATGATCAAGCATGATGAATTTATATATTTTTGATATCTTTGTTTACAGTTTTAACTCATGAAAAATAAGGTGAAAATCGGGACAAGAATTATAATCTTTTTTTTTTCAATCTTTTAAATTTAAGGATTTGAAATTTTAAGAAAATGACTAAAAATACCTTTTATAAAACTTCAACAGTTTGCTTAAAATTATAAGCCTATGATTTAACTTAAAAGAGCAATGATGTAAGAATTTAACTCATTTTGTATATCTATGGTCGAATTTCTTTTGGAAATTTATGTATTTAAATACTTGTTGATTAGTGTAAATTTCTTTATGAAAAATGTTGTGTCTTCAATGCATAATTGATTGAATGATGGCATAAATTTTGTTGTCATATATGAAGTAATTTTCATTGACTTTATTCAATTTTATACTTAATAAAGCTACTTGATGTTTTTCTTGAGTTAACTCCTACTACTCATACTCCATATACATCACAAGTAATTTTTTTTTTTTTAAAAAAAAGAGGTAATTTTAAGGTTGGTGAACAATAATTAAAATTTAAATTTGTTTAAAAGCTTTTTGATTAACTTTTTTTAAAGAATATTAGTTAAAAGAGTAGCAACATATTTGAAATTTCTAAGTAATCTTCCATAGAAAGTAGCTAACCCATAGACTTGTAACCTTAGCGAAAGAATTAGGGATAGCCAATCAAGAATAGCTTTGGTTTTGGAAGGATCAAACTTTAGTCTAGAATAAGAGCTAACAAAACCTAAGGAGATAACTTGATGATTGATAAATAAATAAAAATAGGATTACCTCTTATGTATGGTTTGTTTAGGATTGGATAAAGATTTATTCATACTATAATTTCCTATAAATTGATCAATTTTTACAATAAATTTCAGTTCCAATGTGTGCCACATCAGTCAAAAAAAAAATAAAAAAAATAAAAATAAATAAATGCTCTTTGTTGAAGGGAAGTCAAGATGAAAAGGACTTGTTGCAATATAACAAGGAATCCGAAATAACGAGTTCTTCTTTCTGTTTTATTAGTAAAAAGTGAGGAAATCAGGGAAGGGAAAGTAATTGCAGCAAGAAAGTGAAACTTAGGTACCTTTAAAATTTAAACTTGATTGATAGATTGTTAGAGTTCCTCTGAAGAATTTCTATAATATTTTCTAGCTTTTCTGTCCTCTCATTTTGAGCTTAACTAATAACATTGAGAGGTTGCTATCGATCATTCAAGCTTAGAAACCTGAGGCAACTTTTCTGTCACAATATGAGGAAAGAGAGGTTGGCTTGGTGAAGCTTTACCACATTGACGGAGCAGGACCCCTGAATGCTTTAGAGGGTAGAGTATGATTCATTTTTTTAAAGGGGCATTTACATACATAGCACATAATTCTTATAAATATACATATCTAACACTTAAAAATTAACATTTACATAAACAGCACCTAAATTGTTAATATTACATCAAAAATAGCATCATCATTAACTTTTTAAAGTGCAATGCACCTTTTCATACATAGGAAAAGTACTATATTTATAAATTTTAATTTTAGGTGTTAGATATGTAAATGCATAAGAATTGTGTGTTATGTATGTAAATGAATTGTGTGTTATGTATATAAATTTTTTTTCTTTAAATTATTGTACGAACTCCAAAGTGCCCCATATCTGAACTATGGAGGACCATTTACTTGGGAAGAGGGTATTTGTTGGGTTTTTTAGACCTAGGCCTTTAATGAGCTACTAGGTTAGAGTCAAGATGGTGGAGAGGGTTGTATTGATATCAAACTGTGATAAGTAAATCAAAACTAATTGGTTACGTCTGATGACCCTAAACCTATTTAGGATCTGAGCTGTTGGACCTTTCTATAGGTCTACAATCTCAATTTTCATGTTGCATCTTTATGTAAACTACATTTTTCTGCATGGTTAAACACTGTCATTGTGATTATACTCACTGTTATGGCTCTTATGTTAACCCATAGTCATAACAAACTAATCTCAGTTATGGCTCTTATTAGTTCTCTTATGTTAACCCATAGTCATTATTTGTAGATTATCTACATGCGTTAGAGGTACTTAAAGAAAATTTTTAATCTGTTTGGTTGCTACTTGGTTGCTACACTAGAATGTTTTTATAGAACTTTGCGTTGGTTAATAACTAATGGAACAGTATATTACTTGGCTGCAGAAGGTTCGGGCTAGAACTTCAAAGCGTTTTCTTTTTTGCTCTGTATTTTTGAACCTCTGACCTCCACTTTAGAGGAAAAACACAATGCGACTCAACTAGGCAGGTGTTATAGAATTTTTAGAGAGCTTATCTTTGTTTGTCTAGTATGTTTCTGCTGGTTTACCGCACAACCGTCTTTGTGTAAGTGTCATGATTCATCCACCTTTGTACTTATTTTTCCTTTTAAGAAACGTAATTATTATCCTTAACAATGCAACTAATATTTTTTTATCATGACTTTAACAGATCAGTCCACAGCATGCAATTCATCTCCAGAGGTGAGTTAAAACTAAATTCAATTTTGCTCTCAAGAATCCTCTAGGTTGTACTTCTCTGCAATGTACTTAAATTAGCTTCTTCTAACTTGACTTCAATTGTCTCTTCTGAACAGGCAAATGGCTCACTTGAATCATCAGTTTTGCCGAATGCATCTGACAAGTCCCCAATTGCTATTCCTTATTTATCTCCGCCACCAGTCAAGGTGGAAGATCCTTCTTCTTCAGCAGCCGGCTTTACCCCGTCTGACCCAACTTCTTCTAGAAAGTCCATTCGCTGTCATGGGTTTCAACTCAACAGACAAATATCTGATAGTAGGATTCCATCTCTCAAATCTTTGAATGAAGATAGTAGTTCACCTGAAACAGGCAGACTCTCCTTTGTGCTTGGCAATGAGTTGTCAGCTGTAGAATCTCATGGCTTCTCTTCTGATGGATGGTCGATGCGAACATTCTCAGAGCTTGTCGCCTCTTCACAAAGAGAAAGATCATCATTAGACAATGAAAGCCTCCAGTTTTTTGGATCCAATTTGCAGCCAAAAGGTAACCAAACACCAAACCTTCACATGTGTGGAATATGCTCGAAGTTGCTGAAGGAGAAGTCTCCATGGAGCAGTCATAAGATTGTTTCAACAAATGATTTCCCTATTACTGCAGTTCTGGTATGCGGTCATGTATACCATGCTGAGTGCTTAGAAAGCTCAACATCAGAAACTGATATATATGACCCTCCCTGCCAAGTGTGCTCAAATAATGTTGAACCACTAGTGTTGAAACCGCCTGGGACGTATGAGGCAAAGGGAAGAAACAGGATATCTCGAATTGCAGTTGTAGATGCCAGTGTAGAGTCGATTCCTGATCGTAGGATGAGAAGTGGAAAGGGTCCATTTACGGGTGCTAGTGCCAGCATGAAGAGCTCCTTCAGTAAGCAATTTAGTGGAAAGGGTTCATTTTTGGGAACTAGCTCCAGTATGAAGACCTCCTTCAGTAAACCGTTTCTTAGGCGGCATTTATCAACTGGTTCGAGGCCGATGCATTCGGCATCAGAAAATGAGAAGACTAGAAAGAAATGGTTCTGGCCAAGGTATCTTAGAGAATGATTGTTCACCCTCACTTGAAGGTAGAGGAGGTGAAGCTGCAGGTTGAACCAGTTACTTTTATAATTTATTCTCTGAATTCTTCAGAATGATATAATCTTTCATTCCTTGTGTTTTTATGATAGGTTATACAGCTTAGCCTTATTAAGTCATTACAATTTGTGGTGAAACTGAGTCGTGTAAACATGCCTTTTAGTTTGGAAAGTTTGGCATTAGATGGAAACTGATGAGAATCTGAAATTATCATTTGCTTTATATATATTTTTATAAAATTAGTAAAAAGTATTCCCTCATGCGTATGATAATACATTTCATTCAACTAAACCCATGTGTATTAAATATTTATATTTCAGTTCTGCTATCAGGCATTTGTTTGAATGTCTGTCAGTTAATTTGATCTGTTATCTCAATTTGAGTTAGAATTGGGATAGTTAAACTTTGAGGTAAACTTTGATTTTAAATAGATTTGATTAGATTTTCAATAAAATTCAAGGATTTACATTCATGGATTGCATCAATAATTGCTGAGGGATTTATTGGTTCATATGTTATGTATGATACATGAGGTTATTTAATTCACAAACTCTAGTTGTTTGTTTCACGTTGAGTTTTAATAAATATTTGATTTGTATGCCATTGATTATAAATAACAAGTTTTTATCCCACTATGTTGGGTCAGCTACATGAATCTTTCTTCATCATTGTGTCATAGTAAATATTAAATTTTCATTTAATTTTGATAAAATAATGTCTTTTTTTTATACTTTCTAACATAGGTTGAGTAGAATATATTTACTAACAAATAATTATTGTTTTATGTGATTAAATTATTTAAAGTAGCTCTCTCTAATTTTATCTATTATGGGAGGTACTTTAATCTTTTTATGTATGTATTCATTTTACATTTTATCTTTAAGTGTAAAATCACTTATTCACTTAAGTATCCTCATCTTTGTAACACTGAACTTACATTTATGCTTCTATTTTATTGACCAATATTTTGAGCAATAAAGCATTAGAGATCTCACAACCTTCTTATAAATTTTTTTCGTAAGTCTAAGGGTACTTTTTTTTTATCACATAATATGTTTGATGCATTCTTCCACTTCAACCAACCAATTTGAATTTTACTAATAACAACAACATCTGTTTCATCCTCAATTTGAACAATAGATCTATGATATTTAAAACATTCACTCTTTTTAATGACTTGATCACTCATTGTCATAACTCCATCTCTAGATCTTCTACAATTAAAATTACATGTCATGTATTTGATTTTAAACTTAAACAAATGTCTTTAGATTCTAAGGTTGACCTCCATAATTCAATATTTTTATTATTTGATGGATATCATTGTAATTGAAATAGGAATATTTTAATATGTTTTAGTATTGAATTTTTTTTATAATTTGCTTATTATTCTTTTAGGTGAGATGACAATATTGTACAAAAGTTGAAACTAAGTATAAAAGACATTATATATTCAAGTGTTCAATTTAAGTATATAATATTTTAAAACAAATGAGTACTATTTTAGCATATTGTTATCATGTGACTTTCTATGTATTTATAATATTATAACATTTAACTTTTTAAATTATTGAATTTTAAAATATAAAATTTTAAATATAAATTTTAAATTGGCAATTTTAAGGTATTTAATATCCCTCTTTTTGGACTTGGCCAATCACTTCCATGAAAAATCGGAATGAATTGATGCTTTATTTGGTCAAAGGATGCTTGGAACTACCAAGCATCTTTTCATAAGTCATTGGATCCCCCAACTCCTATTCACCATTTTTAATTTGATGTTTTTTTATAATGGGTACTTAAATTTATTGGAAATGGAAAATGAAAAGACTTTCTGTCTGTAAACTTAATGTGAGGTCAACCGCTATTATTTGCAGTCCATTACCAGACGACCACTTATTATTGACATATCACCAATCAAAATTATGAATATTTTAATCTGCATTACATGACTTTATCAAACAAAATAAGTAAATAAATTTTACATTTCTAAGATATTTAACTAAATAATTTAAATATAATCTAAATATATTACTTTCATTTTTGTAATGCATTTTAAATTCATCTAACCAAATAGCCCCTAAATTCATTAATAAGACATTAGGTTGCTCCTTTGGCAACTAATTTCAAAACGAACCAGCACCATATCAACTATATTTCAATGTATCATTCCAACCTTTTCCTCATCCTCCCACCTCTTATATTGATCTTAAGCCTACAAGCTACAAAAAGCATTATAAATTTTGATTACAATAATAAAAAGAAGTATATTTTATTCTAGATAAATGGCTAGCACAATTAAATTTATTATTGTATGTTCGATGAAGAATTTAAAAGAACTTATCAAGCTCAGCTCATACACTCTGCTTGAACTTATTAATGGCCTTCTTAAATAGACACAAATATGCCTTCCCTCGAGCAACATATCCAAGATGTTGTTCTATATATATGGCCTCAATTAGATCTCTATAAATAAAAATATTACTAACATCCACTTGCAGGATGGATGATATTAGAATTCTTATAGGGTTGGTGGCATCGAAGGAATGTATAAAAATAACATATTCTATAGATTTTGCTACAATCTTTGGCAACTAATTAAATTTTGTGTCGATCAATGGTGCCAGTAGAGAAAAACTTAAGATTGAAAAATCATTAACATGCGATAAGCTTGAACAAATAGGGAGGAACATCTAATTATAATGCTTATTAAAAAAAAGAAGAGCATCTATACAGGGGGGTAATGAGATCATAATATCTAGACAGGGGGGTTCCCAGAAAAAAAAAAAAATATAGCAGGAGTAAAAAAAGAGTTTATTATGTCGGTGAATGACTTACTGCAAAATAATCACAATTAAAAACTTGTAGAACAAGAGAAAAATAGTAAATTTTAAAAAAGAATGTGAAATGCCGATTGATTGTTATGAAGCGTATCTTTAAGCAAAGATCCTTAAAAGTACAATGAGATAATCATAGAGATATTACTACATGAAGTAGGGGAAGGAAAGAAAATTTCACATATTATTGGTGATGTTTGAAACATAATAATAATGGAGCTTTTACATACAGTATCACCAAATTCTTATATTTTTAAGGGAAGGTTTAAAACTACTGAAGAACTAATTAAAAATGGTATAATCAGAAGCTAGTCATTTTGAGAGTTAAGAGTGCCATTATTATTTGTAGGAGCATAAATACGATGTTGTTTTCCATGTAATCCAATGAGAAAGCAAAATAGCCGTTAACCGCAGGAGACAATTGACACTATAAAATTTAATTGTGATACCCTAGAAGGAGGATACTTTCATCTCAATAAGAAGAGAGAACTCAAATCATGCTAGAAAAAATATATACAAAAGTTTCAATTACTATTTGCCAAGCAACAATCTAGTGAAAGATTGATGATTAGGGATCACTGCAATAGCCATATTATATATATATCATACACACTGAAATCAATACTTATTTTTAAAAAAAAATGTGATGTTAGCTCACCATTTTCCTCTACAACTCACTCTTGTTTACTGACATGTTAAATTAAGTATGCACTGAAAATACCTTAATTTTGTGCGCATGAAAAGCATTGCTGCAAATATTCAAAAACTTCAATAGTAAAGGAATTACAACGATGTTTTATGATCACAGGAGATCTACAAAGATCAAAACAACAAATTACTCATCATAATCATGATATAATCATATCATTAAATGTATATATTACAAAGATCTCAACCCCTCCACCTAATAGTATATCAAGGAGGAACTAGAAACTATTCAAATACATACTACACAAAACCTCACAGCAAACATAGCTGATAATTATTAACAGAACAAAGAAAACCTACCATGGCAAATGGACAATGAACAACTACATCTAAGCCAAGGTATACACTAATAAGTCAAGAACTTACACATGAACGCTATAAACTGTGCCAACACAAAGAAATCTACAATCCAAGAGCAGGGAAGCTCCCCGTGATATGAATAGACTCACAAAGCAAAAGCGTAGATGATCAAACATGCAGCTCCAATAATACAAACAAACAGAAAGCGATAGTCCATACAAGCTTTGATTCTAGTGTATTTCTGCTTTGATTCTTTGTGTGATATCTGGTTGTTTACTTCCAACTTTGTTGGATGCTTAAGCTTGCTATTTGAACTGATGCAACGGTCAACTTGTGCGCATTTGATGGTCTCGCAAACATATGAACTATTCCTCAATTCCATCTTGCTGGTTCGAACAAGCTTGACACAATAAGAGAAGGTGTTTGTTGCTAGTCGATCGCGGTGCTCTCTTATCTACATAAAGTTAGAGTTTGTGAAAGATCAGGCATCCCTTTTTTGAATTTTTTGTTACCCAAGTCCCTTTTCTAGTTAAGGGATATTATAGAATTGTGATTGAGCGCAGAGGTTAAGCCACCACTTAGGATGCCTAAAATTTCTTCTGGCACTAGTCTGTGATGTATGAGGAGATAGGTGAAATTAACAAATCCACATGTGAAATATAAATGAGCTAACCAATTTTATTTTTGTAAGTTTTGTAAATTCTGTAATTTTCTTAATGCTTGACAAATTTCAGCAAAGATGAAGAAAAAAAATTCGAGCCATGACTTCTTATTTGAACTTTTTAAGGTACTCTTTACAACAGTTTATAATAAATGTGATGTCAGCAAGCCTCACTTTCCCATTAGAGCTTTAATCATGTTCATGAAACTCACCAAAAAAAAAATCTAATTTTATTAATGGAAAATCCTACAAAAATGACTGCTCTATTGATTCATTCATTTACAAAACTCCTTGTAGTATTTCAAATTTTCACACCTAGTTATCGACACACACTTTAATTTTGTTAGGCTCATGACTGACCAAAATTTTTATAAAGAATTGTAATTGTAAATATTTTTATTGGTAATTTTCTTATTACATATCTTTTCTATATATATTCTCATAATTTCATATTAGGCCATCGACAGGTAAAAGAGACATTAAAAAAAGGCGAAAGGCACATGCTTTACAGCAGTAATAAGAGTCTAGCCATGCCTATAGCTCTCTTGTTGGTTCTATAGAAGAAGAAAGTTCAGTCAACTGGAAGAAATCAATAGATCCATCAAAATTAGGATCAATGAACTCCTTAAGCCATGATTCCAAGTCTTCTGCACTCTCAGACAGGCTTGATTCATCTTGTTGCACTCCCTCATGTCACCATGAATCCAATTCTTTCACAGCTTTTTGATCATCAATCTCTTTACATTGGATAAGGTCTTTCTCTCCATCTACAAAGCCATCCCTTTTTGTAACACGATACAAGACATAGGTATCCTGCAACAAAAGATAGAAGAGTAAATAAAAAAGAGTTACACACTTCGAGGGAAGCAATTCAAAATGGTCCAAAATGCAGCTTTTAGTTCTATCTGCAACTTATATGAAACAGCAGAGGCATCCATATATAACCTTGAACATTGGTAAAACTGATCTAAAAGAAAGATGCAGACTACTGACTATCAAGAAAATAATGGAGGTAGATTACCTTCATTCCAGGGGTTTTATTGCACTCTTTTTCATCCATGTGGTATTCATGCATGATCCAATATGTGCGCTTTCCATAGGGTGGCCTGCCGAAGGAAAAACTAACGTCTTCTTGGTTCCTATAACCCGATAGAGCTAAAATATTAACACTAAGGGGTGTTTGGCAACGGATTGGATTTATTTCAAGTAGGATTTAGTAAATCCAAAGATAACCTGATTTAGTAAATACGTTAAATCCGAAAAATGTTTGGTAGAATGATTTATTAAACTCTTAAATGAAAGAGATGTTTATATTATATGAGGATTTAAGTCTATTATAATTAGATAATAATATTTTTAAAATATAAAAATAAATAAATAAAAAAATATATTAAAATTAAAATTCATTATTTAACAAAGATAGTATGTTCATTACAAAATATAAATAAACATTACATTATTTGGATATAAGAAATTTTTCTGCTGATAATATAATTGAATTTTTCAACTCTTTCAAAAATTTCACACGTTGCGATGACTCCGCCCCAATTCCTTTATATGCGAAAATATTATATTAAAACTATATAATAAAATGTTATATTTTCTTAACGTATGAAGTCTTTCTTTCTTACCCGCTTTCACATTGTAGTAGTATTATATGTCTCAAACCATCTCCTCAACTCTTTCGCCAATAACAGCGCGATCGTGTCTTCATCATCTACCCACCTCTCCTAAGTCCCTATCATGTTGCATTGTTTGAGACATATTAAAGTAGTAGTCATCTCCATGATAACCACCAATAAAATTGTGTAGGACCGCATACGCAATTACAATGTCACCGCGCTTAAAGGAAATTTACGCATGTGAGTCAAGACCTCAAATCTTTCTTTCCAAATCCCAAAAGTTCTCTCCACCACATTCCGTAGTTGTGCATGATAATGGTAAAACAACTCCTGTGGCCCTGTATATCTACGAGTTGTACCTCCACGATAATCACTTAAGTGATAACGAAAGCCTCTAAATGGTGCAATAAATTTGTCTGTGTTGGCGTAACCTGAATCAACTAAGTAATACTTCCCTTGTGGAACACAAACGCCGCCTTGCTCAATAAACCAACGTAAAACTCTCATATCTGCTGCAGATCCTTCCCAACCAGAAGCTAGATAAACAAATTAACGATCAAATGAAACAGCAGTCATGACATTTTGTGAAGTGAAAGTTTTTCTGTTACGATATCTGTTCTGCAATCGTGAATTGACAAATACCGGTATACGTGTTCCTTCATTGCACATGACATTCAAAAAAATGGATGGAATTGGGATTACCCGATACAAATGAATGACAATCACCAGGCGGTAGGTTGATGAACTCATCGGATAATGAAACGAAACTTGCAACACGATTGAAGTATTAACTATTTCTAGTGAATATTGAAAAAATTCACAAAGTTATCAGAATCGCATGTGCAACACCTCTTAAAAAAATGCATAATTGTTCTGCCGCAATCATGTTTCTTGTGTCAGTTAATAATCCTCGACTGACCAAAAGATCTCTGAGTTATATAAATGCTTGCGTTGGTAGCCTAAAGCAAATGTAAGAACGTCGTGGATGTCCGTTAAGAATATCAAGTACGTATTGATGCCCAGTGTATTGTCTATCAAACATAGTCAATGTAACCTTGTTCATCGTGCTTGAGCATTATCATCGATAATATGATAGCAATGCATTGATAGGCCCGTCATCTCTAAAAATTGTCAATTAATGAACAAACCGGTCGATGCCTCTTCTAGCATTATATGTCATTGTTATTACCAAAGTATAAGATGCCACATCGATGCATAACATAACGATTAAGTTCTCAATAAATTGCATCAAAATTATAGAAATGACACATCACACATTAACAAGAACAAAGCAAAATTACGCTAAATTAAGGAGCAACATACACGAAAAAATTACGAATAAATAGTACAACTAACTAGAGCAATAAGAAATGCAAGCTAAAAAAAATGGATGACTGTGAATTTAGCTTAAATCCATGCTGATGATCCGTAAAAGCGTGGATGGGTTGCAACTGTGTGTTCTATCCAACTACGTAGCATATCACCTTCCCACCTCATTAGTATAACTTTGTTGTCACTGCAATCCTTGATCGCGTCAATCACAGCAAGTAAACCCTCCGTTGAGATGTTAGGAACAGTGGATAGCTTGGTCAGACAATCATCCATTGTGTATGGACAATATTTATTCATAGTTTCACAAATTACTTTTGCGTTTTCAACATTTTTATTAAGCATGTTCTGTAATATTTCCTGCTCCGCTGATTTCTTTGCTCTTCGCCGATTTTGTTGATTGTCACTTGATGATCGCTTTGGCTTAGGTTGATCATTAGGAGTGCGTTCTAAGTGAGTCAAAAATTCCCCCGTCTCTCCTATTGCTTCTCCCACAAAGTTAATTCCGTGGCTAGACATAAAATTATCAATAACCGGCTCTGTCTCATGGTTATTCGTTGATTCAGTTTCAGTATCTCCTCTTGATGTATTGCTTTGTTTTGAGCGTGCCTGTGTACTCGTTGCGACATTGTCACCACAAATTTTTTCAAATACATGGTACTGCTGAAAGGGGTTTCGTCTAAAGCGTCGCATTTTGGAATTTTCCTGTTTTGATTAGATGAAATTCATCATTAGATTTTCAGTGATAATAAAGTAGATATACACATAAATTTACAATTGTATTTATTTTTTAAATGAATGTGCATATATGGTTCAATGTGTTTAAACATAAAAATGAAAACTACATCTAAATGAGATATAACAAGCACATATTGCTCATTCAAATTTATCATTTAACTGAACTACAAATTCACCCTTGATCCACTTATTGTTAGGCCATTTTAGTTCCTTGAAAACTGAAAGAACTGATACATTTTCATTTTTCAATTTCTACTTCTATAAGTGGGTGCTGAAAATTAGCTTTGATTCAAAAAAATTTGTGTCGTTGAGTTCCTCTCATTGATACACTCACTTTTGACTATAATTGAGTTCCTCATAGCACGCCCAACAAGTACTTGTTTTTCACTTAAATCAACTCTCTAAGTAAACATTTTGATTTATCTGTTGGTTTAATATTAAGCGGTGGTGATTGTTTTATTTGAATTATTGATTTGAACAAAGGCTCTATAACATATCAGACATGCTATTTATACTTTGGAATTCTGGATTGATGAATTTTGAACTGAGAGTGCCAAAAGAGCCATCAACAAGTGCTATTTGTGTTAAAAATCATGGATTGATGACTTTAGTAAGAGAGAACAAGAGTCTACAATCACCTCGGAGAAAAAGAATAAGGTTTCAACCTAATTGTTTATAAATATAACAACTATCCCACCACCGATACAGAATTTTCACTATTGTTTGGAGAAAAACATGACTAGAATCAACTTGAGAGAGAAACAGATAAAATTCTAAGAATTCATATTTTTAAAGTAATGATGAATTAGTTTATAGATATAGCAGGCTTTATAATATGAATTGTACATGCAGTTCTGATTATGTTTCAATGAATGCCTTGAGCAGAAAGTCTCATCAGTACAAAAAATTGTTTTGTATGGAACACAACTAATAGCAACATCAACAAAAAATCATCTCAATAGAAGAAAGTAACTAGACATTAGCTAAAAAAATTATGATATACTTAGTCACTAAATGATCATTTTAGTGAGATAATTTCAAATATAATTTGACTTTGTTCTTCTAACATCAAGCTGCCCAGGTACAGCTTCAGGTTCATCTATGTACCATAGGCCTAGTGAACTAACATATTTAAAAGGCCAAGATAGCCTAGATAATCAAGTTAGGCTATTTTGCTGCAGCAAGTATAGGATAATTTTCATTGATCAGACACTTCTTAAAGGTTGAGAACAAAAGAAATCAATATAGTTTATCCATTCTTAACTACATATGTGCTTTTGCAAGATTTACAAGATATTCCTACTAACTAGTATTATGCAATCAAAACACGATGACAACATGTTAATCAAGTCATGCAACAATCAATTGAAACGCAAGGAAGATGTATTAATCAAGACATGGAATACAAAACATCTTAAAGAGTCTTTGTTTTATTGGAATCACAAATTTAAAGAAGCCATCAAAATTTTTTGCAGCCAAAAAAAAAAAAAGAGCTTTACTTGAACAAATTCTGAAAAAAAAAACATTCCTTTTCCATTAAAACATCATGCAGTTGTTTTGCTGTAACTTCACTTGCCACAAAGGTAACTTTTTGAAACAAACAATGGGAAAAGCCAAATCAAAAGAGTTCTAAGAGACTAATTGAGCAAGGAAAACATACAAGTAAATAAACAACAAATAAAAATGTAAATGAGAATGAAGCTTTCCAACATTATGCATCTTAGAGAATCATAAATTTAATTGAATACAGACATAATAAAAGGAAGATCAGAAAGTACTTTTCTATTAGATATCACCAAAATATTAGTAGTATCAAAAACAGAATCCAATCTATATTGAAGCACGAAAAGTTTCACATGTGAATTCAACAAGGACGCAAATCTATCTCAAAAAAGAAAAAAAATCTCGAAAATAACATGAACAACAGTGGTTTGATTTGATTCAGAGGTGCAGAAATCAGATTGATATTGCGAGGTTTTAATAGAAGAACCAAGTTAAGTCAAATTAAGAGAGAGGCCATAGGAAGCAGAAGAACCAACGCACCTGTATAGTAATCCACAGAAAGACGCGGATAGGGCGAGCTGCTGCTAGGGCGAAGATGGCGGAGCGGACGATCCTTGAAGAAATAGGCGTTGCTGGAAGGGGTTACGACCAATTCCCGCCATATCGCGGGGTTTGCGTCCGTTAAATCCGCCGAATCGGCGGATTTAATAAATCCGGGATTTACCGCAACTGGATTTAGGATTTAATGGAAAAGATTTAGTAAATCCGCACAAGGTGTTTGGTGGGATTTACGGGATTTAGCCAGCTAGCTAAATCCTTGGTAAATAAGTTGCCAAACACCCCCGGATAGATGCAAGTAATCAGTCACCTAAATCTTCATTTCATAAAGATGTATAATCTATTATGATTATTGCTAAAAAAAGTAACAACTGAAACTGGAGGGCAAACACGACACAAAAGATTGTGCCGCCATAAAAAATTATCTCATCTGTCTGTAGCTCCACGATAATTTTGGTTGGCAGTGGTCTGCCTGCGGCCCGTTTCGCCGCCTAGGCTCCGGCAAGGTGCCACGTGGGCAATCCCCTTTAGTGTCTTTCCTCGCCGGTAGCCTCTCTAGCGAACATCCGGTTTGGAGGTAAGGGTCGGCGGCTTTCTGCTTGATATGATCTGCGGCAGGATTTATCGATCAGTTGAGAGAGACGTAGGGTTTGCTTATCCACTTATCCAGGTGTAACATTTTTTCTTAATGTGAAACTAACTAATGGGAGGTACCCACCGTCTCTTAGCTTAGTTGGTGGTGAGCACGGGAACTTCTGACCGACCGATTCCTCTCGCATGGAGGCCTATTCAGAATGGGGAAATTAAAGTCCACGTGGGTGATGAGTGCAAAGACTAGCCTTGTGGGATTAGTCACAATGATATCCCTACCCACAAGATGGATGAGGTGTTGGACGGATACCCTTTCCAAAAAAAAAACTAATGAGAGGTTATGGGTTGACTACTGTATGATTCCATTATGTTATGATGGATCATGGAATAAACAGCAAGTTTTTTTTAGCTATGATCCACATTTAATTCAAAATTAATAAAATAAAAATTTTCTACAAATTTATCAATGCATAAAATAAATGTAAATAGATGACCTAAAGGGTGAGATTTTGATTATGAAGAACTCATTGTTATGAATTTTTTTTTTAAATAACTATAAAATTATAGAGATGTAAGTAAAATTGTGCAACAATTGTCGTAAATTCACTCTTAATGGCAAGAATATAATTAAGTAAACTTATATTATGTAATATATCGATATATGTTATTATATTTGAATTATCATCTGTGTTAATTATTTATTAAAAAAACCTCTCATATTTATTATCATATGTATTTTTATTGATTATATCATACTTTCTATATTATATTCTTTTGACAAGAATAGGAGGACGTAAACTTATGCTAGGATAAAATATTGATATATGCTACCATATCTGAATTGTCATATCTGATAATTATTTATTGAAAAAATCTCTAGCATTTAGTATTTATATATATATATATATATATTGATATGCTCTCAAAATATGACTTGTCAAAGCACAAATCTTGATGTCGAAATATACGATTTTGAGTCAAAATCGACGAGATCAAGACTTAAAATATCATCGGAATCTTTGACATCAATTAAATCCCAAAACAGCTCTCAAATATGGAGTATTTATAGTCAAATCGAGCGTCTCGACGAGCCGGATCTAACGAGCCTAAGGTCTCATAATTCCGACTTCATTTGGGCATCCAAATGCTCAAAATACATCAAATGATTGAAGGATTCATCGAGCCATCCGATCGGGGAGTGGTACGCTTTGAATTTTACACTTCCTCCCATCTATAACAGACCTTCATTCCTCACATGGGGAGGCCAAGTGAAGGAAGAGTCCAAGCAAGGGATAAGAGCCCTGCGCAAGAAGAAGAGTCCAAGGAAGAAAAGGAAGAGTCCGAGCGAGGAAGAAGAGGAAAAGCCCGAGTGAGGAGGAAGAGAGAGCTCTGAAGCTTGAAGATCCTCCAAGCAAGATCGCACTCCAAGCAAGGTCACACTCTCGCCTGCCATCAACCATCGCCACCGCCCACCGCCGTCAATCAGCCATCTGTTATCCCGATCCACCATCAGAATACACAACCCCGATCATCATACGCTTGTTATTCCTCTCATATGCAATTATGTAATCGTTATCGAAGATTTTGTACTCAAACAGATACATAGTGGAAGCTTTTATCGCAGCCTGGTTTTTTCCCCTTTTCGAGGTTTTCCACGTTAAAATTCTGTGTCGCTCTTTAATTACCTGTGTCTTTGGACTTCACAACAAGGTTAAGCGAACTTTCACTCTACTGACTCATTTTCCAAAGACGCAATGCTTGGCGCTCGGGATCTTTGACTATCCAGGTTGTTTGTCGAGTGACTCGACGTTAACTGATGAAGGGGTCAATCAATTCGCGTGATCTGACCCGCCCGGGTTATTTGTCGGTGTGACCCGAAGACGTTAACCTGTATGGAAGAGGTCGAATTGAACTCGAGGATTTTGAGCCCAGGTTATTTGTCGAGTGTTACCATGACGTTAACTCAGATTAAGAGTCAAGGCTGGGATTTTTTTCTATCCAGTTGTTTGTCGGTGTTACCCATGACGTTAACTGCAAGCAGGTGTTTTGACCTTAGTTATTGGTGAATATTATTCGTGACGCAACCTGTATGGAAGAGGCCGGGAAGTCACCAAGGACCTTTTGACCTTTCCCCGAGTTGTTTGTCGAGTTTTGCTCGATGACATTAACCCGTATGGAAGTCCACCAGACCTTTGACCTTTCCCGGTTAGTCGAGTTTTACGATGACGCGAACCCAGATGGAAGAACGGAAGTCCACTGACGTTGACCTATCCCGGTTGAATGTGAGTTTTACCGATGACGTAACCCGATGGTCAAATTGAATCCGCTGAGGTAGTCGACGCGATGACCGGCGTGGCCGATTAGTCGGATGACCGCGATGAAATGGCGACCACGAAGATGCGATGGTCGGCGAGCGATGACGCGAGTCCGGATGACCGGCGACACAAATGTGATGACCGCCAAGATGCCTACGATAGTTAGCGCAAGGAATGGCCAATAGTAGGCGGAGGTGACCGCCATTTGGTCAGCATGTGGGTGACGGCAGCCGCAATCGGCAATGGTGTCACCTGCATGACGCACGATTGGGATGACCGACGATGACGGCAGGACCGGAGATCGGCAGTGACCGGCGACGGTAGTCGGCGGCGGTGACCGGCTACAAGGGTTGGCGGCCGACGGGGTGGTCGACAGCGAATCGGTAATGGGGCGACGGTACGACGTCTCGGCGCGATGACCGCGCATAATGGTGATGACCGGCGAAGATTGCCGGCGATGGTCGGCGGCAGTGACCGACGACGGTGGTGGTGACCGGCGACGATGAGGATTTTGACCCATCCGGTTGTTTGTCGAAAGTGTTATCCGGCGACATTAACCCGCGCGGGAGTGGGTACAAAGTTTTTTTTTTTTTTGACCTTCCGTTTTGTCGAGCTTTTGCTCGATGACATTAACCCGCATGGAAGAGATCGCATGAAGTCCACCAAGGACGCTTTGACCTTTCTGCGTTTGTCGAAGCTTTTGCTCGATGACATTAACCCCATGGAAGAGATCGCAGAAGTCCACCAAGGACGCTTGACCTATCCGGTTGTTAGTCGAGTGTTTACTCGACGCTTAACCCGTATGGAAGAGGTCGGGAAGTCCACCAAGGACGCTTTGACCTATCCGGGTTGTTAGTCGAGTGTTACCGATGACGCAACCCGCATGGAAGAGGTCGCGGAAGTCCACCAAGGACGCTTTGACCTTTCCGGCGTCGAGTGTTTACTCGATGACATTAACCCGTATGGAAGAGGTCGCGGGAAGTCCACCAAGGACGTTTTGACCTATCCTGGGTTGTTTGTCGAGCTTTTACCGATGACATTAACCCGCAAGAGATCGCAGAAGTCCACCAAGGACGCTTTGACCTTTCCTCGGGTTGTTTGTCGAAGCTGATGACATTAACCCGCACGGAAGAGATCGCAGAAGTCCACCAAGGACGCTTTGACCTTTCCGGTTGTTAGTCGAGTGTTTACTGATGACGCAACCCGCATGGAAGAGGTCGCGGAAGTCCACCAAGGACGCTTGACCTATCCCGGTTGTTAGTCGTGTTTTTACGATGACGCTAACCCGCATGGAAGAGGTCGAATAGTTGTATGAGCTTGTAGCCGAGTTGACTATTGATCTTTGCCTTTCGCTTGGTGTTGCCGACTTGCTTATCTTTTGAGATTAAGAGTTGCCCCCACCCCGGCGTAATCAAGGAACAAAGTTTGATGAATCTTCATTCTTCGCCATGCTCTTTAAAAGTTTGAAATGCTCCACCTCGATGGTGGTTTTGATCTTGTTGAAAACTTGATTGCCATACAAGATGAAATAATGGGAATCAACATCCCATGACGGCGCCAAACTGGCGTGTTGGAAAACGAAGCGGTAGAGTGAAAGTTTACTTTAGCCTTGAAGTCCAAAGACACACAATGTAATTAAAGAGCAACAAGAGACACTTTAATTTTTTTTAACGGAAAACCTCAAAAAAGAGGGAAAACCACTGCCAAAAAAGCTTCCACTATGTATGTTTCAGTACAAAATCTTCCCGATAACAGATTACATAATTGCATATGAGAGAGGAATAACAACCTGTAACAATGATCGGTTGTAATTGCATCGATGGTGGAGATGGGGTAACTTCCCACGAATACAGATACAATTAGTGACTTACGATGGCGATGATCACGAGAGAGTGACCTTGCTTGAGGCGATCTTGCTTGAGGATCTTCAAGCTCAGAGTTTCTTCCTCACTGTTTTCCTCTTCCGTTCCTTCCTCTTCCTTGCGCAGATTGATGCAAGGAAGAAGAGGAAGAGTCCAAGGGAAGAAGAGGAAGAGCCCAGCAAGGAAGAAGAAGAAGAGTCCAAGCAAGGAAGAAAAGGAAGAGTCCGAAAGGAAGAAGAGGAAAAGCCCGAGGAGAAGAGAGATCAAGTTGAAGATCCTCCAAGCAAGATCGCACTCCAAGGTCACACTCTCGCCGGCTGCCATCAACCATCGCCACCAGCCACTGTCGTCACTAATTGTATCCTGTATTCCCACGGAAGTTACCCCGCATCTCTACCATCAAGAATACACAACCCGATCATACGTTGTTATTCCTCTCATATGTAATTATGTAATCCTTATCGAAGATTTTGTACTCAAACACATAGTGGAAGCTTTTATCACAGCTGGTTTTTCCTCTTTCGAGGTTTTCCACGCTAAAATTCAAGTGTCTTTGTTCGCTTTTTAATACTGTGTGTGACTTCACAACAAGGCTAAGGCGTGAAACTTTCACTCTACCACACTGCTTTCCAAAGACGCAAATGCTTACGCCGTTGGAACTTTGACCTATCCGAGGTTGTTTGTCGAGACTCGACGCAACTGTATGGAAGGGTCGAATTGAATTCGCCAGATCTTTGACCCGTCCGAGGTTGTTTGTCGGTGTGACCCGGCGACGTTAACTCGTATGGAAGAGGTCAATTGAACCGGGAGGATTTTGACCCGTCAGGTTATTTGTCGAGTGTTACCCCATGACGTTAACCCGTATAAGAGGTCAATTGAATCCGCAGGATTTTGACCTATCCGGGTTGTTTGTCGTGTTACCCAGACGTTAACCGGTGGAGCGTGTACAAAGTTTTGACCTTTCCAGGTTATTGGTCTAATATTATTCGCCGACGCTAACCTCAGATGGAAGAGGCCGGAAGTCCACCGGACCTTTTGACCTTTCCCCGAAGTTGTTTGTCATTCGCCGACGCTAACCAACGTTCTCCTCCACCGGCCACTTGCAGTCACCACCATGTTGCCAATCCTCGCCAATTATCAGAATGGCCACTATCGCACAATCTGGCCATCTTCGTAACCTGGTCATCACCATCATCGTTTAATTTCCACGGCCAAATATCAATCGGCCACTGCCGTATATCCAATATACCACTACTACCCACCAAACCATTTACGGCATGGCGTAAGGCAATGGGCGCTGAGCAGACGGGAGCTCATAAGGCCAGCTACGGAAGTTATGGAGCCGCGCCATGGGTCCCTAAATTAAACTCAGAGTATCCAAATAACTCAAAATCTCATGCCAATGCCACAGATCTTATTCCATAATCATAATTTTGTATTTTATGATGGTTTATTCTCTCAAAATGTATGATTCACCGACGCCGTTGAAGAATTCATTATTTTCGAAAGATTTGATATATTTTGGATGATTAAGCTAATGTCATCCAAAATAGGGGCAACTGATATGGCTCAAAATATGACTTGTCAAAGCACAAATCTTGATGTCGAAAAGCGATATGATTTTGAGTCAAAACCGATCGAGATCAAGCACTTAAAATATCATCAATCTTTGGGACATCAATTAAATCCCAAAAAAGCTCTCAAATATGGAGTATTTATAGTCAAATCGAAGCTGCTCGACGAGCCGGATCTAACGAGCCTAAGATCTCAATTCGACTTCATTTGGGCATCCAAATGCTCAAAATACATCAAATGATCAAGGAATCATCCCGAGCCATCCGATGAGGGGAGTGGTACGCTTTACATGAATTTACAAGAATACCCTCCTCCCATCTATAAATAGACCTTCATTCCTCACGGGGGGAGGCCAAGTGAAGGAAGAGCCAAGTGAAGAGGAGTCAAAACAAGTGAAGAAGAGGAGCCACCGCCGACGGCAACCACCACCACGCCACCGCTGCCGATCCCGGCCCCAAGCAAGGAAGAAGAGGAAGAGTCCAAGCAAGGAAGAAGAGGAAGAGCCCAGCAAGGAAGAAGAAGAAGAGTCCAAGCAAGGAAGAAAAGGAAGAGTCCGAAGGGAAGAAGAGGAAAAGCCCAAGTGAGGAGGAAGAGAGAGCTCAAGCTCAAGATCCTCCAAGCAAGATCGACCAAGCAAGTCACACCCCGCCGCCATCAACCATCGCCACCGCCACCGCCACTAATTGTATCCTCAGATTCCCAAGTTACCCCGCATCTCCACCATCAGTAACAATTACAACCTGATCATTGTTACACAGTTGTTATTCCTCTCTCATATGCAATTCTGTAATCCTGTTATCAGGAAGATTTTGTACTCTGAAACAGATACATAGTGGAAGCTTTTATCAAGTGGTTTTTCCCCTTTTCGAGGTTTTCCACGCTAAAAATTCTCAAGTGCCTTGTTTCGCTTCTTTACCACTGTGTGTTCACTTCACAACAAGGCGTAAACTTTCACTCTACCATGACTGCTTTTCCAAAGACGAACATATATATATATATATATATATATATATATATATATATATATATATATATATATATATATATATATATATATATATATATTATTGATGATATCATATTTCTTATATATATTGGCTAAGAAGAAAATCTTATGCTATAATAAAATATTAAAATATATTATCATATCTGAATTATCATATGTGCTAATTATTTATTGAAAAAATCTCTTATACTTATTATTAAATATTTATAAAAAACTCATTCTTATCAATATATATATACATATATATAATGTATATATAAATAGCATGAAGAAAAATTTAAGATGATGAGCAATTTGATATCATGATAACATATAATAATAATCTTAATAATTAACATTAAAAATTACATAATTCACCAACAAATTAATAAACATGAATTTACAACCCTAAACTAACATCAGATTACAAGTGTTAGAAGAATTTCTCTGAATAGAAGCAGATAAATGAAGACGTATACTTGGAGCAATAAGGACAAAGACACAAATAAAATTCAAAGATACAAGAGAGTAGATTTATACACATCTTTGAGTTTTCAGTTTATAATCTTTGCAAATTAAAGTAAATGTAATTTATTACTAATTAAATTGAGAATAAAAAGTGAAGGATCAGCTTTATTTGGTTTCAGTTTAACGATCGAAGTTCTATTTCTTAGATAAATTTGTGCAGGAAATTTAAAATTAAATATATTATTTTAATTCCTAATTAAATGGAGAAGAAAACGAAATAATCAATTTCATTTTTGTTATTTTTATTTGATCAGTAAAATTTAAATTAAATGTAATTTAATTCCAAATTAAATAGAGACAAAAAACAGAAGAATCAGTTTAACAATATAAGTTTAATTTGTTAGATAAATTTGGGCAAGAAAGTTAAAGTTATATGTAATTTAATTCCTAATTAAATGGAGAAGAAAAACGTAAGAATTAGTTTTATTTGAATAAAAGTCTTTTTACCTTCCCTACTGCATTCAAACCTTTTTTTTGTCTTCCATTATAATTTAGGAATTGAAGAAACATTCTATAATTAAATTTAATTATGTTTAATATCTAATTATTTAATTAAGATTTATAATTTAATTTTTTTTCTTCCCAATTAATATTAGAATAATTCTATAATTAAAATTTAAGCTTGATTGTTGCTACATATTCTATGACTATGATTAAAATCATCAAAAAAATTAAAATTAAAGGTTAGAATTTCATATTGGAAGAAACAATAGCCACTTTAAAATAATAGTATATATATATATATATATATATATATATATATATATATATATATATATATATATATATATATAAATTAGTGCTAATATTCATAAAAATTGTTCCCTCATGTGTAAAGCCACTTATTCACTTAAGCATCCTCATCTTTGCAACACTGAACTTATTTTTAAGCTTCTATTTTATTGACCAATATTTTGAGCTATAAAGCATTGGAGGTCTCACCACCATCTTATAAATTTTTCCTTAGTCTAAGAGGTACTTTTTTTTTTTGTCACACAATAGGTTTGATGCATTCCTTCGCTTGAACCAGCCAACTTGAATTCTACTAATAACAACTTCATCTATTTCACCCTCAATTTGAACAATAGACTTATGATATCTAAAACATTCACTCTTTTTAATGACTTGATCACCAATTGTCACAACCCCACCCTTAGATCTTCTACAACTAAAATTGCATGTCATGTATTTGGTTTTAGACCTAAACAAATGCCTTTAGACTCTAAGGTTGATCTCAATAATTCAATATTTTTATTATTTGATGGATATCGTTGTTATTGAAATATAAATATTTTTATATGTTGTTTTAGTATTGAATTTTTTTAAAAGAAAATTTTGCATATTATTCTTTTAGGTGAGATGAAAATATAGTACATAAGTTGATACTTAGTATAAAAGATAGTATATTTACAAGTGTTCAATTTAAGTATATAATATATATATTTTTTAAAAATGAGTGCTATTTTATCATATTGTTATTATGTGACTATCTATCTATTTGTAATATTGTAACATTCAACTTTTTGAATTATTGAATTTTATAATATAAAATATAAATTTTAAATTGGAAGTTGTAAACTGCTATTTAATATCCCTCTTTTTGGACTTGGCCAACCACTTTCATGAAATATTGGAATGAATTCATGTTTTATTTGGTGAAAGGATGCTTGGAATTATCGAGCATCTTTTCAAAAGTCATTGCACCCCCCAACTTCTATTCCCCATTTTTAATTTGATTTTTTTTTTATAATGGACACTTAAATTTATTGGAAATGAAAAATAAAAAGACTTCTGGTTTGAAAACTTAAAGTAAGATCAACTGCCACCGCCCACATTGCCAAGTGGCCGCCTATCATCGACCTACCACCATCAAAATCATAAATATTTTAATTTGTATCATATGACTTTGTCAAACAAACAAATAAATAAACTCTTACATTTCTAAGATATTTAACCAAACAATCTAAATATAATCTTGATATGACACTGAAAATTCTACTTGTCAAAGCACGAATTTTGATGTCGAAAGCAATCGATTCTCAAGACTAACCTGATCGCTATTATCAATCTCTTAAACATAGAGTGTTTATAGTCAAATCGTCTTAGCTGGATCTAACAAGCCAAGATCTCATAATTACTTCATTTGAGCATTCAAATACTTAAAATATATCAAATGATCAAAGGAATCATTTTGAGCCGTCTGATGGAGTGGTTCGGATTTTGCATGTATTTATAGAAACGCCACTCTTCTAATCTTTAAATAACCTGATACGTACTAAATTCTGGTTTTAGGTCTGTACAGTGATGATTGGGTGTGAATTGAGTCAAGCTAGTGAGTTAAACCCCTTTCCAATGAGTTAACCCGGCTGAGTTAAGAGGCTAATCTGTGGCGGGAGTTATCTGATCCGTAGGATCTCGCGTCTTTTTATCTCTGCCGTTGGATGGGCTCACTCGGATTGGTCTTTCTTGCGCTGCTTGGAAGCCGTTGGATTGCCTTGTGTTAATATTGACTGCTTTTATCATGCTACCGTGAATTACCGGATTGAGTGGATTCCATGTTTTTGCTGATCTCAATGAATCGATCCTTGATCGATAATGCCGACTGGATCGTTGGATGCTTGTTTTGAATTACCCTACCTTATACTTGCCTTATTCTTTCGTTTCGCTTTCGCTGCCTTTCGAGTCGCCCCGCTAGGGTTCCCGAGGGGAGATGGAGGGAGAGGATCCTTACCTGAGGGTCGATCCGGGAAGATCCACCGTAGTGGCGCCAGCCTGCCTCTTGGCCGCCCTGATTAGTCTTATGGGATAAGCATTTGTTTTAACCTATTTTCTTTCTCGCTTTTGTTTTGACTGCTCGAGCTCCCGAAGAAAGGGGTCACCGGGGCTGGGAAGGCTTGGTTCTCGGTGATCGGTGGTGGTTTCCTGAGGTAAACCGAGAAGAAGATAAGTGGGGAAGAGATGAAAGGGAGACCAAGAAAGATAAGTTTTACTTTCAAATCTTGATTTCTTCTTTTGGCTTTGGAGTCCTATTTATAGCTTTTCCTTTCTTATGCTTGGATCTATTATCTATGCTCCTAACTACTTTCGTTATATTCTAACTAGATTGGATCGCTTTTACTTTGCTGTTTGTTTCGCCTTTAGGGAATATCCGCTTGGTTGAAATGTCGCTTGATTCTTGAGTTCTGCTCTGATTTCCTTAAGTGCCAACTGCTGGATTAGGTTGTTTTACTTCTACTGTCAGAACTCTGTTATCTGATTCTTTCAACTCTTGCTTCTTAGTTGTTTTGATAATTGCTGCAGGCCTTGGATGGATCTAAGAAATGCTGTTTGATGCTTTGGCCGTATTTAAATGCTGTTGTTATTATTGTGTACTTAAGGGTTCTGTAATAACTGTATTTGTTTATTGCTGAGGTTGTAATATCTGTTATCATCAGTGGGCTGTGTATATTGAGTTTATGAACTGTATTTGGTAATCCTGCATCGAGTCTATTTTACCGATATTCATTTTGTCGTCTTTTTCCTTGAGGAAATAGATTCATAACATTACTCCTCACACCGACCTTGTCCTCAAGGTCAAAATTGAAAATTTGCTTTTTCTCGCTTTCTTGAATCTATTTCTCGTAATCTTATATTGATACTTTCCTCCCACGATTATGAAAGTAGCAATTTGTGTGGCTGTTTGGAAGTAGTATTCTTTTGTGGCCATTTATTTGATATTGGAGAGCTTGTTTTTGTTCTGAGTTATGTCTGGATCAATGCCAATTGGGTCTGTTGGGTGAGATTTGTATCTGTTCTGAGTCCACTGCTGGTTCAGCTTTATGGAATTGGCTATATCTTGAGATAATTTCATCCTCTTGTTTGCTTTTCTCATCAGGATATAGCAGACCAATATTGCTCGCTTGTATGTGTGGTCAACCATGATAATTGCTCGCTTGTCCCTCATATTTGAGTCCAATTATTGTTGTGCCCTACCGATTATGGACTATCCTATTTGCGCTATACTCTATGGTATCTATAGATTGGGCTATCTCGACTTATATTTCTAGGCTAATTCAAGGGTCAGAATTATTGAGAACTATTTAGACTATTCTATACTTAGATAATTATCTGTCCTGTCCTAACCTGGATTGAATGGCTGATATTTGAAGCTTGTTGCTACTGTTTCTTCTTGCACCCATTGGTCGTGATTATCATGTGGTTGATGTTGCCGGTCATCATTGATGACCACTAATGCCAATAACTTGGACTTACATATATGCTCTTTATGGTCCTTCTCCTCACAATTGAAACATAATCCATTCCTTCTTTCATCTAATTGTGTTGGTGTTAGCCTCAATTGCTAAGGGCTATTTTTTGTGGTTGATTTGCATTTGGGATTAGGCAAGGGTGTTTTTTGTATGTGATGTTGCTTTAATGTCGGAGGTTGGTCGATCTTGTAGTTTCTTGGCATTGTTACATCATCACCGATTCGCATATTTCGCTTTGGGTGTAATGTTTTGATTCACCTCTTAAATCTCGAATAAAGCCGGGCCAAATCTCAATAACTTGTTCTTTAAATTGTGGCCAAGAATGCAATTGTTTATTTACTTGCATCCATTGATACCAAAGCATCCATGTATATTGAGGCTATTAAAATTTCGATCATCCGAGGATTTATAATATTGAAAAGCCCGCTTTCAAGAGCCATCCTCTAGGGTCTTCTCCCTTAAATGGGCATATCTATTTTAAGAGGCATTGATATGGGTGTGTGTGTATGTGGTATGTTTGGAGAATAGGATTCATCAAGGGATGCATCACATACCTGGCTTTGAGGTTGTTTTTCTATTCATTCTATTGATGTCAATCTCTTTGCTATTTCATTCAATGCCATAGTGATTGAGGTCATTTGTCGTTCATTGTTGTTCAACTGCTAACACATGCTTCAAGTGTTTTGGCATTGTTGGTTCCTTCTGCCATTTTCTGAGTGTTGTAGGTGTGAGTTGTGGGAATCAACGAGAGCACCAATGATACGTACTAAATTTGGTTTGTGCATAGATGATTGGTGAAGTTAAACCTTTCCAATGAGTTAACCCTCGAAGAGAGGCTAATCGTATGGGAGTTATCCCCAGGATCTCGCTTTATCTGGATGGGCTCACTGGATTGGTCTTTCTTGCCGCTTGGAAGCCGCTGGATTGCCTTGTGTTAATCTCGACATTGACTGCTTTCTTTATCATGCTCGGAATTCTTACCGATTGAGTGGATTCCATGTTGGTTTTGCTGGCTTGATCTAATTGAATCGATCCTTGATCGATAATATGGTGATCGGATCGTTGGATGCTTGTTTTGAATTACCCTAACCTTATACTTGCCTTATTCTTTCGTTTCTTTCGCTGCTCGAGTCGTCTGCTAGGGTTCCTGAGGGGAGATCGGAGGGAGAGGGGTAGATCCTTACCGGTGAGGGTCGATCCAGGGAAGATCCACCGTAGTGGCCTTGCGCTAGCTCTGTCTTGGCCGTCTGATTAGTCTTATGGGATAAGCATTTGTTTTAACCTATTTTCTTTCTGTTTTGTTTTGACTGTTCGAGCCGTCGCTCCTGAGAAGAAAGGGGTTCCCGGTACGGGAAGGCTTGGTTCTCCGGATCGGTGGTGGTTTCCTGAGGTAAACCGAGAAGAAGATAAGCGGGGAAGAGATGAAAGGGGAGACGAAGAAAGATAAGTTTTACTTAAATCTTGATTTCCGCTTTGGCTTTGGAGTCCTATTTATAGTTTCCTTTCTTATGCTTGGATCTAAGCTATCTATGCTCCTAACTACTTTCTGTTATATTCTAACTGATTTCTGCTAGATTGGATCGTTTTACTTCGGTTGCTTGTTTCTGTCTTTAGGGAATATCCGTTGGTTGAAATGTCGCTTCTTGATTCTTGAGTTCTCGATTTCCTTAAGTGCCAATCGGATTAGGTTGTTTTACTTCTACCGTAACTCGTCGATTCTTTCAACTCTTGCTTCTTAGTTGTTTTGATAATTCGTGCCTTGGACGGATCTAAGAAATGCTGTTTGATGCTTTGGCCGTAAATTTAGCTTGTTGTTATTATTGTGTACTTAAGGGTTCTGTAATAACTGTATTTGTTTATTGCTGAGGTTGTAATATCTGTTATCATCCGTGGGCTCTGTATATTGAGTTTATGAACTGTATTTGGTAATCCTTCCTGTACTGAGTCTGTTTTTACTGATATTCATTTTGCTGTCTGCTGTTTTTCGGCCTTGGAGGAAATAGATTCATAACATAACCCCTCATTCTTCACATGAGGGAGGCCAAGCTAAAGAGAAGAGAGAGCTCTAAAGCTTGAAAATCCTCCATAATCGTGCCACCATTGACGGCCGCCACCACTTCGGCCGCCGTGGCGCCGCCGCCAATCTTCTTGCCGGTCATTGTTGCCACCACTATTGCCGGCCACCGTCGTCGGCATTACCATCAACCACCGTTGTCAGTCATTACCGCCGGCACGCTGCCGACACCTCATGCCGCCGAGCCGCTGCTGACACCGCTGACGCCGCCGCCGCCACCACCATCAATCATCATCATTGTCAACCACCGCTGCTGGTCATCACACCATTGCCGCCATACCACATACTATCACGGTACCACCACCATCACCGGCCTTCTTCGCCGGTTATCACCACCGCCGACCGTCACCGTCGGTCGCTGACCCCCACTGTTCACCATCATCAACTACCACTAGCAACTGTTATAACCTAACCATGGTTATATAGATGTTGTTACCTGATTATGGGATTCCCATTGTCAGCCCTTCTCATATACAATTTTGTAGTCCCCTTATCGGAAAATTTTGTACTCTGAAACATATACATAGTGGAATATTTTCACTGGGCTAGGCCCCATGATTTTATCTCTCTTTTCGAAGTTTTTTCACGTAAAAATTTAGGAGTTTTCTTATTAATTTTTCAAACATCTGTATGTGTTCTGGATTCCACAACAAATCTAAAGCGTAAACTTTTATTCTACCGCAACTGGTTCTCTAGCACGCAACAGTTTGACGCAGTCTGTGGGAAACATTACCTTTTACATCTCCACAATGGTTGACAATCTGACAATATGTTCAGAATAGCACCAACTATATGGTGAAGAAATTCTTACTCTCGAGGAACACATAAGAAGAATGAAGATCCATCAAATTTTGATCTTACAGCTTTTGCTGGAGACTGGGGGGAAACTCTTAATCTCAAAAGATTATCCAAATCAATATTCTGAATATCTAATTGATTATCAGTTCGATCTTCCGTGTGTCACGCGTCAGCCCCCAGTTTTCAAAAAATGGGTTCTCAAAAGATCGAATCATTGAAGCAAGTCAGCAATACTCATGAAAAAGGCAAAGATCAATGAGCAACTTTGGCTACAAGCTTAAACAAATATTTTGATTTGACCCCTTCCACACAGGTTAACGTCATCGAGCGAAGACTCTGACAAACAACCTCTGATAGGTCAAAACTTCAGACTACTCTACATAGGTTAATGTCATCGAGCGAAGATTCTGACAAACAACCTCGGATAGGTCAAAACTTCGCACCTACTCCACACAGGTTAACGTCATTGAGCGAAGACTCTGACAAAAAATCTCGGATGGGTCAAAACTTCAGACCTACTCCACATAGGTTAACGTCATCGAGCGAAGATTCTGACAAACAATATCGGATAGGTCAAAACTTTGCACCTACTCCACACAGGTTAACGTCATCGAGCGAAGACTCTAACAAATAACCTCGGATAGGTCAAAACTTCAGACCTACTCCCCACAGGTTAACGTCATCGAGTAAAGACTCTGACAAACAATCTCGGATAGGTCAAAACTTCAGACAAACTCCACACAGGTTAATGCCATCGAGTAACACTCTGACAAACAACCTCGGATAGGTCAAAAATCCTCAGCGGATTCAATTCGACCTCTTCCATACAGGTTAACATCATCAAGTAACACTTTGACAAATAACCTCAGATAGGTCAAAAATCCACTGTGGATTCAATTCGACATCTTCTATACAGGTTAACGTCATCGAGTAACACTCTGACAACCTCGGATAGGTCAAAATCCTGATTCGACCTCTTCCATATGGTTAACGCCATCGGGTAACACTCGACAAACAACCTCGGATAGGTCAAAATCCCGGATTCAATTTGACCTCTTCCATACTGGTTAACATCATCGGGTAACACTCAAAACAACCTTGATAGGTCAAAATTCGGATTCAATGAATTCTTCCATACAAAGTTAACGCCATCGGTAACACTCTAACAAACAACCTCGATAGGTCAAAATCCAATTCAAATTGACATCTTCCATACAGGTTAACGTCATCAAGTAACACTTTGATAAACAACCTCAGAGGGTCAAAAAATGCTCAGTAAATTTGATTCGACCTCTTATATGTAGATTAATATAATCAAGTAATACTTTGACAAACAACGTCAGATGGGTCAAAAATTCTCAACAGATTCGATTCTATTTTCCATACAAGTTAAGATCAACATCATGAAAATGATACAAATTATCACTTTCTCGAAGTTGTCAAGGATGGTTCCTAACTGACGTTTCTCCGCCATCTTGGTAGTTGTCAACTGTTAAACCATCCATTAGAGTTTCAAGAAATTCAATTTTCTACAAGAAGAAGTAGAAACTACGGGCCTTGATTGCCTCCAAACTTGGTCTATCCGATGAGGATAGTTGACGCCTCTTTCGAGGGAAAACTGGAGCCTCGCCGTATAAACTACGGGCCTTGATCACCTCCGAACCGGTCGGTCTGACGAGTACAGTTGACGCCTCTTTCGAGGTAAAACTGGAGCCACGACGTATGAACTACGGGCCTTGATCACCTCGAACCCGGTTCGGCGAGAAGTTGATGCACGAGGGAAAATCAGACCTCGCCGCGATGAACTACAGATGATATCCTCAAAATCGGTCGGTCCGGCGAGGGCAGTTGACACAAAATTGAGGGAAAATCGACCTCATTAGAAGATTGGTCGATGCTTTAAACCCGGTCGGTTCGACGAGGATAGTTGACGCCTCTTTCGAGGGAAAATCGAAGCCTCGCCGTATGAACTACGGGCCTTGATCGCCTCCGAATGACCTTCTCTTAAGAAGAAGAGGAATATTAGAGCATATGAGATTTGCGTCTTCTCCCTTGGCCCTAGGGGGATTTTATAGACCCCCTATAGGGGCAAAAAGGTAAAAAATCAAAGAAAAATAGAAATAAATGGGTGAAAACGGATAAGAAAATCCCTCATCGCTCGTGGAACCTGCCCGTCATCCCTCACACCGCACCCGTGACGGCGCACAGCCCGTGAGAACTTCGCCCGTGAGCGCCTTCGCCCGTAGCCGCTTCATGGCGGCTCGCTTCGTGGCCGCCATTCGCCCTGGCCTTGCTGAGTGCCTGACGACAGCCATTGCGCAACGTCTTGGCCGCACCCTGTGGCTCTGGCGCCCAAGCATCTGTAAGTGCCATATGGGTCCATAACCACGAAATCTTGCTCTTACCGCATTACAGCACTTGGTATTCGACGCTTCCGCGATCATAATCTTGTGCTCCCATGAAGATCTGCTCTCTCAAAATATATGGTTAATGAACCCGCAAATTTCATTGAGGAATTTGTTATTTTCAAGTATTTGACATATATATTTTTGGATGATTGAGATAATGTCATCCAAAAATAAGGGGGCAACTGATATGACACTGAAAATTCTACTAGTCGAAGCACGAATCTTGATGTCGAAAGCAATCTCATTATGAATCAAGACTAACTCAGATCAAGCGCTTATTATCAATCGACTCTTAAATATAGAGTGTTTATAGTCAAATTGAGCATCTTGACGAGCCGGATCTAACAAGCCCAAGATCTCATAATTCTAACTTTATTTGAGCATTCAAATACTTAAAATACGTCAAATGATCAAAGGAATCATTTTGAGCCGCCCGATGGAGTGGTTCAGATTTTGCATGTATTTACAGAAATGCCACTCCTCTAATCTATAAATAGCCTCTCATTCTTCACATGAGGGAGACCAAGCTAAAGAAAGAGAGCTCTAAAGCTTGAAAATCCTCCAAGCATAATCGTGCCACCATTCGACGGTCGCCGACCACCTCCGTCGGCCGCCGCCGTCAGTCGCCGTCGCCGATCCTCGTCGCCAATCTCGTCTCCGTTGTCACCGCGACCATTTGCCATTACCCATTCCACTGCCGTCAACCGGTTTTGCCCCTTTGATTGCCGCCATCGTCGACCACCACCATCAATCATCATTATCGTCAACCACCTTCGTCGATCATCATCGCCGGTCACCACCGCCGACCATCGCCGGTCACCACCGCCGACCATCGCCGACCTTCTCCGTCAGTTATCACCACTGCGCCAGTCCGTCGGTTCTTCCCCATCACATCTCTCACTTCTTAGCAAATCTACTAACCATGGTTATATACATTTGTTGTTCTGATTAAATTCCCATTGTTAGCCCTTCTCGTATAGAATTTTGTAATCCCCTTATCGGGAAAATTTTGTACTCTTAAACAGATATAGTGGAAGATTTTTACTGGGCTAGGTCCCGTGATTTTTTCCCTCTTTTCAAGGTTTTTCCACGTAAAAATTATGTAGTTTTCTTATTAATTCTTCAAACATTTGTGTGTGTGCTGGATTCCGTAACAAAGCTAAGACATAAACTTTTATTCTACCGCAACTAGTTCTTTAGCACGCAACAAATCTAAATATATTACTTTTATTTTACAATACATTCTAAATTCATCCAACCAAATAACCACTAAATTCATTAATTAAATCTTAAGTTTCTCCCTCCCTTGGTCATGAAAGTCTACGAACCATCACCACATCAACTATATTTCAATGTATCCTTCCAATCTTTTCCTCATCCTCCCACCTCCTATATTGATCTTAAGCCTACAAGCTACAAAAAAAGCATTATAAATTTTGATTAAAAAAAATAAGTATATTTTATTCTAGATAAATGGCTAGTTCAATTAAGTTTATTACTGAATGTTCAATGAAGAATTTAATAGAACTTGTCAAGCTCAGCTCATACACTCTACTCGAACTTATTAATGGTCTGCTTAAATAGACACAGATATGCCTTCCCTCGAGCAACATATACGAGATATTGTTTTTTTTATATATATATGCCTCAATTAGATCTCTATAAATAAAAATATTACTAACATCCACTTGCAGGATGGACGATATTAGAATTCTTATAGGGTTGGGTCTAGTGGCATCGAAGGAATGTATAAAAAAAACATATTGTATAGATTTGATAAAATCTTTGGCAACTAATTAAATTTTGTGTCGATAAATGGAGCCATTAGAGAAAAACTTAAGATTGAAAAATCATCGACATGCGATAAGCTTGAACAAACGGGGAGGAACATCCAATTATTATGTTTATTAAAAAAAAAGAAGAGCATCTATACAATAGTTCCATAAAGGATATTATAACAGATCTAGATATATCTTAGGAATAAATAAAATTGATAAGGACAAGGAAAAACAATAATAGGATATGACGCATGTTAAAAGATAATGAAATGAAAGAGTCAATGTCATTATAACATAATATGAAGATGTAGATCAGAAAACACTATCTCAAAAAGATCGTCAATAGAAGTTACATAAAATTACAGGAGGTGTTGTAGAAAGAAATGTTCAAAGTCTTATGGAGTGCACTTGCAAGGAAGGAAGAGGAATAAAGTGCGATAATTCTTAAAAAGTGGTAGGAAAAAGAAGTATTATCATTGTTGTATGCAGGAAGATTCGGGTCGGTAGAGTAGGAGAATTCAATGTCTTAGCATTGTACAAAAGTTCTGCGCACACAAAAAAAAAATAATTTGAGAGACGTGTTGACCTCACTTTTGGAGTTAGCTCTCAACCTCCTCTTCTTAGACTTAGGACTCTTCTAGACATTAAGAGCTCCTTAGTCATAAAACACATATAGTGATTAGATGAACACTTAACCTAAGCCTAGAGACTTAGAAGGGTTAATCATAGGATTAGGCCATGACTTAGGACTTAAGGAAATCACCTACCCTATAGCTCAAACCCAATCCATATGCACCTTCTCAAATTGAACCTAGATTCAAATCTCAAACTAAACCTTAAATTCAAATTCAAATTCCAAATATAATTCTAAATTTGACTCCAAATGATTGAAACCCAAAATCAAATTCAATTCCTAAGACCCTTCCTAAGCCATATGAACCACCTTCATGAGCTTAGCAAAAAACCCCTTTAAATCAAATCAAATTCAATTGATTTCTTTATAAATCAATTATTCCTTCATTTATATTCAAAAATATAAATGAAATCCATATTCAAATGATCAAAACTAAATCAAAGTAAATCAAACTGAACCAAAACCTCTTTTAAGCCAGATGGACCCACCTCCAAGTGCTTAACCAAATTAGCCTTTAAGCCAATATAAAATCAATCAATTTTCTTATAAATCAATTATTCCTTCATTTATATTCATAAATATAAATGAAATCTAAATTCAAATTACCAAGACTATATCTAAAATCAAATCCAAACCAGATCCAAGCCCTTTAAGCCAATTCTTTGGACTTAGCCAAATTCTATCCAGATCAAGTCAAAACTAATGGATTTTCTCTTGAATCAATAATTCCTTCAATCATATATCCAAATATAAATGAAACCTATAAGTATCGAACCAAATTAAAGTCAATCCAAGTCAAGCCTAACTTAACCCTTTTGACTTGAAACTTTCAATTGAGCTAAAATCTATTGGACTCAAAATTGATTGTAGTTGGATTTATATTTCAATCCTAGGCTCACATATAAGTCTCACTAAACCTAAATCAAGCCAAAACCAAACCAATTGACCAACTTAAGTCCACTTGACCATGACTTAAAGGAATCATTTGAGCCAACTTCCAATCCAACCGAAATTAGATTGAACCAAGCTCACCAAAACCTTTCACCATGATTGTTGATCACCCTAGGATGATCAATTACAATCATATGGGTTAAACCAAGTCAATTCGGTCCTTTGACCAAGTCAACCTTTAGCCCAAATAAAACCTAAACTAGTCAAAACCCATCATATACTAAATTGATTGAAATAATTGATCAAAACACACTCATAATTAATGATTGAACATGACCAAACTCTTAATTGAGCAAAGCCAAATCCAATTGACCATTTAACCCAAGTTGATCCAAATTGGCCTAAAAAGCCAAAGGGTCAAATCCCAATCTAACCGAAATTGATTGCAACCAATGGCTCAAGTTCATTCCAAATTGATTATTGAACTTGACCAAAATCATAATTGAGTCTAATTTGGCCAATTAGTCAGCTTGACCCAACCTAGCCCAAATTGACTAAGGGTAAAATTAGCCAAAATTCAAATTAAATCCAAATTGATTCAAACCAAAGGCTACGTTCATCTTCAATTATCCAATTGAACTTGAATCAACTCATAACCCAAGCCAATTTGATAAATTTTGGTCAAATTTGTCAACTTGACCTATTTGACCCATTTGATTCCAAATGAGCCAAAATCAATCCTAAGCCAAATTAAACCAAATTGATTATATCAAAAATACTTCAGATCATCATTTAAACCTAGTCTAAGATTTGGTTTGACCCAATTTGACCAATTGGTCAACCTAATCCAACATGACCCAATGTGACCCATATGACCCAAATTGAGCCAAATCCTTTGAAACCAAGCTATGACCCATTAGGGGCTGATCAAACTTGACCCAAACTCATTTGTGATCAACCCAAAATCAACTCAACCCAATCAAATCCCTCATAGGATTCCACCAAACCTCATTTAATTCTCCCCATCACATGCATTCAACTCCCCCTATCCATGGCATTCAATGGAGCTGATCATATGACATCATAAAGAAGACTTTGGAGCAAAATCCAAAGTCCTCAATCAAGCCATCATCCATCACAACCACTTTCCCAACACATTTATTCAAATTTTCAGCCATGCCCTTCAAAGCAAAAAAATAAGGCTCATTCCAAAAAAATCATAAGTTCATTCAGCTCCCAAGAGTTCCCTCAAGCAAGGATTATTCTTTCCCCACCTTCTTTGAGTGATTTTGAGCTAAAGTTACGTATTGCTGAGGCTTTTTTGATTACGGCAACCATCTTGAGTGAAGATGGCGTTCGAGGGAGGCAAGAGTTCAAACTCATTCCAAAGCTCCCTCTCACACCTAGGAGTTCGCTCGGATCTTCACCGTCGTCGGAAACCATCCTCGATGAGGTAATTTCATCAAACTTTAGTCGGTTGTAGGATCTTTCATTTGCTCAAATGTATGCGCAATTTTAGGAAGTTTTCTTAGATTACCCTTGTATTCTTTTCATTTCATATTATCCCAATGAATTTTGGAATGTTTTCCGGCAAAGATCACTGAAAAATCGAGCTCAAATTACCCAAACGGGTGGTTTCCAAGCCCAAATAGGCTCTGTTTCGTCAGTTGGGAAGCAGACGAGCAGTAGCCATTTGATCTCCTTTTATTAAGGACAAACTGTTGTGATTTCACACCCAGATCGCGTGATTACAGCCTATGGATCGTCTCGTTTGATCTGGACTGTCCGATCGCACGGTCGGACCATCCGATCTCGATCCCGCAGAATGGGAGCATTTTCGCTCGTGAAAATGCACCGTCTAACCGGCGCGTGATGCGTGGCACCGCATGCCACATGGAGTCATGGCGCCCAATCGGGATCCGCCATGTGGAACCATGGAACGACACTGTCCAACCGATTATGCACATTGCCACATTACCGCATTGCCGCACGGTCTTGACTCGATTAAGTAAGAAATTCAGGATTTTTGAATTTTTAAAAATTATATAAACTGTCTGAAACTTTAAAAGATCATAGAAAATAAAATACTTAACAAAAAAATACAAATAAGGGCTCGTTGGATTTGTCTTTTTGAGAGGAATCCAACAAACTAAACATACCCACATTTTACTGGATATTTTGAGCTTAATTTGAGTTTTAGTAAAAAAATCAGATTTTATTAATTAAACTAAAAATATACATCTTATTAGGTTGAAATTTTCAGAGATTGAAATTGAAGTTAAACTCTACATATCATAAAAATTTCAAATCAAAATCTCTTTTGAATTGAAAGATATTAAAATTTGAAATTCAAATGATTTATTTTAATAAAATAAATTAACAAACTTCATGAAAATTATCTTAAATCAACTAAAATTTTGAAAAATCATAACTAACTTTAGAAAAATCTAAAAAATATAAATAAATACTTATTTTTAATAATATTTAGAGGGGATTAATTTAAAATTAATTCTAATTAATTTTTAATAGTAATTAATGCTTAATTTGAGTTTAATTAAAAAGATAATTAGCTTAATTAACCCCTAATTACCCAAGTAATTAATCCTAAACTTTCTGAAGTTAATTAATGGGATGACCTCTGCCTCCAAGGATTTTATTGAGATTTATTGCTTAGTTAATTAGAGATATTACTTGTCTTAGTCTTAATTTCTCTCTTAATTAATTATGTGATTAATTAATATTCTAAATAGCAAAAAAATCATTAATTAATCTTGCTAATCATTGTGAGATAGTGGATGGACATGGGGAATAAGATTGGGGCCTCTTTCCCAATATTTTCTTAAGTTCATTTCACTTGAGTTGAGATAAATTAATTTGAGATTAATTAATGGTTTATTTCATTAATTAAATGGATTGATTAATCAAATTGAAATCATAATCACTCCAGAACTTGTCTAAGTTTTTTGGATAGATTCTTAGATTTTCAACAACCTAAGAGAATTCTAAGGAAATTATAACTAGCCTATATGTGTGAGAGGGTTATGAGAGTACTTAATTTAACTTGTTAGTTTAATCAATCAATAATTATGAGCCAAATTATATTAGGCCTTTTTATTTCATAAGAACATTGATGTGTTTATTTCCAAAGCATGTGCATATCATGTTAGCTAATAATTACTTGGATAATTATGCTAAGGAGGCATAGGTAAGGGGTAATTAATAGATTAATTGCATATTATAACTTAATTAAGCCATAAAATCAATCTAATTAATTTTAATTAAATCAAATTAACTCACTCATGAGGAATGGATTTAGGATTAGCAAACCTCTTTCATTTCCTAAATCAAATAAAACTTAAGATTAAAAATAACATTAAAGAACTATGGTTTATTTTAAATAGCCTTATTTAGTATGATTGCCCTTAGGAATTAATTGGATTGAATGAGAACATGCGCTTATGTTCCTTATGTTCCTTTATTTCTTTCTAATTATGTTAAATGTTGCTTGCCATGTGTAATCATGCATTCATTTCTTTTAAAATTAACTAAATAAAATAATTTTTTTTATGTCAAATTGCATGTGTTGATTTAAATTAAAAATAGGTGTGACTATTATTATTATTAAAGTAAAAGTTATTTTCAAAAGCCCATAAATCAATTATAATAGATGTAGTGATGTTAATTACAAATATTTATAAGTTTGCATGTGTTTATAATATAAGATATGCAATATGAAGCTCTCTTTCCTTGCCTTATATGGATTTGCATGGGATTTATAAATGTATAGTTCATTTGAAAAGAACACAATATTTGTCTAAATTTACTCCTATGCATCTCAATGCTAAGACTTAGGAAGAATTTCATATCACATATGTAAATCATATAATCAAATCAAATATGACTTCTTGCATGACTTCTCATTCTTGTGGTTCTGCTTATACATCTATATGTATATAAGAAAAGTGGTATATTAGTTTGTACATCCCGGGGCTGCGAGGCTTTAAGTAGCCCTAAGTAGGTCTTGTACTTTACGCCCTTGATGTAGAACAATGGTGTCATACTCACTTAAAACTCTTATACATATGTATGTATGATTTAACCAATGAATAAGAAGCATGAATCAAATAAATCAAATACAACTTTTGCATGGTTTTTCCTATTCTTATAGTTGCTTATACATCTATATGTATATAAGAAAATTGGCATATTAGTCTGGACATCCCAGGGCTATGAGGTTTTAAGTAACCCTAAGTAGGTCTTATACCTTATGCCCCTTGTGTAAACAATGGCGACGTACTCACTTAGAACTCTTATACATGTGAATGTGTGCTTAGCTAATGGATAAAAAAAATTCCTTTTTTATTAAAAAGACATGCATTCATAATTCAATCAAATGAGATATTTAAATTCTAAACACACTTCTTTGCATTCATCATTTAAGTGTGTTAAGACATACATTATATGTAAAGGTATTCTTAGGATTTAATCATATGCATGATATACATGATGGAAATAACTGAATAAACATGTGTTATGTGATAATAATCCATTCTAATTAATATTAATATGCCTTTCTTATTAAATAAGGTCATTTAGAGTGAAACTAAACTTAGGGTTAGTTGAAATATGTAATCAGCTATTCACCAAAGAGAATCAAGCTAATTAATTTGCCTTAGAAGTGACTTAAGGTAGAGATGAAAGAGGGGTCCCCTCTCTTTCTTCTCTTTATAACACTTACTTGTTAAGTGTAAGCCAAATGAAACAAAAGAAAATATTAATTAAAACTTACAAATTAATTAAACAACTTAAAGTAAAACCACCCTTTAAATTGAATCTTTCTACACTTAGAAAATTCTATCCTTAAAGCCTAGTTAAGACATACCACACAAGCTTTAATGCACACACATTAGGTTAAGTCACCACTTCTAGATTTATGTTAGGGCGGTGCATGGTTTGATGTATGCTTATTTTATGATGTATTATTGTAGACTGGATGATAAGGTGTATGTGCGTAGTCTGGATGTTAGGCCGATATTAGCCTAATTATGCTTTCTGTAGAGGTTGTGCTTAAGGGGTTGCTGTGATAAAGTATAAATGCTTTTGCTGTATAGGTTGCTAGCCTTTAAGCATAATCCAAGTTAGTGTCAGTGGGCTTGGTTGCCCAAGTGTGGGGTGCAAGTCCAAATTATTCATATAACTACTTGAGTTGTATGGTGTGTTTAGCTAACATTTATTTTGTAGGTGTAGCTAGATTTACTTTTACATTTAAATGAAATTTTATAATTAGAAATTAGGATTACTGTTATGGGGGATTAGGATGAATGGTGGCTAGAAGGCTTTGTCCTAGGAGGCCCCATGATGCCTTTGAAGTAAGCACATTCAAATCAGGTCAAATGAAGAAAGAAGTGAAGAATGAAGAATGAAGACTCCATGTGGTGAAAATATTCTCGCCTTCATCTATCCTCTTTGAAGGAGGATAAATAAAAATAGAATTATTATGCTTTTTGTGATGCTACATAGATCTGCAGATGTTCTTATTCAGGTGATCGGGTATGATATTGAGGAGATGTGTACTATCTCGAGAGATAGAAGTCACCACCCTCAAATAGAGCTAATCACCCGAATAAGGACTCCTAAGGACAATGAGTTTGCTTATGTATCAGAGATTCTTCCTCTACTTTACATGGAAAAGTAAAGTAAGATTTATTTTAAACTGGGTTCGTTAAGTTCCCTACAGGGGCAAGCCCCTATAGTTAATTACATCCTAAGGGATGAGATCCCTTAGGAATACTCTCGATTAAGATAAATGATCATTATCTTTAAAGATTTCAATAGGAAAGGACTATCAATTGATTAGTTTAGTTTGGAAGATCAAATGAGATTGATCAAAGAGAGGGAGGTATTATCGAAACTACAAGAAAGATAAGTAGGAGATGCCCACGATGCTAGGAAACCTAGCGAGCATCTCAAACTATCATATGATTGGGCTTTACATTTTTGAAATTGATTTAGTTTGTTTGAGTTGAATTTTTTATTAGAAATTTATGGCTTATGATTCCACAACACAAGATTATGGAAATGCCTATGAGGTGAGGATTTATGATTATGGCCCATGAAATGGAGAAGCAACCTCAGAACCTAAATCTAGAGAGCTTTGACGAGGGCCAAAAGAACGATCTAAATCTAAGGTGAAAATGGGTGTTTGGTTTGCCTCCACAAGAGAGGACAAACCACCCGACCTGCTTGGACTTACAATTGTCTGGGGGTGGCTGCCAACTAACTCCTCCTACGATTTTAAATTCATGTAGGCAAGTCTTATGCTTTATGCAAGATAGCTAGCCTGTTATTTATTTAGAAAGAGACTAAGTCCTTAAACTCACTCCCTAAAGAGATTAGATCATGTAAGGGTATGCTTCAAATGACCTAGATCTAATGTAATTCATATTTCATTTTATTTTTATTTTTGGATAATTATTTTGACTCGGGCTAATAGGATTCATATGCATAATGCATGAGAAATAAGATTATTGGCCAAAATTAGCGAGAAGGGAGGAGGTGTGTTTTCACTATGGATTTTAAAGGTCAAGCCAAGTTTCTCTGGCAAAGGTGGAAGCCCTCCAATCAAGAGTGAAATAAGATGCATTTGTGCATGATGTTATAAATGAAGTACTCATCCAGCTAAGGGGTTGCTAATTCTTTTATCTTGATTTTAGCTTAAGCTTTAGGTGAGGTCATGAGTTCTTTTATTTTTAGTTTTGAGTTATTATATTTGATAAAAGATTTATTTTTTTTGCTAAGAGCCTAATCCACATCGAAGCCATACATAAAATAAGGAAGAAACTAGGAAATTGATACTACTTAATGAACAAGCTAAACAAATCTTCAATCAATTTATAAAGCTAATCACAAAAGAATAATAGACCATTGTGGTCGGATACCACCATACAAACCCAAAAATAAATTGGATAGCTGAGTTCTACCCTTATACAATCTAGATTACAAATGAATCAAATACAATTAAGCAAGGAATTCATTGTTATGGGGGTCTTCAAGCTTCATTTCTTCATTCTTCTCTTCTTCTTTCTTCTTCTTTTCTTCTTTCTTCTTTGGTTCCTTCTTTTGGATGGTTGGAAGGTGGATGCTCAAAAGGCTTCACATGGTGCATAAGATGAGATCTTATGACCAATGTTCATCCTAATCTCCATAACAATCATTCCAAAATCCTAATGACAAATTTTACATGAAAAAGAAAAGTAAATCTAGCTAACACATGCAAAACAAAAGTTAGCTAAACAAACCACCAAATCCTAAGCATGTATATTGGACTTATCACCCCACACATGGGTGATTAAGTCCACCTTGTCTATTGGATTATGCTTAGGGGTATAAGCACTTGCACAACAAAAGCATTTATATTTTTATTCATTATAACGCCCCTTAAGCACAATCACCTGTAAAATATAATAGTTAGACTAAGATCGCCCTACCATTCATTCTACACACATACATCCTAACATCCACTCTATATATAATATAAAAGCAAAATCAAATCATGCTTAACCTAAAGCTAAGTGGTGTTTTAATAATGTGTATTTCTAAGTGTGAAGCATGTTCAACTTAGAGGAGTGTTGACCTCAATTTTGGAGAGAGCTCTTAACCTCCTCTTCATAGACTTAGGACTCTTCTAGACACTAAAAACTCCTTAGTCATAAGTCACTTCTAGTGATTAGGTGAACACTTAACCTAAGCCTAGAGACTTAGAAGCGTTAATCATAAGATTATGCTATGCCTTAGGGCTTAAGGAAATTACTTATCCCATTGCCTAAACCCAATATAGATACACTTTCTAAAATCAAACCAGATTCAATTCTCAAACTAAATCTTAAATTCAAATTCCAAATCTAATTTCAAATTTGACTCTAAATGATTGAAACCCAAAATCAAATTCAAAACCTAAGACCCTTCCTAAGCCATATGAACCACATTCAAAAGCTTAGCCAAAACTCCCTTTTGATCAAATCAAACTCAATTGATCTCTTTATAAATCAGTTATTACTTCATTTATATTCACAAATATAAATGAAATCTAAATTCAAATGATCAAACCTATATCGAAAATCAAATCCAAACTCAATCTAAGCCCTTTAAGCCAATTCTTTGGACTTAGCCAAATTCTATCCATATCAAGTAAAAACTAATGAATTTTCTCTTGAATTAGTCATTCATTCAATTATCTACCCAAATATAAATGATACTTACAATCATCAAATCAAATCGAAGCCAACCCAAGTCAAACCCAACCTAGCCCTTTTAACTTAAAATTTTCAAATGAGCCAAAATCCCTTAGACTCCAAATTATTTTCCATTGAATTTATATTTCAATCTAGGGCTCTCATATAAGTTCAACTAAACTTGAATCAAACCAAAACCAAATCGATTGACCCACTTAGGTCCACTTGACCCAAAGTGACCTAAAGGATACATTTGAGCCAACTTCTAATCCAACCCAAATTGGATTGAACCAAGCTCACCAAAACCTTCCATCATGATTGTTGATCACCCTAGGATGATCAATTGTAATCAATTAGGTCAAACAAAGTCAACTTAGTCATTTGACCAAGCTAACCCTTAGCCCAAATGAACCAAAACTAGCCAAAACTCATCCTACACCAAATTGATTGAAACCAATAATTTGAATCAACCCAAAGTTAATATTTAAATATGACTTGAACACCAATTAAGCAAACCAAGCCCAATTGGCCATTTGATCCAAGTTGACCCAAATTGGCCTAAAGGGCCAAATTGGGTCAAACCATGATCTAACTCAAATTGATTGCCAACAATGGCTCAAGTTCATTCCAAATTGATTATTGAACTTGACCAAAGCCATAATTGAGCATAAGTTGACTAATTGGTCAACTTGACACAACCTAGCCCAAATTGCCCTAAAGGGTCAATTTGGCATAAATCTAGATTAATACAAACCAAAGACTACATTCATTTTCAATTAGCCAATTTAACATGAGTCAACCCACAACCCAAGCCAATTTGGCCAATTTTGGTAAAATTGGTCAACTTGACCCAACCTAGCCTAAATTGGCCTAAAGGGTCAATTTGGCCTAAATCAAATTAAATCTAATTAATTTACCAAGACCACATTCATCTTCAATTGGCCAATTGAACATGAATCAACCTATAATTTAATTTAGTCAAATTCATCAACTTGACTCAATATGATCTATATGATCCAAATTAAGCCAAATCTCTTGAAACCATGTCATGACCCATTGGGGGCTGATCAAACCTAACCCAACCCATTTGGGATCAGCCCAAAATCAACCAAATCCATTTAAATCCCTCATGGATCCTCCCCCATAGAGGATTCCACCCAACCTTATTTAATTCTCCCCTATCAGATGCACTTAACTCCTCCCCAACATTTGCATTGAATAGAGCTGATCATATGACAGGAAGAGAAGAATTTAGAGCAAAAATCCAAAGTCTTCAATCAATCCATCATCCATCCTAACCACCCCAAGCAAGATAATAATATTTTGAGCTAAAAATTCAAAAAAGGGTGGATTTTTGGCCATTATAAAAGGAGGGGAAATGAGGCTTCATCCCCTTCCTCTTACCACCATTTAGCCTGCAAGAGCTCCCAAAAGTAAAAAAGGAACCCATCCCCCACCTCTTTGAGCCATTCCCAAGCTAAAAAAATATAAATAGTTACTTTTCCGGTGAGGCGACGACAAACTTCGAAGAAGACAACATTTCAAAGGGAGGCAAAGGTTAAAAATCATTCCAAAACTTCCTCACATACCTAGGAGTTTGCTTAGATCTCCACTGCCACCAAAAACCATCCTTGGCGAGGTAAATTTCCCCAAACTTTAGCCAACCTAAGGATTTCTCGCATTTTGTGTTAATTTTCTTGCAATTTTAAGAATTTTCTCTAGATAATCTCGCATTTTTACTTTAAATCATACTAATTAAAAAATAAAATTTTTCTGGTGTGAATCAACAAGAAAATAAGTCCATTTGGACACATTTTCACTTAGAAACCTCCATTTCCCCAAAAATAGCTATTTTTTACTATTCATCTACGGCGGTCGATCCCGCGGTTCATGGATCGACGGCTGGATTGTGATCATGTGTTGGGCGTGATCACCTAATGCGATATAGACCATCGTCATTCACGCTTCGGCTCAAATGGCCGTCGCAATCACGGCCTCGATCGCGATCGATTTGGACCATTGATGTTCGGTGGTCAGCGAGCAGCGGTATCGTGGGTTGTCGATCCTTCCCTCCCACGGCGTGGCACGGTGAATCATGCGGTGCGGTTGCAGCGCGTACGTGTACGCATCCAATCATGTGCGTTGCCAGTCGGATTTTCCAATTAAAAAAATTAATTTAAATCACTAGAAACTTCAAAAATTCATAAAATAATAAAATACTTAACCCAAAATTGTAAATAATGGCTCGTTGGATTCGTCTTTATGAGAGGAATCTAACAAATCCAAAATCTCCAAATTTCACTAAATATTTTGAGCTTAATTTGAGTTTTAGTAAAAATAAAAATTTATTAATTAAATCAAAAATATATGTCAGATTAAGTTGAAAATTTGAAAGATTAAAATTAAATTTAAAACACAGTTACCATAAAAATTTCAAGTGAAGCAAACTTCTGGATTGGGAGAAATTAAATTTTGAAATTTAGATTGTCCATTTTAATAAAATAAATCAAATAAAAATTCAGAAATTTACAAAAATCTTCAAAATAGCTTAAATCACTTCAATTGACATCTAGGACTCTTAAGGAAATAATGTTATTTAATCCTAATGAACCCCAAACAAACACTTAAGATTAAAGTTTAATCAATTAAGGACTTAATTAAAATATAATCTAAAAATAATTTAAATATCAAAATCAAAATCTGAAATGAAATAACACTTAAGCAATCATTAATCAAACCTCAAATTTAAAAAATATCATCCTTAGAGGAAATTAAATTAAATATGATTTAACCTATTTAAGTTAATAAACCTCAACTAAATGATCAAATCTTAGATCAAACTTAAAATTAAACAAATATAGGAAACTTTAGCATGGGTCAAACTAGTATGAAATCTTAATCATATGAATCTCCTTAATGAATATAAATAAACTGAAACTGATTATTCATTAAATAAATTAAAAATCAAATTAATTAACAAACCAATTCAACATAAACATTTGATATTAATCAAATTAAACCAAATAAAGTTAAAGTAAACTTAATTAACATATGATTAAATCACATCTATTTAGAATAAGATAATTAATTAGCCATTAATACATAAACTTAATAACTAAATCAAACATGTTAATGAAATTAAACTAACATAATAAATGAATCAAATCAAATAAAACTCTAATCATAAATAATCAAACTTAATTAAAATGAAATAAACAATTAAATCACTTAATCTAATCAAATGATAATAACAATTATCCTTTATTCAAATCAAACTTAAATAAAACACTTAACAAAATAAAATCACTCACATGTGAAAAATTAAGTCATTAATTAAATCAATCTTTGATTAATCTAATGATTTTAAAAAAGTTTAATTACTCTTAATCAAACTTAATTAATTGAACATTTAATTAATGTAAACTTAATGAATTAATCTATCATCTTAATGAACCAAATTAATTTTATAAGTCACATTAAAATTAATTCAAATCAAACACTTAATTAATCTACTACTTAATTTAATCACATCTTTTAAAAAACTAATTAAGTCAATTAAAGTAATCATATTAAACCTAAGCTTAATCAAACATAAATGCAATTAAATACCAATCAAATCCTAAATTAAACATAAATCATTAAGTCATTAATTACATCATTAATTTAAATAAATATAAAGCCAAATTAAAAATTAAATAAATCTATCTTAAATTTAATAATTAACTTAAATAACTTCTTAATTAAACTAATTACCTTTAGGCTAATCCAATTGAATAAACACCTAATTAATACAAACTTAATGAGTTAATCCATCATCTTAATGAACCAAATTAACTTTTAAAATCAAATTTAAACCAAACACTTAATTAATCTACTAATTAATTTGACCACATATCTTAAATAAGCTAATTAAATCAATCAAATTAATCATATTAAACTTAAACTTAATTAAACATAAATACAATTAAATGCTAATCAAAACCTAAATTAAACCTAAATTATTAAGTCATTAATTACATAATTAATCTAAACAAATATGAAATCAAATTGAAAATTAAACAAATATTTATAATTAACATAAATACACTCTTTAATTAAACTAATCACATAATCACATTGAACCTAAGTAAACCCATGGATTAATAAAGCTAATCAAATCAAATTACATCAAATTAAATTAAATTAAAAAAGACTCTCATCAATTTAATATGTAATAAAATCAAATCTCATTCAACCTACTTAAATAAGATAAACTTTAACAATCCAATGTTTGAAATCAAAATACAAAACTTTGATAAACATGACAAATGGATGAGAATAAAAATAAAATCCTAATTATAAAGAATCAAACTCAATTAAAATTAAAATAAAATCTCAATTAATCCAATATGATCAAACTATAAATAAATGAACCACAATCAAATCAAATAAGCATAAAATTAAGTCACATAACCATAACCAAAGAAAAGAATTAAATATAATTTAAAGGATATTGAATTATCAGATTTAATTAAACAAAACATCTAAAATTAATCAATCAAAAGCACATGAATTTAAATAAACTTAAACTTCATTAGATATTAAAGATATTAAATTATCAAGATGTAATTAAACTAAAACATCAAAATCAAAATCAATCAATCAAATACTTAAAAAAAATTCAAATTCTAAATTCTAAACCAAATCAAATAAATCAAATAAAATCAATTACACATATAAACAATTAAGATACTTAAGGACCTTAGTTAGACTCTTTGGAGTTAAGATGTAAAATAAGGTGAGTTAAATTGAATGGAATTCATTTTACTCTTCATTTTTGAAAAGTTAAACATCATTTAACCAAATAAAAGTGAAATAAAATGAAAAAAGTAAATCATTAAATCATTTAAATTGAAATCACCCAAAGGTAAAATTTAAACAAATTCAAATTCCAAATTGAAACTTAAAAAACTTAAGTCTTGCCATAAACTTAAGCACATTAGAATACTAAGTCACCACTTATAGTACTAAGGGTGTTGTATGTATGATGTTGTATTTTGTTTTGTGATGTAATGTTTTAGACTGGATGTTAGGATGTATATTTTGTAGACTTGATGTTAGGCCGTTATTAGCCTAATCATATTTCTACAGGGGGTTGTGCTTAAGGGGCCTCTGTAATAAAATATAAATGAGTTTGTTGTGCAAGTTTCTTATCCCCTAAGCATAACTCACATTAGGATAGGTGGGCTTGGTTACCTATATGTGGGGTGCTAAGTCCAAATTATTCATATAACTGCTTGTATTATATGCTGTGTTTAGCTAATATTTGTTTTGCAGGTATAGCTAGATTTATTTTTCCTATTTTTAATATAATTTTGCATTAGGAATTAGGATTAATGTTATAGGGGATTAGGATGAGCAGTGGCCAAAAGGCTTAGTCCGTGGGGTGCCCTATGATGCCTTTGGAGCAAATCAAAATCAAAAGGAAGAGAAGGAAGAAATGAAGAAAGGAAGACCCATTTAGCATATATTATTTTTGTAATCCAGGTTGTATAAGGGTAGAGTTCGGCTAACCATCTTTTTTTCTCTTTTCGGTGTGTATGGTAGAACCCAACCGCACTTGCCTTTTATTCTTTTATGGTAGTCTATAAAATTGTTTGATGTTGTGTTTATATTGCACATTAGAACAACATGCTTTTCATAGTTTCTTTATGATTGATGCTTGAATGTGTGGCCTGGATGCGGTAGGCTCTTAGGATAAAATTAAATTTTTTATCCCACTAACAACTCATAACCTCACATAAAGCCTAGGAATTAAATCAAGATAATAAAATTTTTAGCAACCCCTTAGCTAGATGTATGAATGTATAATGTCATGCATGTCATATTCTTTCACTCTTGCTAATAGGGGGCTTCCATCTGTGACAGAGAATGAAGGCTTAACCTGTGAGAGCCTTTGATGGAAGAACACCCCTTTCTCTTTTGATTTGGCTCATAATCAAGTTCTCATGCATTTAGGCATACAAAATCCCATAACCTGTGTCAAAACAAAGAGTCCAAAAGAATCGAATAAATTTAATAAAATCTGCATTTGATTAAGTCATGGTTTCATACCACTCATGCTCTAGTCTCTTAGGGAGTGAGTTTAAGGACTTAGTTTTCTCTCTAAATACATAACAACCTAGCCATATCATAAAGCATAAGACTTGCATACATGGATTTAAAGCATAGGAGGAGTTAGCTGGTTGCCACTCCAGGGGATAATAAATCAAGCAGTCGGGTGATTTATTCTCTCTTGTAGAGATAAACCATATATCCATTTTCACCTTAGATTTAGGTTGTGTTTTGCCTCCAAAGCTCCTAGTTTAGGATCGAGGTACCTATTTCTCTTTTATAAGCATAAATCTCACCTCTTAGGCATTTTCACAATCTTATGTTGTGGAATTATAAGCCAATCTAATAAAATGTCAACTCAAATAATTAACTCTCTTCAATTTCAAAAATATAAAGCCCAATTATAGGGTCTATTGGAATGCTCACTAAGCTTCTTAGTATCATGAACATTTCTTACTTTCTCCCTTTGGATTCCAAAAAGAAGTCTTCTCCTTGATCTATCCCATTTGATTTTCTAAAATAGCCAATCCTTTGATAGTCTTAACCTTGAAATCTTTAGAGTCCCAAGTTGTCTACTTTAATCGAGAGTATTCTTAAAGAAATCTCATTTCTTAGGATGTAATTAACTATGGGGGCTTGCCTCCATAGGAAACTTAACGAACCCAACTTAAAATAAACCCTACTTTACTTTTTCATGTAAAGAAAGGGAAAGATCTCTGGTATATTCGAAGACCCATCATGCCTTAGGAGTCCTTATTAGGTGATTAGGTCCATTATAGGGTGGTGATTTCTATCTTTCGAGATAGTACATCATTCCTTAATGTCTTACCCGATCACTTCAATAAGTACCCCATAAGATCTTCGTGGTGTCCCACATCTCAAAATAAATACCACAGATTTTTCTGGCGACTCCGCTGGGGTTGGTTCCTCTCTCCATCTTTAGTAGACAATTATTATCTACAAGCATTGATGGACTTATATTTTATATAGGCCTGAGACTATCATTCTTTCCATTGGCACTTAGCTTATTTCATCCTTAAGCAAAGCTCGCTAACATCCTTCAGGTTTTAGGACCTCACTCCGTGTATATCTTAAAATCCCTATTGGGTTCCCCTAATAGGTGAAAATTAAAATTAATCAAACAAAGGAGATGAACAAAATTATTAACCTCTTCACCATCCCGATGGTGGGGGCAAGGTTCATCCCATGAACAATAAGAAAATAAAACTCTTCAACAAAATAACATGTATTTCTAAAAGTACTTTTTCAAAATCCACATAATAAGAGATCTTTACACAAAAATTTGTAAGAAATTTTCAAAAAGGCACAAAACACATATAACCAAATCTCGTTTAACAAATCCTATGATTGTTACAAGGAGGTTCCTTTTTAAAATCAAAATCTACCATTTTTAATGTCTTTTTCAAAAGCACATTTTCTTTGGAAATAGCTATCACCATCCCACACACTCAAATTTGTTGGATGGAGATTCTAGTTTTGAATAAAATAATGATATAAAATTGAAACTCCACTTAGCATACTTTACATGTGTTAGAGTTGAAGTTTTCCCTCTTTTCGAAAAGCAATAAATCATACACACATAAAAGAGAAGTCAAGACATATTTGAACTCCCCCACTTGACATACCCAAAATTTTCAAATGGGAGTTCCCCTTCCCTTGGACAAGGTAGAACAAATTAAATTCTATTTACGTTTGTCTGATAAAACTCCTTCTTGCCAAAGTCTTGGACTTCAAAATAATTGGGAGCTCATCTAACATGACCAAGTATATCAAAAGAGAGCCCCCTTTTTTGAAGATCATAAGAACAAATTGAACTCCATTTAACATACCTATGTTTGTTAAATAAGTTCTTTTTCTTTCAAAAATCATAAACACATTTGTCTTCTACTTAACATGCCAAATTTGTTAAGTGAAAGTTTCTACAAAATCATAAACACATTTGATTTTCACTTAACATACCAAATTTGTTAAATGAGAGTTTCATTTTCAAAATCATAAACACATTTAACTTTCACTTAACATACCAAATTTGTTAAGTGAGAGTTTCATTTTAAAAAAAAAAAAAAACTCATAAATACATCTAACTTTAACTTAGCATACCAAATTTGTTAAGTGAGAGTTTCATTTTCAAAATCATAAACACATTTGACTTTCACTTAACATACCAAATTTGTTAAATGAGAGTTTCATCATAAACACATTTGATTTTCACTTAACATACCAAATTTGTTAAGTGAGAGTTTCATTTTCAAAAATCATAAACACATTTGACTTTCACTTATTTTGTTGTAAGAGTTTCATTTTAAAATCATAAACACATTTGGCTTTCATTTAACATACCAAATTTGTTAAGTGAGAGTTTCATCATAAACACATTTGACTTTCACTTAACATACCGAATTTGTTAAGTGAGAGTTTCATTTTCAAAATCATAAACACATTTGACTTTTACTTAACATATCAAATTTTTTAAGTGAGAGTTTCATTTTCAAAATCATAAACACATTTGAATTTCACTTAACATACCAAATTTGTTAAGTGAGGGTCTCTTTTCAACACACATTTGATCCCTATTTTAACATACCAGATTTGTTAAATAAGGATCCAATTTTTCATGTCAAACCACACTTGAGCTTTCACTTAACATACCAAATTTGTTAAGTGAGAATCTCATTCTCAAAGAAAAGAAAATATATCTCAAACAAATTTGGGGCTTTCACTTAACATATCAAATTTGTTAAGTAGAAACTCCCATCTTCAAGGAAAAGCAAATCTATCTCACATTCACATTTGAATTTCACTTAGCATACCAAATTTGTTAAGTGAAAGTCTCATCATCAAGCACAAATCAAACACATGTGGCCTCTACTTAACATACTAAATTTATTAAGTAAGAAACCCCATTTTCAAATCAAAATATCACACAATCAAATCTTAACAAGTAAAAATATTTCAAATACACAATCACAACCTCTTCTTAGTATACCCAAATTTGTTAAGTAAAGGTCTTTCAAACTATCAATATTTTCAAACAAGATGCACAAAATACAAATATCTCCAAGAAAATCACTCCTCAAATTTTAGAACCCCACCCAACCTACCTAAATAGATTGAGTATGGGTTCTAAATCAAAATCAAATGGCAAAGACTCTCCTCAATATCCAAATCTCTCTAATGAACCCCACTTAACACATTTGAATTGTTGAGTGTGGGTTCAAAACTCTAAACTTCTATTACTTGTGTGGAACAAATATCAAGGCATAAATATGATACAAGTAATATTTCCATAAATGTAAACATACAACTTAGATCAGTTAGTGCATTTTTGTAGTTTTTACATGGCATTAATGCGGTTTACTTTTCCTTTCTCGGATGGATTTGGCCTGATCGGCTACCTCCCACAGACTGACTTTGCCCACCTCATTCATTTTGGTCGAGGTTTGAGGGGCTAGATCACTTGTGAGGGGACCACCTCACAACGCCGCCAGGCGTGTGGTGACCGTGTCGGCCATCCATGTTGAGATGCCTCGACTCGAGTTTCCCCATTGAAGAGGAAGGCGGGCGCTTCCCATAGTTGGTCCAAAGGCACTCTGGTTCCCCTTTTCGCCTGCAGGCTAACACCCACTCATTGTTCCTTCCAAGGGGAAGGCTACCTATCTTGAGATAGTCTCCCCCACCTATGAGGTTGGGTCTAGTTCTTGTGCTACCCTCCTAGGGACTCATATCAACCGGTGCCGCAAGATCAAGCAAAGATCATGGCAAAGATAGCCAAGGAACTAGAGGAAACTTCCCAGTCTGTAGCAGAGGAGTTACCTAGGATAGTGTCTCCTCTTATCATAAAGAATAAGTTTCACCCCCTCTCTGATTCTGATGGAGAGGAAGACATTAAGAGGATATCAGTTTCACCTCTGCCTATAGTTCATTTTAAGGCTCTTATCAGTGACAGGAGAAGGTTGTATGCCAGCCTTAGACCAGTTATGTGCCAAGTTGGCGGAGCTTACGGACGATCAGAGTCTGGGGCTCAATTTAATTTACATTTTGTCATCCCTCATAGTGTAGAAAGGCACATCAGATAGGAGAGGGCGGAGGCCTGCATCGTGAGATTACTAGAGAGAGATGTAGGTATGCCGCATGGCCTCTGCCTCTGGACTTTCCGATCATCTACCCTGCGATCATACGATAGATTCTACTATTGAGTACTACCCACCATAGGAGAGTAGCTCCTGCCTAGAGAAAGCCAGTGTTGCCTCCACCGCACTGATCCACTCCTCGCTCATCGTCACCTATTCAGGTTTCACCATCCACCGTGCTTACAAAGGCATAGAAGACAACATCCGAGAGAAGAAAGCCCCATTGGTGATCTGGCTAAGACCAAAGGATCCCACTTCATCTACTCCATCAACTAAGGTGAGGACGAGTTCCCTTACTCAATCTCCTACTTTAGTCTTGGTGAAGAAGGAGTGGCGACCCCGCAGCATCATGGTTTCACCACCACAACTACCATCATCAGAGGTAGTGACAGCAGCAGCCGTAGAAGGGGAAGGGGACAGTTCTGCAGTCCCCATAGTTGTGGATCTCCATAGGGACACTACTCCACCCATGAGCAGCCGCAAGCATGTCTCTTCTAGTAGTCATGATCCTCCCAGAGCCAACACTCAAGTGATAGGTGGTGTTAAGTGCATCTCCGTCAATGAGCACAACCTCTCCATCGGTCAACAGTGCATATTTATACCGACATCGTTAGATCATTCCGTATAATAGATTCTAGAACAATACTTTATAGAGAAGAGAGAGCTTTTAGGGAGTGACAGATCAGATTATGAGGAGGGAAATGTTTGCTTTGATCCAGATGAGGATGATCTCCTTGAGGATTCGACTGAGGTCCACATGGTTGATACTAGGAGCTCCCTTTATAAAGATCAGCATAGTCATGAAGGTATTGTGTTTGAGGAAGATGATGTCATCCATTCAACCCAACACCTCCATCAACAGCTTAAACAGAAGGATGATCAGATCAACCAGATGGAGAAGAGGATGGAAGACTTGTTAGCAGCCCTCCATGCACTTCAAAATCAGACCTCAGTACCGCAGCATATACCGGTAGATATAAATCATCCTGAGTTAGCACATGTCTTAGATCAGCTCATAAGCACTTCTCTAGTAGATCAGATCAATGCTAGCTTACATAGGAAGGTGGTGGATAGCACCTCCATTCAAGAGAAAGATATCATGCAGTTGGTAGAGTAGTAAGTGAAGGATGCATTGGCGCAAGCCTGAGATGGCTCATATATTCCAAAGGGTAGACCCTACCCAAAGAAATTTGATGGTATCTAATATCCTAAGGGTTTTGTGCCTCCTTCTTTCAAAATTTTTGATGCCAGTGGGAACCCTCGTCAACACATAGCACACTTCAAGGCGGGATGTTGCAATGCTGGTGGCAATGATGCACTCTTATTCCATCTCTTCGTTAGTAGTTTTATAGGCATTGCATTTGATTGGTACACAACTATCCAATGGTTCAGAGAAGATATTTGCTGAGTTAGAGCAACTCTTTATTAAGAAATTTGCTGGGGCTCAGTAAGGAATAACTATGGGCGATCTCGTTGTAGCTCAACAACATCCTAGTGAGTCCCTTATTGATTACATTCTTAGATAACACAATTTAAGTATGAAATGCGAACCACAGCTATCTGAACAGCATGCCATTGAAATTCTACTCAAGAATATTCAAGGTTTGGTCGCCTTCATGCTTAAAAGGTTTACCATTAAGATATTTGAGAAATTAATCAACAAGGCGGCTAGTCTACAAGGAGAGGTCAAATAGTTACCTTTTCAAAATCAGTCAGCCAAGCCCAAACTGCAGAAGACATTTGAGAAAAAGCCAGGGGTAGTCATAACAGTTGATAAGGGAAAGCACCGGTTCTCAAAGAGACCTCGAGCATTCTCCCTACCACCTCCTTTACCACCACCTCGTCCATCATATCAGCCACCTTAGTTTCCACAGTAGCCTCCACCACCACCTGCTCAACAGTATCCCCACCCATAGTATCAGTAGCAGTACTCCTATCCACTACCAGGTAACTACCATTTACCTACTCTTGCCGATAAATTAAATAAGCCTTATTTATTCAAGAGAGAAGTAGTCAGGAAAATCTTTAAGAACCTCTTAAAGAAGCCTGATTTTTAGTTACTAGAGCCTAGGAGGCCGGAGGATGTGGGCAAGAGTCATGATCCAAACTTTTTCTCTACCACTGCATACTAGGTCATGTCTTAGAAGATTTCTTTACCTTTAAGTACTAGCTTGAGCATAGCTATAAGTCAGGTGCCATTGTCATCCCCAAGGAATATTTACTAGAACAACCCTCTAGTTCTGTTAGGGTAATCCTTGTGGATACAAGCAATATTTTCAAGACAAAGGAAGGTTGGGATATCTCCCTATCCCGAACCTCTAAGAAAATCATCTCTAAGATCAGAAAGTTATCCTTGCAGGTGCCTAAAGGAGCTTAAACCTCCAACTTTGTGGAAGGTTTGCAAGTTGCTAAGGACAACTTGAAGAAGGTAGATGCCCACAGTTACCACCTTCCTGCCAGATAACATAATAAAGATCCACCGCCCCAGTCCAAAGACTCCATCCACCATTGCAACTAGTACTTCTTCCTCCACTAGCTCCTCTTTTATCAACAGGAGAGTTGTATCAGCGAACAAGGGCACTAAACCCCTTACCTCACTTACTTTATTAGATTTCTATCATGTACCTCCATCTAAGAAGAAATCAATGAAGAAAGCTTTCACTTACATTTTGTCCACTTTTGATACTCTAGATTTTACTCCTCTCAAAAACTCTCCAATTCTACAAAATAATAATGATAACTCTAGTTCCGATCAATCATTTTCTAATTTACAAATGAATTTTCAATTCCTGAATCATTCAGGTTTGCCCATTGAGATTGATTTGGAGTCATCACACTCCGATGATCCCATAGAGAAGTCTAGGTGAACTCGATGAGCGTAGAACTTTCCACTAAATCATCTCACAAGTCAAGTCAACCTCCATAGTGGCAAAGTTCTACCTCCTAGGGTAGCACATCAGGATATGGGTAAACAAGTCATTGGTTATAGTGATCAAGAAGCCCCTCCACAGGATTCTCTACCCATGGATATGCTTGTGGAGGATTAGCCCAGAGTTGACTATGATGTCCTCGCTCACCTAAGAAAGTTGCCAGCTAAACTAAGCATATATGATGCCCTTGCCTTATCCAAAGAGATGAGGGAGTCATTGATCAAAGCTCTTCTTGATCCAAAAATATGCTTAGCTCAATTGACCGCTGTTGGAGAGGAGGCATATTATTCAAGAGAAGCCCGTGGAGTTACCTTCATAGATGAAGACCTTCTTTTGGGGACAACCGAGCACAACCGTTCCCTCTACATCATAGTGGACATGGGCAGATTGAGGATCTCTAGGGTATTAGTTGATCAAGGTGCATCAGTGAATATTATGAGTCTAAAAGCCCTTGCCTACTTGACGATCGATATCTCTGAACTCTAAGGAGATCAGATGATGTTGAAAGGATTCAACGAACAAGGCAAGAGGGCTTTAAGCTACATAGTGTTACCACCAGAGATAGATGATTGAAAGACAGAAGACAAGTTATACATAATAGACTCATATATCTTTTCAATGCTTTGCTCAGTAGGCCTTGGATACATACAAACAACACAGTTCCATCTTCTTTGCACCAGTGCATCAATTTCAGAAGAGGTGGAGTCGAGTATTGTGTCAAAGGAGAATTGAAGCCATTCTCAATTAGATGGGTCAAAATATATGAGGATGCAGCCTACTATCTTCCTCCAAATCAAAAAGTTTATTCTTGTGAGCTTGGTCAATGGTCAAAATGAAAAGAAAAGAAATCAAAAGAAAAAGAAGAAAAAGAAAAGGAAAAAGAAAAAGAAAAAAAAGTAAGAGAAAATGAAAATACAAGGGAGCGAGAATCAAACACCGAGGAAGAGGTAGAGCTAGATGTTACATTCCGCCCACAATTTGTTTCTCCATATGAACACATGGGTAGGATGACTCGACCCCCACCAGGTAGAGGAAGAGGTAAATTTAGAGGTCGTTCTAGAGGTGGAAGACCTCCTTGCTGATGGCTAACTAGTAGGAGCTATGTTCTAGCTCATTGGAGTACCCCCGCTATCCACATAGACTTAGAGTCCAGTTTGGAGGATGAGTCTCACGTGGCTAGCATGCCAACCAACCCCTCTCAGCGGGTCCCTTTGAAGGTGACATTCGAGCCAGATAGTGATGAAGACCAGGCCTCCAAGCAAAGAATGAATGTATATGAATAATTATTATGTAGAATAATCAGGCAGCAATTGGGAACTTTAGCTATAACCTCACTTTCTTCCCAGAAAGTTGAAGGTTTAGTAGTTAAGGAGGCCCCCAAGTCATCCATAGATGTCAAGCCAAAGAGATTTTTGTTGGGAGCATCATTCTCAAGTCAGGAAGCCGATGTAGAACTTGAGGATGATTCATATAAAGATTTAATAAAATTATCATTTGATTGGTACTCGCCTTGTGTTCTTAATTAAGCAAAGAAGGGATTAGTCCCACATACTTGGTTTAAACATAGGTCAGATTACTTTGAAAGGCTATGGGAAAATCAAAGCAGACATCCTCAATCATAATCAGGAACTAGGATTCGGCACCGTGGGTCTAGTCGATGATGACAACCATTGCCTAGTCATCATAAATCATTTGGCGTCTGATAAGTTCTTCTCAAATCATGCTAACTCTTATGAGGAGGTATGTTTAGAAACTTCAGATGACCCAAGTGAGCCTAAAGTTAGAGATGCACTGCCAGAGTTTGAAGAAGAGATCAAATCAACCATCGATGAACTTAAAGAAATCAACTTGGGAACTGAAGACAATCCACGCCTGACATACATCAATTTCTTGTTAAATGAAGAAGAAACCAATGACTTAGTTAGGCTATTACCTGAGCTTAAGTACTACTTTGCATTGAGTTATGAAGAGATGCCTGGTCTATCTCCTGACATAGCATTCCACAAACTAGCAATAGAACCTAATGCTAACCCTATAAAGTAAGCTCCTAGACGCATGCGATTAGACATTGAACAGCAGGTCACTTCTGAAATCAAAAAACTGATCGATGCTGGCTTTATCAGGAAAGAAAAATATCCTCCCTGGTTGGCTAGTGTCATCCCAATTAAGAAAAAAATGGCCAAATTTGCATATGCATTGATTTTAGGGATCTAAATAAGGCATGTCCTAAGGATGAATTCTCACTTCCTATACTAGAATTAATGGTGGATATTGCCTCATCTCATGCAGTATTCTTCATTTTGGATGGGTCATTTGGCTACAACCAAATCAAGATGGTCCCCGAAGATGAAAGAAATACTGCTTTTTGAACCCCGATCAAAATTTATTGTTATAAGGTCATGCCTTTCAGACTTAAAAAATGTCGGTTCCACATACCAGTAGGCCATGACTCAAATCTTTGATGAACTCATTCATCATAAAGTTGAATGCTACGTCCATGATCTCGTTATTAGAAGCAAAGAGAAGGAAGACCATCTCTTTGACTTGAGAGTAGTTTTCGAACGGTTAACACAATACAACCTCAAAATGAACCCCCTAAAGTGTGCATTCGGAGTAGCTTCAAGAAAACTTCTTGGGTTTGTTGTCCGACACTGGGAAATTGAAATCAACCTGGAGAAGATCAATGCTATCTTAGAAATGCCACCCCCTAAAAGTCTAACTCAACTCAGATCATTCCAAGGGCAGTTGGCATATCTAAGATGCTTCATATCCAACCTATCAGGAAGATGCCAACCATTCTCAACACTTGTCAAAAAGGATGCCAAGTTCAAGTGGGATGATAAGTGTCAACATGCTTTTGAAGATATCAAGCACTACTTGATGATGTCGCCAGTTCTAGCATCCCCTATCCTGGGCAAGCCGTTGATCCTCTACACCACCACATTAGATGACTCCCTTGGTGCTTTGTTAGCCCAAGCCAACGGTCTCCTCTCACTTTGCTCTAGCCTCTCTCCTCTCCTCGAAGGAAAAGAAAATGCTCTCTACTACCTCAGTCATCGTCTAATCCCTACTGAGGCAAACTACCCACCTATTAAAAAGCACTGCCTAGCTTTAATCTTTGCATCCCAAAAGCTACGACACTACATGCTCTCTCATAAGGTAAATCTGATCTCCAAAATCAATCCACTATAATATCTCATGACACGGTTGATGTTATAAGGATGGTTGGCACAGTGGTCTTTGATTTTGTCATAGTTTGACATCACATTCATACCCTCCATGCGTGAAAGGATAACCACTTGCAGATTTCTTGGCAACGCATCCACTCCCTACTAATTCTCTGCTTAATGATGATCTCCCTGATGAACAAATCATGAACTTAGGGAATACTAGTGCTCATCGCTGGGAGATGTACTTTGATGGTGCAACTTTCTCTTAAAGAGAGAAGAACCACATTTTACTATCCTAGAAAAGACAGGGGGTAAGAATAGTTCTCCTAACTCTGGACTGTGATGTGAAGAGATTCTCATATCATCTGTCCAATCCATGCACCAATAATGAAGCCAAATATGAGGCTCTAATTGCCAGTCTAGAGTTAGTCATTACATTATGTCCAGAGTATCAACATCTTTGGGGATTCTCAGTTAGTCATCAACCAAATCGTTGGGTCCTACAAAGTTTTAAAACCTAAACTCCATCATTATCACAAGTACACTATGGAGTTATTGGCCCAAATCCTAGAGGTTATCATTTACAAGATTCCTCGAGGAGAAAATGTAGTAGCAAACGCATTAACCAAGCTTGCCAAAGAATTAGCATGTCCAGAAGGTGAGTCCATTCCAATAAGGGTCCAAAATAGACAAGTCTTATCCCTTGTTGATGATGAACTCACCGAGAGATTCTCTCTTAAATGGGAGGTTGCCAAAAAAGATGGAGAGTTAGATTGGAGGCAACCATTCATGGATTATCTATATACTAGTAAACTACCTCAAGAGAAATCACTAGCACACCAGGTGAATCAGAGAGCCCTTTCCTACGCTCTCGTGGATGGCACCTTGTACCGGCGGTCCTTGATCATATGTGGTTACGTTGTCTGGAAAAACATGAAGCCCATAAGATCATGATCGAGGTACACTCAAGTTTATGCGGAGCACACTAATCTAGTTCAAAGATGAAAGCCAAGATCAAGAGACTAGGATACTACGGCCTTGATGATCGCATGTGGTAGCTAGAGATGCCACCAATGTCAGGTACATGGTGTGGTCCTACATCAACCACCCAACATCTTACATCCTACATTGGCCTCATGGCCATTTGAGTGTTGGGGTACTGACATTGTTGATCTGATTGATCCTCCTTCTTCCAAAGGTTATCGATTCATTCTAGCTTTTACTGACTACTTTTCTAAGTGGGCAGAGGCAATCCTACTTAGAGAGGTCACAGGTCAACATGTGCTCTAGTTTTTCAGAAACCATATCATATATATAAGTTTAGGGTGCCTCGATGAATTATATTCGATAATGGTACTGCATTCAAGAGCACTAAAATCAATAGCTTTGCTTGAAGACACAACATATATTAGAGATATTCTACCATCTACTACCCAAGGGCAAATGGGTTAGCAGAAGCCTTCAATAAAACTCTCATTCAAATACTGAAGAAGACACTAGATGACAACAAACGACAATGGCATGAATAGTTGGTTGAAGCCTTATGAGCTTACCATACCACTTACAGAACTCTAACTCAATCTACCCCTTTCTCCTTAGTGTATGGGTCCAAAGCTGTTCTACCATTAGAAGTCCAACTTCCATCATTAAGGATAGTCGTGGGTAGTAAAATCACAATGGAACAGAATGCCAATTGCAGTTGGAAGAGCTCAACGATTTGGAGGAGAGACGCCTACGGGCATGCTAGAACCTCGAGTTATACAAAGCCAAGATAATTCAATCTCATAATAAGTTGGTCCGTCCTAGAGCTTTTTAAGTAGGAGAGTTTATTTTAGTTCTAAGGAGGCCAATTATTTCCCGTCAAAAGATAGGAGGCAAGTTTGAACCCACTTGGGAAGGCCCTTATGCCATACAGAAGGCCTACCAAGGAGGATCTTATCAACTCATAAATTATAAAGGAGAGGGCCCGATGCTTCCAATTAATGAGCTCTACTTAAAGAAATATTATCCATAAATGTTGTTTGAAAATGATTATCAATAAAACTTCTTTTCATCTCAAATTTCATCCCTTCTATGTTAGAAATATCTTTTGCTTGCGAATCTGCCATGATATATTTAGGGTAGGTATAGGAGAACCCAAGAGGCATCGTATCCCACACAAACACAAACTACAAAATGATCCTCCAGTGCTATTAGGATAGGTGTAAGAGAACCCAAGAGGCATCCTATTTTGACTAGTACAACTAAGTTAGGTGTAAGAGAACCCGAGCGTCATCCTTTCTTTGTGGAGTCATAATTACCTCTGCGACACCATTTCATCCATTCTTTGACTTTCTTAGGATAGCTGTAAGAGAACCCAAACGACATCTTATTCCCTCTTTTATAACACAAATAAACATATATCTTTTGTCTTAGGCTACTTTGATATGGGAACAATCCCCTTGTGGCACTCACTCATTAGCTGCTCTAGGTCGGGTCTACATGCTACCTCACTAGTATGTCACCCAGTGGTCACTTGTTGGAATATGTGAGTCCCCGCACTTTCTTCCTAACTTGACCATTGCCAACTAATGACTGCCTTATTAGTAGAGTAGATTTCACTACCCAACCAGTGAGCTACCTCATGTTGACTTTGCTTAAGAAGATGCGAGTCCCCGTGCTTTCTTCTTGAACTAGTCATCATGCACTAACTAGGTTGTGTATATTTGAGATTTAGGGTAAGTCCCCCAGAGGCTCCTTTCCTCTTGACTACATTTGAGTCGATGTAAGTCCTCTAGTGGCATTCGCTAAGTAGTCGCCCTTGGTCAGATCAAACCTATTGAGCTGAAGATAGACTATCCCAACAATCAGTTCTACTTTAGGAGGATGTGAGTCCCCAAACTTTCTTCCTAGGCTGATTATTGCAAACTGATGTACACCTTAGGTTGGTTGATGTTATCTATGCTAACAGCAACTCACCCAGTGGATACACCATTCTTGGCAGATGTGAGTCTCCATGCTTTCTCCTTGAGTTGGCCACCGAATATCTATTTGATATATAAGTAGCCATGTCATATTCTTCATGGTGTTGGATTAAGCCTTTAGTGGCCCCATCCTCTGTGGGTATTCTATTTGGATCATGTCCTTTGCGACCTCATTTAGACACTACCCGGGATACTTTTGGATTGGACAATCCTCCTTTTATAAGTAGCCACCCCTGTGGTTGGAGAATTTGTGCAGTGGAGGGGCAGATTCTCCCTTAGTTCAGTAAATTTGAGATAGGTCTAGGCTGATATAAGTTCATTCTCAGTTTAATCCCTCACAAACCAACATGGTCCATGTTAAATAAAACTAAACAAACAAACAAAATTAATTCACTTGTGGATTAGGAATTCAAGCCCCTAGTGGCCCCTTTCCCAAGCATGCATCTTATCTTTAGGGCAATGTCAACAAAACTCCCTATAGGAATTGCCTGACTACTTTGAGTTGAGATAAGCCCCCAGGTCGGCACTCTCTCAGTAGTCGCCCTTAGGTTGGGTTCAACTTTTTGTGCCACCAATGAGTTACCCTGGTGGTCATCTTTGCTTTGAAAGATATAAGTTTATTACGCATTCTTTCTGCACAATCATTGCAAATCGACGGGCAGCCCTAGGTGGGGCCTGATTTGTTGCACAAGCGACTGATCACCCCAATGGTTCCTTGTTTAGGAAGATGTGAGTCCCCGTGCTTTCTTCCTAAATTGACCATTGCAAACCGAAATGCACCCCTTCGGTTGGTTAGTTCTACCTAACAGCTAGTAGACTATCCCTTCAGATTTGTAAACCTAAGATAGGTTTAGGCTGATATTAGCTCCTTCTTAGTAGATCCATCACACACCGATAGGGTACATCTAAAATTAAATTAATTTTGATTATTCTTAAGTCGATATGAGTCCACAGTGTCATTCACTCAAATAGTCACCCTAGGTCGGGATTGATTTGTTGCACCATCAATAGATCACCCCAACGGCTGATCCCTACTTTGGAAGATGTAAGTATGATATGCTTTCTTCCTAGTACAGTCGTTGCACACCGGATGGAAATTCTTAGGCCGGATAGTCCTACCTTATGGCTGGTAGACTATCCCTTTGGATTTATAAATCTGAGATAGGTCAAGGCCGACATAGCCCATTCTCAGTAGGTCTATTGCACGCCAACAGGGTCCATAACATAACACACCGAGTTGAATTAAATCATATCAAATCAAATTAATGTAAATAAAATTAATCATTAGTACTACTCTTGAGTTGAGGTAAGACCCCCAGTGACACTCACTCAGTAATTGGCTTAGGTAGGGTTCAATTTATTGCGCCATCGACAGATTACCCCAACAGTTGATCCCTACTTTAGAATATGTAAGTTTGTTATGCCTTCTTCCTAGTACAGTCACTGCACACCGAAAGGCAACCCCTTTGGTCAGATAGTCCTACCTTATGGCAAGTAGACTACCTCTTTGGACTTATAAATCTGAGACAGGACGAAGCCCCCGTGGCTCCTTCTTAGTGTAGTCCATTGTACACCGACAGGGTCCATAACAAAATAAATTCAAAACCAACCTCCCCAGTGGAGTCAAATTAAACATATTAAACAAACTAAATTTCTCCCCAGTGAGGCACAAATCAAATTAGCCTCCCTTGTGGAGCTTAGATCTAAATCAAATAAAGTCAATTGAGTGTACATCCCAGTAGATATGCCCTCAATCTAGAACCCTTCTCCCTAGTAAAGCCATAACAAATTAAACCAACCTCCCTAGTGGAGTCTAATCAACAAATCAAGGAAATCCAATAAAATTCTTATCCCCAGTGGATAGCTTGAACCTATTTCCCAAGTGGAGGTTCATGTACTTATTCCCCAACAAATGCACAAACAAATCATACTCATAATCAAACTCAGATCCATATCCCTAGCAAATAGATTGAACTTGTTTCCCTAGAGGAAGGTTCTTGTACTCAATCCCGAGGGGATTCTTTCTTGCTCTCTTATGCCCTTGGCATAAAGAGAGCTACATTGCACTAAGATTGTGATTCTATCTACCTTTCGAGTCTAGGTCTATATCACTTTCATTGTTTGTTGCAATCTTCTGGATGTTTTTGATCATTTCAGTCAACGCCAATATGTGTGGTCTGCCTTGTCAATTACACCACACCTATTAAGGGTCCTTTTGTTGACCTCGCTTTTGGAGTGAGCCCTTAACCTCCTCTTGTTATACTTAGGACTCTTCTAGGCACTAAGAACTCCTTAGTCATAATCTAGTGATTAGATGAACACTTAACCTAAGCCTAGAGACTTTAGAAGTGTTAATCATAAGATTTGGTTATGCCTTAGGGCTTAAGGAAATTACCTATCCCATAACCTAAACCCAATCTAGATACACTTTCTCAAATCAAACCCAGATTCAATTCTCAAACCAAATCTCAAATTCAAATTCAAATTTCAAATCTAATTTTAAATTTAACTCCAAATGATTGAAACCAAAAATCAAATTCAAATCCTAAGACCCTTCCTAAGCCTTTTGAATCACATTTATAAGCTTAGCCAAAACTCCCTTTAGATCAAATCAAACTCAATTAATCTTTTTATAAATCAATTATTCCTTCATTATATTCACAAATATAAATGAAATCCAAATTCAAATGACCAAAACTATATCGAAAATCAAATCCAAACTCAATCTAAGCCCTTTAAGCCAATTCTTTGGACTTAGCCAAATTCTATCCAGAAAAAGTCAAAACTAATGAATTTTCTCTGGAATCAATCATTCATTCAATTATCTAGTCAAATATAAATGAAACCTACAATCATCAAATCAAATCAAAACTAACCCAAGTCAAACCCAACCTAACTCTTTTGACTTGAAAATTTTAAATGAGCCAAAATCTCTTAGACTCCAAATTCATTATTGTTGAATTTATATTTCAATCTAAGGCTCATATATAAGTTCAAATAACTCAAATCAATCAAAATCAAGCCAATTGATCCACTTAGGTCCACTTGACCCAAAGTGACCTAAAGGACCCATTTGAGCCAACTTCCAATCCAACCCAAATTGGATTGAACCAAGCTCACCAAAATCTTCCATCATGATTGTTGGTCATCCTAGGATGATCAATTGTAATCAATTGGGTCAAACCAAGTCAACTTAGTCATTTAACCAAGCCAACCCTTAGCCCAAATGAACCAAAACTAGCCAAAACTCATCCTACACCAAATTGATTGAAACCAATGATTTGAATCAACCCAAAGTCAATATTTAAATATGACTTGATCACCAATTGAGCCAAACCAAGCCCAATTGGCCATTTTATCCAAGTTTACCCAAATTGACCTAAAGGACCAAATTGAGTCAAACCATGATCTAACCCAAATTGATTGCCAACAATAGCTCAAGTTCATTCCAAATTGATTATTGAACTTGACCAAAGCCATAATTGAGCCTAATTTGGTTGGTCAACTTGACAACTAGCCCAAATTGGCCTAAAGGGTCAATTTGGCCTAAATCCAAATTAAATACAAATTAATTCAAACCAAAGATCACATTCATCTTTAATTAGCCAATTTAACATGAATCAACTCATAACCAAAGCCAATTTGGTTTGGTCAAATTGGTCAACTTGACCCAACCTAGCTCAAATTAGTCTAAAGGGTCAATTTGGCCTAAATACAAATTAAATCCAAATTAATTCAAAACAAAGACTAAATTCATCTTCAATTATCCAATTTAACATGAATCATCCCATAACCCAAGCCAATTTGGCCAATTTTGGTCAACTTGACCCAATATGACCCATATGACCCAAATTGAGTCAAATCTCTTGAAACCAAGCCATGACCCATTGGGGGTTGATCAAACTTGACCCAAACACAGTTGGGATAAGCCTAAAATTAACCCAACTCATTTAAATTTCTTATGGATCCTCCCCCACATAGGATTCCACCCAACCTCATTTAATTCTCCCCCATCACATGCACTTAACTTCTCCCCATCATTTGCATTGAATAGAGGTGATCATATGGCAGCAAGAGAGGACTTTGGAGCAAAAATCCAAAGTCCTCAATCAATCCATCATCCATCCTAACTATCCCGAGCAAGATAATAATATTTTTGAGCCAAAAAATTCAAAAAATGGTGGATTTTTGGCCATTATAAAGGGAGGGGAAAATGTGGTTTCATCCCTCTTCCTCCTACCACCATTCAGCCCCCAAGAGCTCCCCAAAATGAAAAGGAACCCATCCCCCATCTATTTGAGACATTCTTGAGCTCAAAACATAAATAGTTGCTTTTTCAGCCAGGCGATGATAAATATCAGAGAAGACGATGTTCCGAAAGGAGCCAAAGGTTAAAAATCATTCCAAGGCTTTCTCACATACCTAGGGGTTCGCTCGGATCTTCACCGCCACCGAAAACTAACCCGAGCGAGGTAAATTTTGCCAAACTTTTGCTGGTCTTAGGATTTCTTGCATTTTGTGTTAATTTTCTTACAATTTTAGAAATTTCCCCTAGATAATCCCGTATTTTTAATTTAAATCATCCCATTTAGAAAATAGAATTTTTTTTCAGTGTGAATCGATGTGAAAATGAGTAATTTGGACAAGTTTTCACTTAGAAACTCCCATTTTTCCAAAAAAATAGCTATTTTTACTATTCATCATCCATGGGCTACAACCGATGTCCGATCCCAATGTTCACAGGATTAGACGGCTTGGATCACATGATTTGGGCCTTCGAATCACCTAATATGATATGGACAAATCACATGCCTATTGCGCGATCCTGGCCTTTGGATCACGTGATCTAATTTGGACCATCCGATCTACGATCAAATGGTCCAGCGGTCAGTCGCTCTCGTGGGTTGACCGATCGCTTCCATTGCGGTGATGCGGCACGCACATCAATCACGGCCAGCGTTGCCGCCGACCGTGATTTTTCAATTTGAAAAATTAATTTAAATCACCAAAAAATTCAAAAATTCATAGAAAATAAAATACTTAACCAAAAATTACAAACAAGGGCTCGTTGGATTCATCTTTCCGAGAGGAATCTAACAAATCTAAAATTTACTAAGTATTTTGAGCTTAAATTGAGTTTTAGTAAACATCGAATTTTATTAATTAAATCAAAAATTTATGTCAGATTAAGTTGAAATTTTTAGGAATCGAAACTAAAGCTAAAGAACACATACCATAAAAATTTGAAGTACAAATGACTTTTGGATTGGGAGAAATTAAATTTTGATGTTCAAATTATCTATTTTAATAAAATAAATTAAATAAAAATTCAAAAATTTACGAAAATCTTTAAAATGGCTTAAATCACTTCAATTGACATCCAGGGCTCTTAAGAAAATAATGTGATTTTTTGAATCCTAATGAACCCCAAACAAATACTTAAGATTAAAGTTTAATCAATTAATGACTTAATTAAAATATATTCTAAAAATAATTTAAATATCAAAATAAGAAATGAAATAATAGTCAAGCAATCATTAATCAAACCTCAAATAAAAAAAATAGCATCCTTAGAGGAAATTAAATTAAATATGATTAAACTAATTTAATTAATAAAACTCAATTAAATGATCAGATCTTAGATCAAACTTAAAATTAAATAAATCTAGGAAACTTTAACATGGGTCAAACTAGTATAACTAAACCTACACTAAGCATGGAATCTTAATCATTTGAAACTCCTTAGTGAATATAAATAAACTGAAACTAATTAATAGTTAAATAAACTAAAAATCAAATTGATTAATAAACTAATTCAACATAATCATTTGATGTTAATCAAATTAAACCAAATAAAGATAAAGTAAACTTAATTAACATATGATTAAATCACATCCATTTAGAATAAGATAATTAATTGGCCATTAATGCATAAACTTAATAACTAAATCAAACATGTTAATAAAATTAAACTAACATATAAATAAATCAAATCAAATAAAACTCTAATCATAAATAATCAAACATAATTGAAATGAAATAAAGAATTAAATCACTTAATCTAATCAAATGATAATAACAATAATCCTTTAATCAAATCAAATAAAACACTTAACTAAATCAAATCACTCACATGTGGAAAATTAATTCATTAATTAAATCAATCGTTGATTAATCTAATGATTTTAAAAAGAAGTTTAATTACCCTTAATCAAACTTAATTAATTAAATATTTAATTAATACAAACTTAATGAATTAATCTATCATCTTAATGAACCAAATTAATTTTATAAATCACATTAGAATTAATTCAAATCAAACACTTAATTAATCTATTAATTAATTTAATCACACCTCTTAAATAAACTAATTAAGTCAATCAAATTAATCATATTAAACCTAAGCTTAATCAAACATAAATGCAATTAAATATCAATCAAATCTTAAATTAAACATAAATCATTAAGTCATCAATTACATCATTAATTTAAATAAATATAAAATCAAATTAAAAATTAAATAAATATATATTTAATTTAATAATTAACTTAAATACACTTGTTAATTAAACTAATTACCCTTAGGCTAACACAATTGAATAAACACCTAATTAATGCAAACTTGATGAGTTGATCCATCATCTTAATGAACCAAATTAACTTTTAATATCAAATTCAAACCAAACACTTAATTAATCTACTAATTAATTTGACCACATATCTTAAATAAGCTAATTAAGTCAATCAAATTAATCATATTAAACTTAAACTTAATCAAATATAAATGAAATTAAATACTATTCAAAACTTAAATTAAACCTAAATTATTAAGTCATTAATTCCATCATTAATCTAAACAAATATGAAATCAATTTAAAAATTAAATAAACCTTTATAATTAACCTAAATGCACTCCTTAATTAAACTAATCACATAATCACATTGAACATAAGCAAACCCATAGATTAATAAAGCTAATCAAATCAAATTAAATCAAATTAAATTAAATTAAGAAAGACTCTCATCTAATTAATATGTAATCAAATTAAATCTTATTTAACCTACTTAAATAAGATAAACAAGTTAGCTATCTAATGTTTGAAATCAAAATACAAACCAAACTTTGATAAACATGATAAATGGATGAGATTAAAAATAAAATCCTAATTACAAAGAATTAAACTCAATTAAAATCAAAATAAAATCTTTATTAATCTAATCCGATCAAACTATAAATAAATGAACCACAATCAAATCAAATAAGCATAAAATTAAGTCACATAACCATAATCAAAGAAAAGAATTAAATATTAATTTAAAAGGATATTGAATTATCAAGATTTAATTAAACCAAAACATCTAATCTGAAATTAATCAATAAAAAGCACATGAATTTAAATAAACTTAAACTTCATTAGATATTAAGGATATTGAATTATCAAGATGTAATTAAACCAAAACATCTAAATCAAAATCAATAAATTAAATACTTAAATAAATTCAAATTCTAAATTCTAAACCAAATCAAATAAATCAAATAAAATGAAGCACACAAATTTCAATGGGCTAATTAAGATACTTAAGGACCTTAGTTAGACTCTTTAGGATGTAGAATAGGGCGAGTTCTGTCTACAAATGGAATTCATCCTACTCTTCATTTTTAAAAACTTAAAACATCACTTTAACCAAATAAAAGTGAAATAAAAAATGAAAAGCAAATCATTAAATCATTTAAATTGAAATCACCCAAGGATAAAATTTAAATAAATTCAAATTCTAAATTAAAACTTAAACTAAAAAAGCCTAGTAAAGTCTTGCCACACAAGCCTTAAGCACACATATTAGAATACTAAGTCACCACTTCTAGTGCTAAGTTAGGGCATTGTATGTATGATGTTGTATTTTGTTTTGTGATGTAATATTTTAGACTAGATGTTAGGATGTATGTTTCGTAGACTAGATGTTAGGTCGTTATTAGCCTAATCTTATTTTCTGCATGGGGTTGTGCTTAAGGGGTTGCTGTAATAAAAAATAAATGTGTTTTTTGTGCAGGTTGCTTAGCCCCTAAGCATAATTTACATTAGGACAGGTGGGCTTGGTTATCCATGTGTGGGGTGCTAAGTCCAAATTATTCATATAACTACTTGGGTTGTATGGTGTGTTTAACTAACATTTATTTTACAGGTGTAGCTAGATTTACTTTTCATATTTTTAATGTGATTTTGCTTTAGGAATTAGGATTAGTGTTATGGGGGATTAGGATGAGTAGTGACTAGAAGGCTTAGTCCCTGGGGTGCCTTGTGATGCCTTTAGAGCAAATCAAAATCGAAAGGAAGAGAAGGAATAAATGAAGAAAAGAAGACCCCCATAGAATATATTATTTTTGTAATCTAGGTTGTATAAGGGTAGAGCTTGGCTACCCATCTTTTTTCTCTTTTCGGGGTGTACGGCGGAACCCGACTACACTAGCCTTTTATTCTTTTATGGTAGTCTATAAAATTGTTTGATGTTGTGTTTAGATTGTGCATTATAACATCATGCTTTTCATAGTTTATTTATGATTGATGCTTGAATGTGTGGCCTTGATGCGGTAGGCTCTTAGGATAAAATTAAATTTCTATCCCATTAACAACTCATAACTAAATTTTAAAATAACTCATAACCTCACATAAAAGCCTAAGAATTAAATCAAGATAATAACATTTTAGCAACCCCTTAACTGGATGAATGAATGCATAATGTCATGCATGTCATATTCTTTCACTCTTGCTAAGAGGAGGCTTCTATCTGTGCCAGAGAATGAAGGCTTAACCTGTGAGAACCTTTAATGAAACAACACCCATTTCTCTTTTGATTTGGCCCATAATCAAGTTCTCATGCATTTAGGCATACAAGATCCCATAACATGTATCAAAACAAAGTGTCCAAAAAAATCAAATAAATTTGATAAAATTTACATTAGATTAAGTCATGGTCTCTAGTCTCTTAGGGAGTGAGTTTAAGGACTTAATTTTCTCTCTAAATAAGCAACAACCTAGCCATCTCGTAAAGCATAAGACTTGCCTATATGGATTTAAAGTGTAGGAGGAGTTAGTTGGCTGCACTCTAGGGAGTAATAAGTCAACAGTTGGGTGGTTTATTCTCTCTTGTGGAGGTAAATCATATACCCATTTTGCCTTAGATTTAGGTTATGCTTCGGCCCTCACCAAAGCTTTCTAGCTTAGGATCCAAGGTAGCTATTTCCGTCAGCCTACAAGCATAAATCCTCACCTCTTATGCATTTTTATAATTTTATGTTGTTATAAGCTCTAGCAATCTATTAAAATATCAACTCAAATAATTAACTCTCTTCAATTTGAAAAATATAAAGCCCAATTATAGGGTAGATTGAAATGCTCATTAGGCTTCCTAGTATGATGAGAATTTCCTACTTTCTCTCTTTGGATTCCAAAAAATAAGTCTTCTTCTTGATCTATCCCATTTGATTTTCTAAAATAGCCAATCCTTTGATAGTCTTAACCTTGAAATCTTTGGAGACCCTAATTGTCTACTTTAATCAAGAGTATTCTTAAGGAATTCCCATTTCTTATGATGTAATTAACTATGGGGGCTTTCCTTTATAGGGAACTTAACGAACCTGGCTTAAAATAAATCATACTTTACTTTTCCATGTAAAGAAGGGGAAAGATCTCTTGTATATTCGAAGACCCATCATGCCTTAGAGTCCTTATTAGATAATTAGGTCCATTATAGGGTGGTAATTTCTATCTTTTAAGATATATATTATTCCTTAATGTCTTACTTGATCACTTCAATAAGTACCCCCTAGGATCTGTGTGGTGTCCCACATCTTAAAAATAAACACCACAAGGATGGTTTCATTTAAGTGATTTAATTATTTTGGATTGATTTTTATTTTATGTTTTGATTAGGTTCAAGTGAATCCTACAAATAATTACTAAGTTATGAAGAGAGGGAAAAAGAAGAGAACTTATGTGTAAGCATAGGTATCCTTCTTAAGTGATAGTTTAAGAATGAATAGAATATGCAATTAGACAAGTGTTAGGTTCTTTTCAAATGAACAACACACCTTGCCAATTCTTATTCAAAACTATACTAAAAGAGAAGAGAAGGAAAACCTACACTAAGCACATCCTTATATTTTATTCACATGCAAACTTATAAATAAAATATAAGTAACACACTTTCAGTTTTGATAATTGATTTATATGTTTTGAAAATAATTTTAATTTAGCAGTGATAATAGCCACTCATATTCTTACTTTAGCCAACACATGTAATTTGATATAAAGTAAACATTTTCATCTTAAATTTAATTTCTGAAAAGCATGGATGCATGAAACCATATGACATACATATTTAACATGTTGGGAAAGAATTAAAGCAATTAAAGCATGTAAACACATTCACTTTAATTAAATCTTAAAGATAATCTTATGAAATAAGAAAGCTTAAAATAAATCAAAGTTTATTTAATATGACTTTTGTTTGATCTTGAATTTGATTTAATTTTGAAAATATGGATTGTGTTTGCTGTTCATAACCCATTACCACATGTATTTGACATTTTGGTTTAATTTTTAGATGATTAGATTCATTTTAGATTTTGATTAGGTTAAGGAATGAATTAAACATGTTAATTAACCCACACACCACCTTAGCATAGTTAACCAAATATTATGACCAATGAGATGTCATAAAACCTCACAAGGAATTTAAATTTGTAATGCACCTAGAAGAAAAGGACCTAATGCAATTTGGTTCTTGATTAATGTTTAAATATTTAACTTAAGTAATTTCAAACACCCTCACACATATGAGTTGAGTTTTGATTTCCTTAATTGAACTTAGGCTCTTGAACACCTAAGCATCTACCCAAAGTAGATTAATTAAGTTCTCAAAAGTTTTAGAAATTTTAATAAATTAATTAAGAGGGTAATTAATGAATTAGCCCTTAATTAAAAGAAGATTTGGAAGAAAAAGGAGGTTTAGGGAATAACTTAGGGGAAATACCCCAAAATTATTCCCTAAACATCTTATTCACTGGATTAAACCTTAATCAACTTAAATAAAAGATTAAAACACTAAGCAAACCCATAATTAAACTTAATTACATAAAGGAGGTAATTAGAAAATGCATTAGCAATTCCCCCAATTAAGCCATCAATAAATTCCAAGAACATTAGGGGAGGCAGAAGTCATCCCCTAAAATATACCCAAGAAGTTTGAGATCAATCAATGGATTAATTAGGGAGTAATTAGCAAATTAAGATGTCTAATAAAACCAATTAAAACCAATTTTAAAATATTCTATATTGAATTATCTTTCAGTGGCAATTTATCTCATATTCTCAGAGAAAGATACAATTCAAAATCCATTAAAACCAATTTTAAAATATTCTATATTGAATTATCTTTCAGTGGCAATTTATCTCATATTCTTTTTATTTTTCTTTGAAGAGATATGAATTTTTGAAGTTTATAGGGTTAATTAAGATTATTTAAAACCTAATTAAATCCCTTAATCCACTGACATTATAATTTGAGTTAGAGCTTTCCACACGTCTACCCATTAGTGGTGACTTAAGTGTCATGTCATAGCGCCACATGGAAACAGTGCTACACGCTTTAGCCTCAACTGTTCGATCAAGGATCGGACGAATGAGATTAAAGCTACCATTCCAAAGGGATTAAATTAGATCTAAATGTGTGTTTGATCTCAGCCGTCCATCCAAAATGTGTGTATGGACGACCAGAGATTCATCCCTACCAAGCTCTATGAACCATGGAGGCCGTTCATGTTCTAGAGCAAGATTCGAGCTCGATTAAGCTCAGAATGAGGCTAAAATCTTGCACACACTATCATCAAGCAATGTAGATCACATCCAATGATTGAAACTTTATGCCATTAAACTTCATTTCATAAAGGACCAACACACCATAAGTCTAGTGATCGAAAAATGTCATGCCCCACCAGAGGTGATCACCGGCGCTCGATTCTCTTGGAGGAGCTTCATCTGGTTGAGACGAAGCCGTGGAGAAAGAATTAACTCCTGAGGTTGAGTAGATTGCTCTATGGACCAACCCCTCCTTAGCTTCCTTGCAGCTTTGATGGAATTAGACCTCCCCTTACCTTTGGAACTTGAGGGAGAGCTCAGGCAAGCTCGACTTGTCCCTCTGGTGGAGTGTGCAAAGGAAAATGGCTTGATTTGGTGTGTGAAAATTTTTTTGAAATTAATGGAGCTCCCCTATTTTCTCTTGAAGAAAATCGAGAATGGATAATTTCAATTCCCTCTAAGAAGCTTAGGAACACTCAATAATGCTTCCTATGACTCTCTAACAATCAATCATGAGTGAGTATATGAGAATTGAAGTGAATTATGGGGAGTATATCTCCCCCAATGGAAATCAGACGACCGAAGCTCTCTTTTCCATTTTGATCCAATTGCCAAGATTGAAAGGGTTGTTTGAGCTGTTAGAGGTTGGCGCATGGTCAGTTTGGGCTAAGGAGTGGAGTGGTAACCTCCCACGTGCTTCAAATTGAGTGGAGGGAGGTTTTCCATTTGGCCAATTTGAGCCATGTGCTTGGTTTTGGCCTAGGGTCAATTTGGGCTGACCCAAATCCATTGGGTTGGGTGCACCACCCTCCATAGGGTCTACTTAACCTATTAAGAAGGTATCGAGTAGATATGAAGAGGGCTTGACCAAATTCCCCATGGATTTGACCAAACTTTGTTCTATGGCCTAGGGATAGAATGGCCAATTGGCTAATTTTTAATCTGAATATGTTGGGTATGTTGAGAAAATAGGTTTGGCCAAGTTTCATTGGATTTGGAGTTCATTTGATATGGTTTGGCTCATGTTGATCCATTTTGGTCAAAATGGGTCAACTTGGGTCAAACCAAGGGTTGGGTTAAGTTCATATGACCATTTGAAATGTTTTGGAGGCTTTGGTTTGATTCAATTTGGTTTAATTTTGAGTTTGGCTCATATGACTTAATTTAGGCTAAATGGGTCAAGTTGACCAATTTCACCCATTTGACCTATTTGAGCTAGGTCATGGGTAGTTTTAGGTTTAGTTAGTCATATGAAGTGGATTGGTATCTTTGTTTCCAATCAATTTTAGTTAAGTTTGAATTTGGCTCAACATGACCCTTTAGGTCAAGTTGGGTTCAACATCAATTAGGCTAGGTTAGGTCTAGTTGGCCAATTGAGGCTTTGGTCAAGTTCAACAAGTGATTTGGAATGAACTTGACCCATTATTTCAATCAATTTATCTTATATCAAGTTTTGACACATTTTGACCCTTTAGGTCAAGTTGGGTCAACTTGGGTGAAGTGGCCAATTGGGCTAGGTTAGGCTCAAATGTTGACTTGGTCAAGTTCAAATATAGTTCATGAATGAACTTAGATCAATGGTTTCAAACAATTTGGCCAATGGTGGATTTTGGCTATGTTTGGTTTCATTTTGGCTAAGCGTTGACTTGGTCAGCCCTTAGGTTTGACTTGGTTTGACTCAATTTGATTGATTGATCATCTCATGATGATTGTTGATCATGATAAGAGTCATAGGTGAGTTTGATTCAATCCAATTTGGTTAGGATTAGAATTTGGCTCATAAGGGTACTTTAAGTCACTTTGGGTCAAGTGAGCCTAAGTGGGTCAAATAGCATGGCCAAAGAGTTTGATTGAACTTGTATATGAACTTATGATTGAAATATAAATCCATTTGCAAGTAGTTTGAAGTCAAATGAGTTTTGATTCATTTGACAATTTCATATTCAAGGGAAGAACATGAATGGATTTTGGGTTTGATTTTTGAATTGGATTTTGGTTATTGAAGTTTGTATTTATATTTGGATTCATGATTGCAGGGTTGATTGAATCATGAAGGAAAAAATCAAGAGTTTGGCTTGATTTGAAGATGATTTGGCTAAGTTCAAGGTTTTGACTTGAACGGCTTAGGTTGGATTTTGAATGGATTTGAGTTTAATTTTTGGGAGTGGTTTTGATTGTTTGAATTTATATTTCATTTATATATGTGAATATAAAGGAGAATATAAATTTATCATGAGAAAATTTGATGAATTTGAAGTGATTTGATCATGATTTAGGCTAAGTCCATTAAAAGGAATTTAAAGGACTTAGAAAATTTTAGAGTAGGGATTTGAATTTTGGATTTAGATTTGATTGATTTATATTTATATTTATTTTATATATGTGAATATAAATAAGAATATAAATGAGTTATGAGAAAATCCCATGAATTTGAATTGATTTGATCATGATTTTTGCTAAGTCCTTAAGAGTGAAATTAAGGGCTTAAGAAGGATTTTAAATTTGGAATTTAATTTTTGTATTTGATTTGATTGATTTGTATTTATATTTCATTTATATATGTGAAAATCCCATGAATTTAAATTGATTTAGAGTTGATTTAGGCTAAGTCCATGAAGGAAAATTTAAAAGACTTAAGAAATTTTATGAATTGATTTTGAATTTTGAGTTTAGCTTGATTGGTTTTAATTTATTTTTCATTTCTATATGTGAATATAAATGAGAATATAAATGAATTATTAGAAAATCTCATGAGTTTCAATTAGTTTGATCATGATTTAGGCTAAATCCTTAAAAGAAAGATTAAGGACTTAAGAAAGATTTGGACTTAGGAATTTCATTCATGGGTTTCAATCATAGATTTCAATCATGGATTTCAATCATGGATATCAATCATGTGGCATTGATTTGAGTTTGGAGAAATTCAAATAAGATTGATTTGGAGTTTTACTTGAAGGAAGGAAGGTGAGGAATGGTTCAAGATAAGGGTAGGAAAATTTTTCTAACACCCAAGGCATGACCTATTCCTATGGATAACTCTTCTAAGTCTCTAGGGCTAGGTTGAGTGTTCAACTAATCACTAGATGTGTCTTAAGACTAAGAAACTCTTAAAGTCTAAGAGAAGTCCTATGTCTAAGATGGAGGGGTTGAGAGTTCATTCTAAAATTGAGGTCAACACCCCCATAGTATTTATCATTTGTAATTGTAATTATTCTTTTGTAATATGGGTTATATAAGGGTAGAGCTCAGATACCCACATTTTTTTTTTGGGTTGTACAGCAGTACCCGACAGCACCGACCTCTTATTCTTTTGTGGTAGCTAAAAAAAACTTGATGTTGTGTTTAGATTGTGCATTAGAAATAACATGCTTTTCATAGTTTCTTTATGATTGATGTTTGAATGTGTGGCCTGGATGCTGTAGGATCTTAGGATAAAATTTATTTTCCTACCCTAATTAACAACTCATAATTAAATTTCTAAATAATTCATAACCTCACATAAAGCTTAGAATATAATTAAGATAATTAAAAGATTTATCAACCCCTTAGCTGAATGGTTGAATGTTTCACAACCTACATATCATATTATTTCTCTCTTAAAATGGGGATTTTCATCCTTGCTAGATAGAGAAAAGGCTTGACCTTTGAGAGCCTATGATGGAAAACACCTCTTTCTCCTTTTTATTTGGCCCATAATCAACTTCATCATACATTTAGGCATACAAAATCTCAAAGCCTTTGTCAAAATAAAGAGTCCAAAATTAATTAAAATTTGATAAAATTTGCATTAGTTTAAAACATTGTTCATACCACTCTTGCTCTGCTCTATTAGGGAGTGAGTTTAAGGACTTTAGCTTTTTTTCTAAATAACAGCTTAGCCATCTTGCAAAGCATAAGACTTGACCACATGGTTTTAAGAAGAGTAGGAGGAGTTAGCTGGCGTCCACTTCAGGCGGTTATAAGTCCAGTAGTTAGGTGGTTTACTCACTCTTATAGAGGTAAATCTTATACCCATCTTCATTAGATTGAGGTTGTGCTTTAGCCTATGCCAAAGCTCCCTAAATTCAAGATCCGATGTTGCTGTTTTCTTCAGGCTACTATCATAAATCCTCACCTCTTAGGCATTTTCACAATCTTGTGTTGATGGATTGTAAGCCCTAGCAATCTAATAAAATTTCAACTCAAACAAATAATTCTCTTCAATTTTAAACATATAAAGCCCAACCATAGGGTAGATTGGAAGGCTCACTAGGCTTCCTAGTATCATGAGCATTTCCTACTTTCTCCCATTGGATTCCAAAAATAAGTCTTCTCCATGGTATATTCCATTTGATTTTTTAAAATAGCCAATCCTTTGATAGTCTTAGCTTTGAAATATTTAGAGACACTAATTATCTACTTTAATCAAGAGTATTTTTAAGGAATTCTCATTCCTTAAGATGTAATTAACTATGGTGGCTTGCCTCTATAGGGAACTTAACAAACTCAGCTTAAAATAAACCCTGTTTTACTTTTCCATATAAAGTAGAGGAAAGATCTCTAGTACATTTGAAGACCCATCATGTCTTAGGAGTCCTTATTAGGTGATTAGATCCATTATAGAGTAGTGATTTCTATCTTTTGAGATAGTGCACCATTCATTAATGTTGTACCAATTACTTTAATAAGTGCCCCCTAAGATTTGTGTGGTGTCCCACATCCAAAAATAAACACCACAAGACCTTAGGATTTTTACATGGAAACCCCGAAGAAGGGAAAAACTACGGGGCCTAGCTCACTTAGGTAATTTTACTATATCAACTTCTCTTACAATTGTTACCCTTTCTCCAAAGTTGGAGAAAGATAACTTACAAGAATGAGTTTTGTAACAAGCTTTGTTGGATTAATTTTGAAGTCCTTGCTTAAGGTGGTAGTCTGATGATCCGATGAAAACTACAGAAAGATGGTTGATTGTCGGCGGTGGTACGATGGTGACTGGTGGTGACCAACAGTGGTGGCCAATGGTGAAGGAAGATGTTGACCGGCGGTGATCCGTGACTATCTGACGGTGATGACCAGCGGTGATGGTAGGCAACCGGATGTCTACAGTGGACCGGCGCATGGTAAATAATGCGGTCAGCGTGACAGCGCTGCGATGACTATCTCGCGATGGTTGGAAACGATGGCCAGCAGTTGCGGTCGGTGCGATGATCCGCTGGTGGCCGATGATGTTGCGTTTGTCAGCGGTGGTAGCATGGCGGCATGGTATGATGATGATCGGTTCGATTGTCGGTTCAGATTTTGAGTCTCGAGCTCTCGCTAGTAGTAATAGCGGTCGCACGGTGGTGTCCGGCAGTGGCAATTAGCTTCTGATGATGACCGGCGGTGGTAGGCGATGCGTGTCAGCGGTGGTCTGGGCGAAGGTCTGCGGCGATAGCGATGGTGGCCAACGGTGGCGGCTGGTGGTGGTCGGTGATGACCCGATGATGGTCGGTTGGTGGCTTGATTATGCTTTGAGATTCTTTGAGTCTCAGGCTCTCTCTTCTCTTTAGCTTGGGATCCCCTCATGTGAAGAATCAGAGGCTATTTATAGATTATGGGAGTGGCATCTCTATAAATATAGGCATAATCCAAACCACTCCATTGGACGGCTCATAATGATTCATTCAATCATTTGATGTATTTTAAGTATTTGAATGCTCAAATGAAGTTAGAATTATAAGATCTTAGGCTTGTTAGATCCAGCTTATCAAGATGCTCGATTTGACTATAAACACTCCATATTTAGGAGTTATTTAGGGATTCAACTGATATCTCAAAGTTTTTAATAGAATTTTAAGTGCTTGATCTGGGCTAGTCTCGTCTTAGAATCAGATTGCTTTTGATGTCAAGATTCGTGCTTCAACTAGTAGAGTTTTCAGTGACATATGAGTTTCCCCCCTATTTTTGGATGACATTATCTCTGTCATCCAAAAATACATGCAGTAATTAAAAATAATAACTTCTTCAATGTTAATGAAATTTGCGAGTTCATTAACCTTTGCTTCACATATAGTTTGAGAGAATAGATCTTCATGGGTGCACAAGATTATGATCATGGAAGTAGGCATGCAGGACCACAAGAGTGCGGGAGCAGTCTTGGGCTGCGAGCATGTGGGTGCTCACGCAGTGCGGTCATGGCCATAGGCATGGCCGCCTGCTTTCGCCCTCATCCCAAGGGCCTCACATGCCCGCGGCCTCCTGTCGATGGTGTGCCCATGGCCATGTGCACTCATGGTCATGCGCACTAATGTACTTGCACGTTCGCATGTGTTCATCTGCACTAAGTTGGCCATAACCTCGTGCATCCGCTGCTCTGCTTGTCGACACATTTGTGGCCTCATGCACCTGTGTGATTGGTCTCTTGCGCCATGTTGACCTCACTTTTGGAGTGAGCTCTCAACTTCCTCATCATAGATCTAGGACTCTTGTAGACACTAAGAGTTACTAGGTCTTAAGATACTTCTAGTGATTAGGTGAACACTTAACCTAAGCTTAGAGACTTAGAAGAGTTAGCCATAGGAATAGGTCATGCCTTTGGAATTTAGGAAGACTTGTCTACCCTATAGCCTTAAACCCAATCCTTGCCTCCTTCTTCCAAACTAAACCTCAAATTCAAATCAAAATTTCAAATCCAAATTCCAAATCAAATGATTGAAACCCATAATCAAATTCAAATACCAAAATCTCTTCCTAAGCCATACTAGCCACCTTCATATGTGTGGTGTTTATTTTTGAGGATGTGGGACATCACACAGATCTTAGGGGGTACTTATTGAAGTGATCGAGTATGACATTAAGGAATGATGTATTATCTCAAATGATAGAAATCACCACCCTATAATGAACCTAATCATCTAATAAGGACTTCTAAGGCATGATGGGTCTTCGAATGTACCATAGATCTTTCCCCTACTTTACATGGAAAAGTAAAGTAGGGTTTATTTTAAGCTGGGTTCATTAAGTTCCCTATGGAAGTAATCCCCCATAGTTAATTATATCCTAAGAAATGGGATTCCTTAAGAACACTCTCAATTAAAGTAAGAATTAAAGTCTCCAATGATTTCAAGGCTAAGACTATCAAGGATTGGTTTTTTTAGAAAATCAAATAGGATAGATCAAGGAGAAGACTTATTTTGAAAGCTAAAGGAGATGAGTAGGGAATGCTTATGATACTAGGAAGCTAGTGAGTAATCCAATCTATCTTATGGCTGAGTTTTATATTTTTGAAATTGAAGAGAGTTAATTGTTTGAGTTGACATTTTATTATAATACTAGGATTTATAATCACATAACATAAGATTGTGAAAATACCTAAGAGGTGAGAATTTATGCTTATAGCCCAAAGGAAATAGCTACCTCGGATCCTAAGCTAGTGAGCTTTGGTACAAACCAAAAGCATGTCCTAAATTTAAGCAAAAGGTGGACATAATGGTCTACTCCACAAGAGAGGATAGAATGTCTGACTGTTGGACTTACAACAGACTGGCGTCGCCACTAACTAAATCCTCCTACATTTTAAATCCATGTAGGAAAGTCTTATGCTTTGCAAGATGGCTAGGCTATTGTTTATTTAGAAAGGAGACTAAGTCTATAAACTCACTCCCTAAGAGACTAGAGCATGAGTGGTATGAATTCATGACTTAATATAATGCAAATTTTATCAAATTTATTTTATTCTTTTGGACTCTTTATTTTGACACAGGCTATAGGATTTTGTATGCCTAAATGCATGAGAACTTGATAATGGGCCAAATCAAGAGAGAAAGGGGTGTTCTTCCATCAAAGGCTCTCACAGGTTAAGCCTTTATTCTCTGGTACAGATGGAATCCCTCTCTTAACAAGAGTGGAAGAATATGTCATGCATGATGTTATACATACAATCATCCAGCTAAGGGGTTGCTAAATATTTTGTTATCTTGATTTAATTCCTAGGCTTTTATGTGAGGTTATGAATTATTTTAAAACTTTAATTATGAGTTGCTAATTGGGGTAGAAAAAATTAATTTCATCCTAAGAGCCTACCACATCCAGGCCACACATTTAAACATCAAACATGAAGAAACTAAGAAAAGCATACAATTCTAGTGCACAATCTAAAAACAACATCAAACAATTTTATAGACTACTGTAAAAGAATAAAAGGCCGGTGTGGTCGGGTTCCGCTGTACACCCCGAGAAGAAAAAAAAAGATGGGTAGCTCTTCTCATTATTACAAAAAATAATACATGCTATGGGGGTCTTCTTTTCTTCATTTCTTCATTCTCTTCCTTTTGATTTGGTTTTCTCCAAAGGAATCACAGGGCACCCCAGGGACTAAGCCTTCTAACCACTACTCATCCTCATCCCCCATGATACTAATCCTAATTCTTAATACAAATATACATTAAAAATAAGAAAAGTAAATCTAGCTACACCTGTAAAATAAATATTAGCTAAACACACCATATCAAAGTTATATGAATAATTTTAGACTTAGCACACATGGGTAACCAAGCACCTCTACATGGGTTATGCTTAGGTAGTAACACATACAAAACATTTATATTTTTATTATGTAAGCACAACCCCAGAAAATATGATTAGGCTAATCATGACCTTCCATCTAGTCTACAAGGCATACACCCTAACATCCAGTCTAAAATATTACATCATAAAACAAAACACAACATTATACATACAATACCATAACTTAGCACTAGAAGTTATGACTTAGTATTCTAATGTGTATTGTGAAAACTTATTGTAAGACTTTTTTACTAGGCTTCATTAGTTTAAGTTTCAATTTGGACTTTGAATTTATTTAAATTTTACCTTTGGGTGATTTTAATTTAAATGATTTAATGATTTATTTTTCATTTTTATTTCACTTTTATTTTGTTAAAATGATGTTTAGGGTTTCAAAAATGAAGAGTAGAATGAATTCCATTTGTAGGAGAACTCACCATTCTACATCCTAACTCCCAAAGAGTAACTAAGTATCTTAGTATCTTTTGAATTTGTGTAATTCATTTGATTTGATTTAGATTTTAGAATTTGAATTTATTTAATCTTTATGTATTTGATTGATTAATTTTGGATTAAATGTGTTGATTTAATTAAATCTTAATAATTCAATATACTTAATATCTAATGAGGTTTAAGTTTGTTTAAATCCATGTGTTTTTTATTGATTAATTTTATATTAGATATTTTGGTTTAATTAAATGATAATTCAATATCCTTTTAAATTAATATCTAATTCTTTTATTTGATTATGGCTACGTGACTTAATTTATTTTTGATTGATTTGATTATTAGTTCATTTATTTGTAGTTTGAGAGGATTAGATTAATTGAGATTTTATTTTGATTTTAATTTAGTTTGATTCTTTGTAATTAGATTTTATTTTTAATCTCATCCAATTTTCTTATTTATCAAAGTTTGGTTTGTATCTTGATTTCATACATTGGATAGTTAATTAGTTTATCTTATTTAAGTAGGTTGAATGGGATTTGCTTTGATTACATATTAAATTGATGAGAGTCTTTCTTAATTTAATTTAATTTGATTTAATTTGATTTGATTAGCTTCATTAGTCTATGGGTTTGCTTAGGTTCAATGTGATTATGTAATTAATTTAATTAAGAAGTGTATTTATGTTAATTATAAAGATTTGTTTCATTTTTAATTTGATTTCATATTTATTTAGATTAATGATGTCATTAATGACTTAATAATTTAGGTTTTGATTAGTATTTAATTGCATTTATATTTGATTAAGCTTAAGTTTAATATGATTAATTTGATTGACTTAATTAGCTTATTTAAGATGTGATCAAATTAATTAGTAGATTAATTAAGTGTTTGATTAATTTGATTTAAAAGTTAATTTGGTTCATTAAGATGATGGATTAATTCATTAGGTTTGCATTTTTAGGTGTTTATTCAATTGGATTAGCTTAAGGATAATTAGCTTAATTAAGAAGTGTGTTTAAGTTAATTATTAAATAAAATAAAGATTTATTTAATTTTTAATTTGGTTTTATATTTATTTAGATTAATGATGTAATTAATGACTTAATGATTCATGTTTAATTTAGGATTTGGCTGGTATTTAATTGCATTTATGTTTGATTAAGCTTAGGTTTAATATAATTAATTTGATAAATTTAATTAGTTTACTTGAGGGGTGTGATTAATTATTAAATTTAATTAGGAGTTTGATTTAAGCTTAATTTAAGAGTTAGCTCTAATGTAACTTATTTAAATTAATTTGATTCATTAAGATGATGGATTTAATTCAATAAATTTGCATTAATTAGATGTTTGAATAATTTGATTTGATTAAAAATAATAAAATTTTGAATTATTGGATTAATCAAAGATTTATTTAATTAATGACTTAATTTCTCGCATGTGAGTGATTTGATTTAGTTAAGTGTTTTACTTAAGTTTGATTTGATTAAAGGATTATTATTATTACCATCATTATTTTTAAGTGAATTTATTGTTTATTTTATTTCAATTAAGTTTAATTATTTATGATTATAGTTTTATTTGATTTGATTCATTTATTATGTTAGTTTAATTTCATTAACATGTTTGATTTAGTTATTAGGTTGAAATATTTAATGGTTGAGTAACTCTCTTATTCCAAATGGATTGATTTAGATATTAAATTAATTAGGTTCACTTTAGCTTCATTTGGTTAGGTTTCGTTTGATTAATATTAAGCGATTAAGTTGTATTAGAGTTTTAGTTAATTTAACTTTTTAGTTTACTTAATGATTAATTAGTTTCAATTTATTTATATTCATTAAAGAGTTTCATATGATTAAGATTTCATGCTTAGTGTAGGTTTTGTTATACTAGTTTGACACATGTTAAAGTTTCCTAGATTTGCTTAATTTTAAGTTTGATTTAAGATTTAATCATTTAATTGAGTTTTATTAACTTAAATAGGTTTAATCATATTTAATTTAATTTTCTCTGAGGATTATATGATATTTTTTTAATTTGAGATTTGATTAATGATTGCTCAAGTGTTATTTCATTTCTGATTTTAATTTATTTTTTAGATTATTACGAATTTCATTTTAATTAATTTCTTAATTTGTTAAATTTTAACCATAAATATTTATTGTAGATTCATTAAGCTTCAGAAGATCATATTATTATTATTATTATTAATAGGATCTTAGATGTTAACTAAAGTGATTTAAGCCATTTTGAAGATTTTTTTATAAATTTCTAGATTTTTATTTGATTTATTTTATTAAAATAAACAATATGAACTTCAAATTTTAATTTTTCCCAATCAAGAAGTTTTTTTTCTTGAGATTTTTATTATATGTGTGTTTTAACTTTTGTTTCAATCCCTAAAAATTTCAACTCAGTCTGACCTATATTTTTAGAGTAATTAATAAAACTTTATGTTCACAAAAATCTAAATTAAGCTCAAACCATTCAGTGGAATTTGGAAATTTTTGGTTCTTTGGATTCCTCTTGGAAAGACGAATCCAATGAGCCCTTATTTCTGATTTTCATTGGGTATTTTATTTTCTATATATTTGTGAAATTTTAGGCAATTTAATTAATTTTTAAAAGCAAAAAATAAGCAATTTTCCTACTTCCGTTAATGGATGAGCAACGCATGGCACCGTGGCACCCTATCCTGCATGGCACAAAGCGCCACGTGGCTCCGTGCGACTGGCCTGCGCAGTGACACGTCAGCCGGATGAGCAGGAAAGTCCCATGCGATGCGTCGCCGGATCGATCGGACGATCGGTGTGGAGGATCATCATCAATTGCGGACGAGCAGTTGATTGATGCCTAATGGACCGCGATCGATCCAAAGCTACGATACATGGACGATCAGCGGATTCAAACCCTGCAATCATGGATCCGAAAGTGCACGATCGCACGATCTGAGCCGCCTGATTCCCGAACGGTGGGATCGGATAGCTAGTGAGAAAATCTTGTGGAACACTATTCATTCGACGGGATTCTGCGATTTTGAACCAAATTTCGTTCGATTTGGCTCATTTTTGAGACAATTTTCACCGAAAATCCTCCCAATTCATATTAGGACTAAATATAATAAAAAATGTTGGGCTTCTCTAAGAAAATTCCTAAAAATCATGCAAGAATCAACATAAATAGAAATTCCTAATGCCAGCTAAAGTTTGGCAAAATTTACCTCACCAGGGATGGTTTTTGGCGGTGGTGAAGATCTGAGTGAGCTCCTAGGTGTAAGAGGAAGCTTTGGAATGAGTGTAACCTTTTCCTTCACTTTGGAATGATGTATTTTCTGGTGCTTGTCATTTCCACATCGGAATCAACCCAATTTTGGTGTTTCTAGCCTAAAAGAGATGGAGAAATGGTTGTTGGTTATTTTGGAGAGCTCTTAGGGGCTGAAAAGTGGTAGGAGGAAGATGAATGAAGCCTTATTTCCCCTATTTTAATAGTAGCCAAAAATCCTCCTTAATTTGAATTTTTTGCTCCAAAGTGTTGTTGTTTTGCTTGGAGTGGTTGGGATGGATGATGAATTGATTGAGGACTTCAACTTTTTACTTCAAAGTCTTCTTTTGCTGCCATATGATCAGCTCCATTGAATGCCATGGATGGGGAAGTTGAATGCATGTGATGAGGAGAATTAAATGAACAGAGGACCCATGAGAGATTTAAGTAGGTTGGATTGATTTTGGGCTGATCCCAAATGGGTTTGGGTCGGGTTTGATCAGCCCCCAATGGGTCATGGCTTTGTTTCAAGGGATTTGGCTCAATTTGGGTCATATGGGTCACATTGGGTCATATCATGTTAGGTTGACCAATTGGTCAAATTGGGTCAAACCAAGGCTTAGGTTAGTTTCAAATGATAATTTGAAGAGTTTTGGTATGATCAATTTGATTTAATTTGGCTTAGAATTGATTTTGGCTCATTTGGAATCAAATGGGTTGAATGGGTCAAGTTGACCAATTTGACCAAAATTGGCCAAATTGGCTTGGGTTATGGCTTGATTCATGTTCAATTGGCTAATTAAAGATGAATGTGGTATTTGATTCAAAATAATTTGGATTTAGGCCAAATTGACCCTTTAGGCCAATTTGGGCTAAATGGCTCAATTGGGCTCGATTGATCAAATTGGGTTTAATTATGGCTTTGGTTAAGTTCAATAATCAATTTGAAATGAACATGAGACATTGGTTGTAATCAATTTGGGTTAGATAATGATTTGACCCAATTTGGTCCTTTTGGCCAATTTGGGTCAACTTAGATCGAATGGCCAATTAGGCTAGGCTTGGCTTAATTGGTGGTCAATTCATATTTAAATATTGATTTTGGGTTGATTCAAATCATTGGTTTCAATCAATTTGATGTAGGATGAGTTTTAGCTAGTTTTGGTTCATTTGGGCTAAGAGTTGACTTGGTCAAATGACTAAGTTGACTTGGTTTGACCCAATTGATTGCAATTGATCATCCTAGGGTGATCAACAATCATGGTGGAAGGTTTTGGTGATATTAGTTCAATCCAATTTGAGTTGGATTGGAAGTTGGCTCTAACGTATCCTTTAGGTCACTTTGGGTCAAGTGGATCTTAGTGGGTCAATTGGTTTGATTTTAGTTTGATTCGAGTTTAGTTGAACTTATATATGAGCCCTTGATTGAATTATAAATTCAATGACAGTCAATTTGGAGTCTAAGAGATTTTGGCTCAATTGAAAGTTTCAAGTCAAAAGGGCTAAGTTAGGCTTGACTTGAGTTAACTTGAATTTGGTTTGATGATTGTAGGTTTCATTTATATTTGGGTAGATAATTGAATGAATGGTTGATTCAAGAGAAAATCTACTAGTTTTGACTTGATCTAGATAGAATTTGGCTAAGTCCAAAGAATTGGCTTAAATGGTATAAATTGGATTTTGGTTTAATGTTGGATTTAGTCTTGGCCATTTGGATTTATATTTCATTTATATTTATGAATATAAATGAAGATCTAAATGATTAATGAAAAAAATCACTTGAGTTTGGAGTGATTTGGAAGCAAATTTGACCAAGTCCATGGATGTAGGTCAAAAAGGCTTAGAGGGCAATCAATTTAGTTTAATTCATTTTTTATCATTGGAAGGTGAGTTTCATTTATATTTGTGAATATGAATGAAGGAATAATTGATTTATAAAGAAATTAATTGAGTTTGATTTGATCTAAAGGGAGTTTTGGCTAAGCTTATGAAGGTGGTTCATATGACTTAGGAAGGGTATTTGGATTTCAATCATTTGGAGTCAAATTTGGCATATGGATTTGGAATTTGGATTTTAATTTGAGGTTTGGTTTGAGATTTGAATCTAGGTTTGATTTGAGAAGGTGTATATAGATTGGGTTTAGGCTATAGGATAGGTAATTTCCTTAAGCCTTAATACATAGCCTAATCTTATGATTAACCTTTCTAAGTCTCTAGGCTTAGGTTAAGTGTTCACCCAATCACTAGATGTGTCTTATGACTAAAGAAATCTTAGTGTATAGAAGATTCCTACGTCTAAGAGGATGGGGTTGAGAGCTCACTCCAAAAGTGAGGTCAACAATCTGCTTAGCCAAAACCCCCTTCAAACCAAATCAAACTTAGTTGATTTATTTATAAATCGATCATACCTTATTTATATTCACAAATATAAAAGAAATCCAAGTTCAAACCATTCAAATAAAATTAAACTAAATCAAACCAAATCAAGACCTTTCTTAAGCCATATGGACCTACCTCCATAAGCTTAATCAAATATCAATCGAAATCAACCAAAACTCAATTGATTTTTTTATAAATAAATCATTCCTTCATTTATATTTACAAATATAAATGAAACCCACCCTCCAATGACCATTATTAAATCAAACTAAATAAATTTCCTACTTGAGCTCTTTTGACCTACATCCCTAAACTTGGTCAAAGTTGCTTCCAAATCACTCCAAACTCAAGTGATTTTCTCATAACCCATTTATATCTTTATTTATATTCACAAATATAAATGAAATATAAATCCAAATAATTAAAACCAAACCCAAATCAATTCAAATTTCTAATTTTAGCCTTTTTAGCCAACTTCTTGAACTTGGCTAAATGATACCCAAATCAATTCAAAACCCATAGATTTCTTCATGAATCAATAATTCCTTCAATCACTTACCCAAATATAAGCATGACCCATAATTATCAAAGTAATCCCAAGTCAAGCCCATGTTGACTTTGATTTGAAATTATCATATGAACTAAATTCTATTTGGCTCCAAACCAATTGCAATTGGATTTATATTTCAATCTTAGGCTCATATGTGAGTTCACCTAAACTTGAATCAAGCAATGATCAAGCCAATTGACCCATTTAGGTCCACTTGACCAAAGTGACCTAAAAGACCCTTTTGAGCCAAGTTCTAATCCAACTTAGATTGGATTGAACTAAGCCCATCTAAATCTCATATCATGATCAACAATCATCCTTGGGTGATCAACTACCTTGAATTGGGTCAAACCAAGTCAATCTAGTCCTTTGACCAAGTCAACCTTTAACACAAATGAAACCTAAACTAGCCAAAACCCACTATATACTAAATTGATTGAAACCATTGACACAAACCCACTCATAATCAATGATTGAACATGATCAAACCCTCGGTTGAGCCAAAACATGTCCAATTGGTCATTTGACCTAAGTTGACCCAAATTGGCCTAAAAAGTCAAAATGGGACAAATCAAGATTTGATCCAAATTGATTATAACCATGGCTCATGTTCATTCTAAATTATTTATTAAACATGACCAAAGCCACAATTAAGCTCAATTTGACCAATTGGTCAACTTGACCCATCCTAGCCCAAAATTGACCTAAAGGGTCAAATTGGCCAAAATTCAAATTAATTTTAAATTAAACTAAGCCTAATCCTACAATTATTTGCAATTAACCAATTGGATATAAACCAACACCTAACCCAACCCAATTTGGTCAAATTGGTCAGATTGGTCAACTTAGCCCATTTGTCCTATTTGAATCCAAATGAGCCAAAATCAAACCAAAGCCAAATTAATCAAAACCACTTGAACCAAAACTCTTCAAATCATCATTTAAACCAAACTCAAGTCTTTGTTTGACCCAATTTGACCAATTGGTCAACCCAACCCAAACTAACCCAAATGATTCCATTTTGACCATATGAAACCAAATCACCCAAAACCAAGCTATAAGACCCTAGGACCTGGCCTAACCCGACCCAAACTAGTCCTAACTCATTCCCAAACTAGCCCAAATCTATAGTGGGCCCCACCCAAGCAATGAGACATTATACAAACCTACTTTCCATTGGATCTTCACATTAACAAGTAAGGTTAACTCCCCCATCACCATGGCAGCCCCCAAGTACTCAAGTGAGGATCCACCTGGCCCACCTAGCTCACCTAACCCACCCTAAGTCAGCCTTGGACCAATGGGAGTTCACCTCTTCCTCACTCAGGCCAAAATCAAAAACCCATGGATTCAAGCCAAGAGTTCTTCGCACACCAGTCCTTGGACAGCCTCACACTACTTTCTCCACTCAAGTCGAGCCATGTGGAGTTGGAAGTGACCTCTTTGGTGCCCTGATGGTGGTCTGTAAGCCGAAATAAGCCAGCCCATCCCGTTCATCCATCAAGCATGATTTTGAGGTATACTCCCCTAATTCAAGCTGCAATTGTGACAATTGGCAATGTGAGAGTTTCCTAAGCAATTTCAAAACTCCTCAAAGCTTTTCCAAGCATCCCAAACCTCCCTTGATCGGCCATTTCTCCCTGCATGCAAAACCAAAATAGGGGAGTTCTCCCTTGATTCAAACTCCTCCTCCACTCAACCAAATCTCAATTAAACTTACACACACCTTCACCGCACCTAATCAAAGCCAACCAAATCATTTCACAAGCTATCGGAGATATGACTTTGATCAAAATGCTAAATCAAACGAGCTTGGCCCATAGAGCAAACCACCTTAAAGCAAGGCTCATGCGGCTCAACAGGGCTTCATTTCTACCAAATGAAGCTACCTTAGTCGATCCCACCGTCAGACATTAGCTCCGGTTAGGTAATTCCTTAAAATCATAGCTTAGGTGAATTTTTCATGGGCCTTTTCAAAGAGAATTTTCATGTGGATCAATCTTGACCGTTGGATGTGCTCACCTCCTTCTTCTGATGGTGTGGGATCAATTTGATCCCGATCTGAGCTCTAGTGAACTCGGATCGAATGGAGAAAGACGGTATCCGTCTTTCACCATTCACGAAGGAGATAGATCACGGGACGTCTATTCTTCTATGTGATTAGAATGGATGGTCATGATCTGATCACATTAGATCTGTCTCTATTTCATCCTTAACCATGAGGTCTGATCATGGCCGACGGTCCACAGGAAAGCGCATCCACCGCAATCTAAGTTAGCCTCCTGATTTGACAAATTAAATACTCTATCCTGTCAGGCCACGTGGAAAGCGCGGGTCTCATCAACAACCACTTGGCAACGACGAGATTAAGGGTTAATTAGAGTTGTTTTAATAAAATTTTAATGTTGAATCATCCTAATATCATAACTAATCCTAGATTAATCCAAAAAAATACAAATTTTGGCTCATTTTGAAGTTGTTTCAGAGTAGAATCCATTAAATTTATTATTAATTAATTTTGAATAGTAATTTATGCTTAATTAAGATTTAATTAAAAACTTAATTAGCCTAATTACCCTCTGATTAATTATCCAATTAATTTCAAACTTTCCAAAGATGTCTATGAGGATGACCTCTACCTCCTCTATTTTTATTAAAATTTATTAGATAGCTAATTGGAGAAATTAATAGATTAAGACTTAATTACTCCCCAACTTTAATTAGTGATAATTAATCAAATGAACAGTGGTTGAATTAATTTATTGAGCTTATTATCCTCTATTAACAATGGGAAGCTTTAGGGAAGTGGTTTGGATTCACTCCTTATAACCATTTCATTAAGCCTCATCATTTATTTCAAAATTAATTAAAGCTTAATTAATTAATTAACCACTTAATTAATCAATTAATATTGAAGGGATATCTAATTATTTTAGAGCCTCATTGGATGTTTGAGATGACTTAGGGATTGGGATTGAGGCCTCCTCTTTGATCTCTTTCCCTAAGTTAATTTTGTCATCCTAATTAAAAGATTTAATTAACCAATTAAAGGCTTAATGAATTAACTTAAAAATCCAATTCACAACCTAACTTTGTTTAATCAACCATGGGTAGCTCTTTGGGTGTTCAATAGCCCAAAGTGAGAGCTACAGGAATTATGATTAGCTCACATATGTGAGAAATTCATAAAAGTAATTAAGTGAGCTCTTTAAGCTTAATTAACTATTAATTATAAGCCAATTGCATTAAGCCCCTTTCATTTCCTATTAGCATTGACAATTTACATTTCATGTGATTGCATCTCATGTTAGCTCATCATTATTTAGTTAATTAACTTAAGGTGATGTAGGTAAGGGTTAATTAATAGATTTAATTAATACCTTAACCCAATTAAGGCATAAAATTAACCTAATTATTTTTCATTAAACCAAATTAACTCTTACAAGGGGTATGAGATTAGGATTAACAAACCTCTTTCACATTTCCTAAATCAAATCAAACATAAAGATCAAAAATGACTTTAAGAAATTTTGGTTTGTTTTAAATGAACTTGTTTAATATGATTGTCCTTAGAACTTAGTTGGATTGAATGAAATTGCATAGTTGTGTTTCTTTATTTCTTTCCAATCATGTTAAAATATTGTGTGCCACTCATAGTCATGCATTCATTTCTTTCAAATTAATTAAATGAACATGATTTCCTTTATGTCAACTTGCATGTGTTGATTTAATTAGAAATATGTGTGGCTATTATCATTATTAAATCTCAAATATATTTGTAAAAGCTTATTAATGAATAATAACATTATATGTTAGGACTTTAGTTATATATACATAAGAGATGCATTTGAATATATGCTTAGTGTATGAAGTGAAGTGTCTTTCTTACATTCATGTGTTGATTTGTATAAGTTTGGGTGTTAGTGGGTATATTAGTCTGGACATTTAGGGGACACACGACTTTAAGTATCCCCAAGGAGGTTCCTACTTTACTCCCGTGGTGCAGAACAATGGTGACATGCTCGTTTGATTTCATTCTTATGCATTTTAACATTAGAATTAAAATAGGGCTTTAATTCATTTACATAAATAAATCATATTCAATTAAACTCTACCTTCACATGGTTTTCTATTCTTATAGTTTCTTATACATTCACATGCATTTAAGAATAGCGGGTATATTTGACTGGACATCCCAGGGACGCACAGTTTTAAGTAACACTAAGGAGGTTCCTGCCTCAATCTCTTGGTGTAGAACAATGACATCGTACTTGCTTAAAATTTTTATGCATTTGAATGTGTATTTATCTAATGAATGAAAACACCATTTTTCTATTAAAAGACATGCATTCATATTTTGTTTAAGGAGGGTATGGTTTTCTATTCTTATAGTTGCTTACACAATCATATGCATTTAAGAATAGCAGGTATATTAGTCTGGACATCCCAGGGATGCACGATTTTAAGTATCCCTAAGGAGGTTCCTATCTCACTCCCTTGGTGGAGAACAATGGTACCATACTTACTTAAAACTTTTATGCATTTGAATGTGTATTTAGCTAATGAATGAAAACCTTATTTTTCTATTAAAAAGGACATGCATTCATATTTTGTTTAAGTGGTTGGATTAATTTTCCATATGATTTAGAGTTCTTTTCTTATCCTTTTGTATAAGAATTTAGATAAAGCTTTAAATTAATATGACAAGATAATTCAACCAAATAAAACATCGATTCTAAGTGCATTTGCTTACATTCATCATTTAAATGTGCTTAAAATACTTATTGTATGTGTAGGTATGCTTAGGATATAATCATATGCATGTTATATATGATGAAAATAAATGAACAAACATGTGTTATGTGATAGTAATTAAGTCCAATTAATCTTAAGATGTATTTCTTATCGAATGAGATTATTTAAAGTAAACCTAAACTTAGGCTTAATTAAAATACAAAATAAGCCATTCTTTAAAAGAAATTGATTAATTAATTTGCTTTAGACATGACTTGAGGTAGGGATGAAAGAGAGTGACCCTCTCTTTTCTTCTCTTTATAATTCTTAGTTGTTTAGTGTAAGCTAAGATGGAACAAAAGAACATATCAAGTAAAATCCATAAATTAACTAAGCCACTTAAAGTGAAACCCTCCTTTAAAATTAAATCTCTTCATACTTAGAAAATCTTAACTCTAAAGCCTAACTATGACATACCACACAAGCCTTAACATACACATTAGATTAGGTCACCACTTCTAGCTTTATGTTAGGAGGCGGTTGATGATACGCTTATTTTGTGATGTCATTTGGATGTTATGGTTGCTCATACGGATGTTAGGTAGTGATTAGCTAATCATATTTTTAGAGATTATGCTTTTGGGGCACTTAAAATAAATATAAATGCTCTCTTTTACAAGTTGCTTAACCCCTAAGCATAATCTACAGTAGGATAGGCAGACTTGGTTACCCATGTGTAGGGTGCTAAGTCTAAATTTTATATTTAATTGCTTAGGTTATTTGGTATGCTTAGCTAACATTTGTCTTGCAGGTGTAGTTAGATTTACTTTTTTTTATTTTAAGTGTAATTATGCATTAGGAATTAGGATTAGTGTATGGGGGATTAGGATGAGCTGTAGCTAGAAAGGCCTTGTCCTGGGAGGCCCCGTGATGCCTTTGAAGCAAGAAAATCTAAATGATGAAATGGAGCAAAGATATGAAGACATGAAGAATGAAGACCCCATAGCATTTATTTATAAAAATTGTAATTATTCTTTCATATACCAAGATGTATAAGGGTAGAACTCGGCTACCCACATTTCTTTTTAGGTTAGACGGTGATACCCAACCACACCAGCCTATTATTCTTTCACATTGAGTTTATAAAGTGTTTGATGCTTTGTTTACAATTTTACAATAGAAATAACTTGTATTTTCCTAGTTTCTTCCTCTATGATGATTTAATGTGTGGCCTAGATCCATTTAGGTTGTTAGGAAAAAATAAGTTTTTTATCCCAATCACAACTCAGAACTAAATTTTCTAATATAACTCATAACCTCACATAAATCCTGGGCATTAAATCAAGATAAATAAAAGATTTAGCAACCCCTTAGCTGAATGTTATATGTCTAATATCATGCATACATCTTCTACCACCCTTGTAAAATGAGGGCCCCCATTCTTGCACGTATGGGAAATGCATGACCAACTCCTGCTAATGAGGTTTCACCATCTTCTTTCTTGATTTGGCCCATAATTTATTTCAAAATACATTTAGCCATATAAAATCCAATAGCCTGTGTCAAAATAAAGAGTCCAAAGTCAAATAAAATTTGCATTAGACTAATTCATTATTCATACCTCTCATGCTCGTCTCTTAAGGAGTGGGTTTAAGGACTTTAGTTTTCTTTTTAAGTAATAACATCTTAACCATCTTGCAGTACATATGACTTGATCACATGATTTTAAAATGTAGGAGGAGTTAGCTAGCTGCCACTCCAGGCAGTTATAAGTCCAACAGTCGGGTGGTTTACCCTCTCTTGTGGAGGTGAAGAATATACTCATTTTCGCCTTAGATTTAGGAAGTGTTTTATCCTTTGCTAAGGCTCCCTAGATTTAGGATCTGAGGTTGTTATTTTCCTATGGGGCTGCTAGCATAAATCCTCACCTCTTAAGCATTTTCACAATCTTATATTGTTAGATTATAAGTCCTAACTTTCTAATAAAATTTTAACTCAAACATATAATTTATCCTCAATTTCAAACATATAAAACCCAACCATAGGATAGTTTGGAATGCTCACTAGGTTTCCTAGTATCATGAGCATTCCCTACTCATCTCCTTTTGGCTTCGATAATAAGTCTCTCCTCTTGATCTATCCCACTTGATCTTCTAAACATAACTAATTTGTTGATAGTCCTATCTTTGAATTCTTTGGAAATAACAACTGTCTACTTTAATCGAGAGTATTCCTAAGGAACTCACCTTCCTTAGGATGTAATTAACTATGGGGGCTTGCCCCTATAGGGAACTTTAGAACTTGATTTAAATAAACCCTATTTTATTCATCCATATAAAGTAGAAAAAATCTTAAGTATATTCAAAGACCAGTCATGCCTTAGGAGTCCTTATTAGGTGATTATGTCCATTGTAGGAAAGTGATTTCTATCTTTTGAGATAGTGCACTATTCCTCAATGTAGTACTCGATCACCTCAATAAGTACACTCTCAGATCTGTGTGATGTCCCTCCCCCTATATACACACATACCACACAAACACACAACTCATCCCTCATCTCAATAATAAACACCACATATTTTTCTAGTGACTCCACTGGGGATGGTTCTTCTCTCCATCTCTAGTAGACAATTATTATTTTCAAGCATCGATGGTAGACTTGCAATTCATGTGAGTCCAAGACTAACTTTCATTCCATTGGCACATAGCTTATTTCATTCTTAAGCAAAGCTAGCCATCATCCTCTAAGTTTTAGGACCTCACTCTTTGTAAGTCTTGAAACCCCTATTGGGTCCCCCAATAGGTAAAAAATAAATAAATAAAATTAACTCATGAAAGGAGATGGAAAAAATTTAGAATCTCCTCACCACTAGCTTGGTGAGGCAAGGTTCACCTTAAATATTTAAGAAAATGAACTCTTTTATAAAATATCACTTTCCAAAAGCACTTTTTCAATACTCACATAACAATTAATTTTGCACCAAACTTTCAAGAAGCACAAAAACTCACATAACCAAACACTATTTAATAATCTTCATGATTATTGCATGGAGGTTCTTTTCAAAATCAAAAATTAAATATTTTTTTCAAAAACACATTTTGAAAATAGTCGCCTTCATTCAACATATTCAAATTTGTTGAATGAAGATCCTATTTTCTAAATAAAATCATGATATAAAATTATAACTATACTTAACATATTTCACATATGCTAAAGTTGGAGTTTCCCCTCTTTTTCAAAAGCACACTATGGTGTTTATTTTCAGATTCATTTGTATGGGGGGGGGCACCACGCAGATCTAATAGTGTACTTATTGAGGTGATTGAGTACGACATTGAGGAATAGTATACTATCTTGAAAGATAGAAGTCACTACCCTACTATGGAACTAATCACCTAATAAGGACTCCTAAGGCATGATGGGTCTTCGAATATATCAGAGATTTTTTCCCAACTTTACATGGATGAATAAAGTAGGGTTTATTTAAATCGGTTCTGAAGTTCGCTATAGGAGCAAGCCCCCATAGTTAATTATATCTTAAGGAAAGTGAATTCCTTAAAAATACTCTCACTTAAAGTAGGCGATTGTTTTCTCCAAATAATTCACAGATAGGACTATCAATAAATTGGTTGTGTTTTTAGAAAATCAAGTGGGATGGATCAAAAGGGAAGAGTTATTATTGAAATCAAAGGAGATGAGTAGGGAGTGCACATGATACTAAGATGCCTAGTGAGCACTCTAATCTATCCTATGGTTGGGCCTTATATATTTAATATTGAGGAGATTTATTTATTTGATTTGAAATTTCATTAGAGATCTAGGACTTATAATTCCACAATACAAGATTGTGGAAATTCCTAAGAGGTGAGGATTTATGCTTGTAGCATGCAAAGGGAAACAACAACCTCAGATCTTAAATCTATGGAGCTTTGGCAAGGGCCAAAGCATGACCTAAATCTAAGATGAAAGTGAGTATATGGTTTACCTCCATTAGAGAGAGTAAACAACTTGACTGCTGAACTTATAATCGCCTAGAGTGGCACCAGCTAACTCCTCCTATGTTTTAAAACTATCTGATCAAGTCATATGCTTTTGCAAGATGGCTAGGTTGTTATTATTTAGAAAAGAAACTAAGTCCTTAAACCCACTCCATAAGAGATTAGAGCATGAGGGGTATGAATAATGACTTAATCCAATGCAAATTTTTATCAAATTTCATTCAATTTGGGACTCCTTATTTTGACACAGACTATAGGATTTTGTATTCCTAAACGAATGAGAAATTGGTTATAGGCCAAATCAAAAGAGAAAGATGTGTTCTTCCATCGTAGGTTCTCAAAGGTTAAGCCCCTACTATCTGGCAAATATGGAAGCCCTCCCTTAACAAGAGTGAAATAAGATGATTATGCATGATATTAAACATACAACATCTAGCTAAGGGGTTGCTAAATATTTTATTATTTTGATTTAATGCCTAGGCTTCTATATAAGGTTATGAGTTATTTTAGAGGTTTACTTATGAGTTTTTAGTTTGGGTAGAAAGATTATTTTTTACCCTAGGAGTCTAATCGTATCCAAGCCATACAACAATCACCAATTATAAATAAATTATGAAAATGCATGCTTTTTCTAATGCATAAGCTAAACAAATCATCAAGCAATTTTATAAACTATCACAAAAGAATAAAAGTTGATGCGAGATGCAACCCAGAAAAGAAATGTTGGTAGGATCCTTATACAACCCAGAGTACAACAGAATAATTGCAATTATAAATGATGAATGTTATGGGGGCCTTCATTCTTCATTTCTTCATCTCTTCATCTTCCATTTCTTCGTTTGATTTGCTCCATTCCTTTCTTTTTCTTGGCTTGATTTAGATGTGCTTGTTCCAAATGTATCACATGGTACATAAGACTTTGTTGACCTCACACTTTTTTGAGTGAGTCAACCTCTAGAGATCATTAACCCTTAAACATACCTTAAAAATTCAAAATCACTACAAATTCAAATCAACTCAAATCAACCAAATTCAAACTTCAAATTCAAATCAACTTCAAATTCAAATCAATTCAAAATCCAAATCATCCAAATCAATTTCAAATGATTGAAATCGATCAATCTAAATCCAAAATCTTTCCCAAGAACATCTTATGGACTTAGCTTAAATCAAATCAAATCACTTCAAGCTCAAAGATTTCCTCATAACCATTTATATTCTCACTTATATTCACAAATATAAATGGCATATAATATAAATTCAAACTAAATCCAAAATTCAATTCCAAATCCAAAATCTTTCCTAAGCCCTTTTGATTTCATCTTAAGGACTTAGCTCAAATCAAATTCAAATCACTCCAAACTCAAAAGATTTTCTCATAACCCATTTACATTCTCATTTATATTAACAAATATAAATGAAATATAAATTCAAATGACCAAAACTAAATTCAAAACTTAAGCCTAAACCTAACCTAAATCCAACCTATACCCTTTCAAGTCAAATTCTTGAACTTAACCAAATCATTCTCAAACCAATCCAAACCTTTGGATTTTCTCTTCAAACAATCAATCCTTCAATCATAAGCCCAAATATAAATATAAACTTCAATCATCAAACCAAAATCAAACCAACCCAAGTCAAACCCACCTTCACCCTTTTGACTTGAAATTATCAAATGAACCAACACCCATTTGACTCCAAATCACTTGCAATTGGATTTATATTTCAATCATAAGTTCATATGTGAGTTTAACCAAACCTGAATCAAGCATTGATCAAGCCAATTGACCCACTTAGGCTCACTTGACCCAAAGTGACCTAAAGCACCTTTTTGAGCCAAATTCTAATCCAACCCAAAATTGGATTGAACTAAGCCCATCTAAACCTCACATTATGAGCAACAATCATCCTAGGATGATCAATCACTCAAATTAGGTCAAACCAAGTCAAACCTAGCCTTTGACCAAGTCAACACTTAGCCCAAATGAAACCTAAACTAGTAAAATCTATCATAGGCCAAATTGATTGAAATCATTTATCTAAACCAATCCATGATCAATGATTGAACTTGATCAAGCCTTCAATTAGGCCAAACCAAGTCAAATTGGCCACTTGACCTAAGTTGACCCAAGTTGACCTAAAAAATCAAAATGGGTCAAATCTTGATCTAAGCCAAATTGATTACAACCATTGGGTCAAATTCATTCTAAATCACTTATTGAACTTGACCAAAACTCCAATTGGCCAACTAGATCCAACCTAGCTGAATTAACCATGAACCCAACTTGACCTAAAAGGTAAAATCAACTTGAAATCAAACCAAATCAAAATTGATTGAAACCAAAGCTTGCAATACATTTCAAATGACCAACCAAGCATAAACCAACCCATGACCTAACCCAATTGGGTCAAATGGGTCAAATTGGTCAACTTGACCCATTTGACCTAAGTGAACTCAAATGAACCAAAACCAAATATAAATCAAATCGAACCAAACCAATGATACCCATAGGCTCCAAATAGTCATATGAACTTAACCCAACCATTGGTTTGACACAATTTGACCAATAGGTCAACTTGACCCAAGTTGACCCATTTTGACCTAAATGGGTCAACTTGAGCCAAATCATATCAAATCAACTCCAAATTCATTGAAATTTGGTCCAACCTATTTTTGAAACATCCCAAATCTGCCCAAATCAAAATAAAGGCCAAATGATCATTTTACCCTTGGGTCAAAGGGTAACCTATGGCCAAATTCACTTGGAATTTGGCCAATTCCTTCTCATTGCCACTTGGCATCCTCCTAGTGGACCACATGTACACTTAGGAGGGTGGTGAACATGAGTGGCACTTCAGCCTGACCCCTCCAATGAAAATTCTCCACTTGGATCACCTCCTACACTCACATAGCACATGTGCACTTCCTCTCCCTACTCTTCCCCAAAAATGGCAAAAATCCCATGACTAAACAACCCATTCAATCTCAGTAATTGAAGGAAAATGGAAGAGCAAGCCTCGGCCATCCAATCCAAGGAGGGGGAGATATACTCCCCCTCATTCCAACTCAATGCACTCACTCTGAATTCGATTAAGCTAGGGTGATCAAAGGCAAGCATCCACAAGCTTCCCATGGTCTTTACCAAGCTTCCCAAATTTATCCTTCTCAATTTTCTTCAAATTCGAAACAGGGGAGGTGAGGGGATTTTCCAACTTACTCAATTCTCCACCAAACTTAAATTCACTTTGCAAGCACCATTAAGGAAGCAAGTCAAGCTCACCCAAAGCATTTCCCAAGCATCTAAGCCACGGGAAGGGGGATTTCAATCAAACTCGCAAGCCATTGAAGGGGAGCTTGTTCAAACCACACATCCACTTCAAATTGAGGCTTGGAACTTTCAAAAGAGCTTTGTCTCCACTAGATGAAGCAACCTCCTCTATTAGAAGCATCGGTGATAGCCTCCGGAGAGGTATAACTCAAAACTAATCCTCCATTGAAAATTGCTTGGTCTTTTGCGAAGGGAATTGTAATCCCATTAGATCCTAACCATTGGATGTTCTTCCCTACACCTCTTGATGGTGTTGGGTGAATCTCTGCCTAATCTGAGCTTAAGTGAGTTTGAATCAAGCCATGGAGGATGGATGACCTCCGTCTCCCGCAGCTTAGGTAGAAATGAATCATGGATCGTCCATCCCGCCTGTTTAAAATGGCCCTAATTAAATCTTGATAGATCCACTGATTAAACCCTTTAAAACCAGATTAAACCTTATCCTTGATCGGATCCAGGAGTAAGCGCGTCGCCACCGGTGACGCATGATGACAACTTAAATAAATAATCCATTTACATGGAAAGTGCGCATCAACCGTCCATGGCGTGGAGATTAATTAATTATACTATTTAATTACTCATTAATCACATAAACTTCATAAATTCATAACTAAATTTAGAAAAATTCAAAAAAAATGTGAACTCAAGTTCATTTTAAAGATAATTCAGTGGAGAATCTAGTAAAATTATTTCTAATTAATTTTTAATAGTGAATTTTTCTTAATTAGGGTTTAATTAAAAATTGAATTACATTAATTACTCCCAAATTACTTCATTAATTAATTCCAAATTTCTTAAATATGTTAAGTGGGATGACTTCTGCCTCCCTTAATTTTCTTGGGATTTATTAATGAGTTAATTAGAAATATTAATTAATGAACTCTTAATCACCCCTTTTATATAATTAAGAGTAATTAAGCATATGAACAGTGGTTTAATCCCTTAATTGAGATAATTAAACATTATTTAAGTAAGGAGGAGGTTTTTGGAATGGGTTTGGGATATTTTCCCTAAGTTATTCCCTAAACTCCTTTTCTTCCTTAATCCAAACATAATTAAGGATTAATCCACTAATAATCTACTTAATTAGTCTAATCAAACTTTCAAAAACTAATATGAACTTAATCAATCTCTTAATTCTTGGGTAGATTCTTAGGTGTTCAATAACCTAAGTGGCTTCAAAGGAAATCATATCCAACTCACATGCGTGGGAGGGTTTTGAAAGTACTTAATGAAAACCCTTTAGCTTAATTAATCAATAATTGTGAGCCAATTGTATTAGGCCCCTTTCTTTCTTAGGTGTATTGCTGATTAAATTTCTATGTGATTGCATATCATATGTTGGCTCATAATTGTTAGGTAAATTATGTTAAAGTGGTGTAGGTAATGAGTAATTAATGATTTAATTCGCACCTTAACATAAACAAAACAAAAAATCAACCTAATTGTTAAAAATTAAACTAAATTGATTCACACATTGGGAGAAATGGGTTAAGACTAGCAAACCCTTTTTCACAAATCATTTTCAAATCAAATCCAAAAATAAAAATCTCTTTATAGAATTTTGATTCACTTTGAATAATCTTATCTTATAGGATTGTCCTTAGGAATTAATTAAGGTGAATGAAGTCATATGCTTACATCACTTTATTTCTTTCCAAGTATGCTAAATGTTGTATGCCATATGAAATCATGCATTCATATCTTTTGAAAAATCAATTAAATGAAATGTTTCCTTTATGTCAATATGAGTATTATCACTATTATTAAATTAAAAATTATTTTCAAAACTATACATCAAAGATTATAAATGAAGGTATGCTACTTATAAGCTTGCATTATATAAAATGTGATGTTATTCTCTCCTCTTAACATAGATTTGAATAGTGTATATTTCATTTGAAAATAGCATAACATCCCCATGACTTAATAAGGATCTTCACATTTACACATGTAAATTACATAACCAAATCAAACACAAAAATCTTTCGCATGACTCTTCTTCCATTTATTTGTTTTTGTACATGCACATGAATTTAAGAAAAGTGGTATATTAGTCTGGACATCCCGAGATTGTGAGGTTTTAAGTAGTCCCAAGTAGGTCTTGTGCCGCTGTACTCACTTATATCTTTTATACATGTAAATGTACATTTGATTAATGGATAAAAGAGTCCCGCATTTTTATTTAATAAAAACATGTATTCATGGAATATCTAATTTTTTCTGAAACAACATCCCTTTGCATTCATCATTAAGCTGTGCTAAGATTTGCATTGCATGTATAGATATGCTTAGGATTATTCATATGCATGGTATACATGTTGGAAAGAAATAAATGGTTCTTTGTTATATGATAGAAATTAACCTTAACTAATCCTAAGATGCCTTTCTTATTCAATAGTTTTATTTAGACCAAATCAAAACTTAGGATTAATTAAAACACATAATAAAACATTCATTAAAGAATAATCACTAATGAATCTACCTCAGAAATTACTTAAGGTAGGGAGGAAGGAGAAGTTCTCTTCTCTTTTCCTCTCTTTATAATATTTAGTAATTAAATGTTGGTTCATTCAAACCAAATCACATCATCAAATAAAATTAACAAATCAACTAAACCACTTAAACTAAAACCATCCTTAAAATTGAATCTCTCACACTTTAAAAATTCCAACCTTAAAGCCTAGCTAAGACATGCCACACAAGCCTTAAATGACACACACATTATGCTAAGTCACCATTTCTAGCCCTATGTTAGGGCGATGCATGGTTTGATGCATGATTTTATTTTGTGATACAATATTTTATACTAGATGTTGGGGTGTATGTGCATAGACTGGATGATAGGACGATCTTAGTCTAATTATTATCTTCGGTAGAGGATTATGCTTAAGTGGTGCTGTAATAAAAATATAAATATTTTTACTGTGTAGGTTGCTTATACCCCTAAGCATAATCCAAACTAGAACAGGTGGACTTAGTTACCCATGTGTGGGGTGTTAAGTCTAATTTATTCATATACATGATTGGGTTGTGTGGTATGTTTAGCTAATCTCTATTTTACAGGTTTAATTACATTTACTTTTTTTCATTTTGATGTAATTTTGTAATTAAGATTTGGAATGAATGTTATGGGGGATTAGGATGAACATTGGTCATCAGACCAAGTCTTATGCACCATGTGAAGCCTTGGAGCAAACTACATTCCAACCAACCAAAAGGAAGAAAGAAGTGAAGAAAAGAAAGAAAGAAAGAAATAAAGAAATGAAGAAAGAAGAAATGAAGAATGAAGACTGCCATAACATGAATTCATTTTAATTGTAATAATTCATTTGTAATATGGGTTGTATAAGGGTAGAGCTCGGCCACCCATTTCTTTTCAAGTTTGTGTAGTGGAGCCCGACCACATCGGCCTCTTATTCTTTTGTGCTAGCCTTATAAAATTATTTGATGTTTGTTTAGCTTATGCATTAAGATGACATGGTTTTCTTAGTTTCTTCATTGATTGACGAATGGCCTGGATGTGATTAGGCTCTTAGGAAAAAAATAAATTTTCTATCCAACTAATCAACTCAAAATTAACATTAAACAACTCATAACCTCACATAAATCCTAAGACATAAATCAAGGTAAAAAAATTTAGCAACACCTTAGCTGTATGTCGTATGTCTTACATCAAGCATAAAAAATCATCTTGCTTCACTCTTGCTAATGGAGGGCTTCCACCTTTGCGAGAGAACATGGCTAGACCTTTGAGAGCCATGGTGGAAACACCTCTCCTTCTTACTGATTTTGGCCCATAACCAATTTCTCATGCATTAGGCATATGAGTCCCATAACCGGTATCAAATAAATTGTCCAAAAATCAAAATAAACTTAACAAAAATTTTCATTAGATTTAAGTCATTATTCATGCCCTACATGATCTAGTCTCCTAGGGAATGTGTTTAAGGACTTAGTCGCTTTTCTAAATAAGTAACAGCTTAGCCATCTTACAAAAGCATTAGACTTGCCTACATGTATTTAAAATTGTAAGAAGAGTTAGTTGGTGGCCACCCCCAGGCTGTTATAAGTCCAACAGTTGGGTAATTTATCCTCTCTTGTGGAGAAAAACTATATACCCAATTTCACCTTAGATTTAGGTCGTACCTTGGCCCTTGCCAAAGCTCCCTAGATTTAGGATCTAAGGTTGTTGTTTTCCTTTGCAGGCTACAATCATAAATCCTCACCTCTTAGGCATTTTCGTGATCTTATATTATGGAATTCTAAGCCCTAGATTTCTAATAAAAATTCAACTCAAACCTATAATCTTCTTCAAATTTCAAAAATATAAAGCCCAGTCATAGGATAGTTTGGGACGCTTACTAGGTTTTCTAGTATCATAAGCATCCCCTACTCATCTCCATTTGGTTTCAATAATAACTCCCTCTTTTTGATTAATCCCACTTAATCTTCCAAAAATAAACTAATTTCTTGATAGTCCTATCTTTGAAATCATTGGATACAACGATCATTTACCTTAATCGAAAGTATTCTCAAAGAATCTCATTCCTTAAGATGTAATTAACTATGGGGGATTGCCTCCATAGGGAACTTAACAAACTCGATTTAAAATAAACCCTACTTTACTTTTCCATGTAAAGTAGGGGAAGAATCTTTGGTACATTCGAAGATCCATTGTCCTTAGGAGTTCTTATTAGGTGATTAGGTCCATTGTAAGATAGTGACTTCTGTCTCTTGAGATAGTACATCATTCATTAATATCGTACTCGATCATCCTAATAAGTACATCTGTGAATCTATGTGGTGTCCAACTAGCAGATTTTTATTTTCATTTACTTCAAGATAGATGAAGATAAAAAATTCACGAGAACATAGGAGAGAGCTCTCTGCTTCATCTGATGGGCTTGTGATTTCTCTTGAGGTAGTTTGCCTGTAATCAAGTAATCCATGAAGGGTTGCCTACAATCCAGCTCTGCTTCTTTATTGGCAATGGCAACCTCTCTTTCAAGAGAAAGTCTCTCGATGAGTTTTGCATCAATAAGGGATAGGATTTGTCTGTTTTGGACCCTTATTGGAATGGACTCATCTTCCGGACATGTGAATTCCTTGGCAAGTTTGTCCAAAGCATCTGCTACTTTGTTCTCTCCTCAAGGGACTTTGTAGATGGTGACCTCAAGGATTTGGGCCAACAGCTTCATGGTGTACTCGTGGTAATGATGAAGCTTAGGTTTTAGAACCTTATAGGATCCAGCAATCTGGTTGATGACCAACTTAGAATCCCTGTAGATATTGATACTCTTGACACACACTATAATAGCTAACTCCAGACCGATAATCAAAGCTTCATACTCAACTTTGTTATTGGTTCAGGAATTGTAAAGATAGTATGAGAATCTCATCACTTCAAATTCTAGAGTTAAGAGAACTATTCCTACCCCTGCTTTTCCTGGAAAAGTATATTGTGGTTCTTCTCCTTTTTGAAAGAAAGTTGCACCATCAAAATACATCTTCTAGCAGTGATTGTCAACCTCCCCTAAGTTCATGATTTGTTCATTGGGGAGATCTTCACTAAGTGGAGAGTCAACAGGAAGTGGGTGTGCTACTAAGAAATCCCTATTGTCTGTCCTTTCACCACATGGAGGGGTACAAATGTAATGTTGAACTGTGAGAGAATCATAGACCAACATGCCAACCGTCTATATTATGTTGGTTGTGTCATGAGATATTGTAATGGATTGATTCTTGAAATCAAGTTCACCTTTTGAGAAATCATATAGTGTCATAGCTTTTGAGATGCAAAGACTAAAGCTAGGAAATATTTCTCAATAGGTGGGTAGTTCACTTCAGTAGGGATCAGACGATGGCTGAGGTAGTAGACAACATTCTCCTTTCCTTCGTTGTTGACTTGGGCCAACAAAGCATCGAGGGAGTCATCCAATGCAGCAGTGTAAAGGATCAATGGCCGCGGATAGGGGATGCTAGAACTGAAAACTTCACCACATACTGCTTGATGTCTTCAAAGGCATGCTAGCACTTATCATCCCACTTAAACTTGACATCCTTTTTGACAAGTGCTAAAAATGGCTTGCATATTCCCAATAGATTAGAGATAAAGCATGTTAGATACGCCAACTGCCCTTGGAAAGATCTAAATTGAGTTAGACTTTTAGGGGGTGTCATTTCTAAGATAGCTTTAATTTTTTCTTAGTTTATTTATATTCCTCGGTGTTAGACAATAAACCCAAGGAACTTCCCTAAAGCTACTCTGAATGTACACTTCAGGGGGTTCATTTTGAGGTTGAATTATCTTAATCGATTGAAAACTACTCTCAAGTCAAAGAGATGGTCTTCCTTTCCTTTGCTTTTGACTACTATATCATCAACATAACATTCAACTTGATGATGAATGAGTTCATTGAAGATCTAAGTCATGGCCCGTTGGTATGTAGCACCAACATTTTTGAGGCCAAAAGGCATGACCTTATAACAATAAATTTTGATCGGGGTTCAAAAGATAATGTTTCTTTCATACTTGAGGACCATCTTGATTTGATTGTAGCTACATGACCCATCCATAAAGGAGAATACTACATGAGATGAGTTAATGTCCACCATTAATTCTGGTATAGGAAGTAAAAATTAATCCTTAGGACATGCCTTATTTATGTTCCTGAAATCGACGCATATGTAAATTTGGCCATTCTTTTTCTTAACTAGCATGACACTGGCTAACCAGATAGAATATTTTTCTTCCCTGATGAAATCAAGATCAATCAGTTTCTTGACTTTAGAAATGACCTGTTGTTCGATTTCTAATTGCATGCGTCTAGGAGCTTGCTTGATAGGGTTAGTGTTAGGGTTTATTGCTAGTCTATGGATTGCTATGTTAGGAGATAATCCGGGCATTTCTTCATAGCTCCATGCAAAGCAGTCCTTAAACTCATTCAATAGCCTAACTAAGTCATTGGTTTCTTCTTCGTTCAGTAGGGAATTGATATATGTCAGGTGTGGATCTTCTTCTATCTTGAGGTTGATTTCTTTAAGCTTATCGATCATTGAGTGGATTTTCTCTTCAAATTTTAGAGGTGCATCTTTGATTTGGAGATCATCTGGATCATCTAAAGTTTCTAAACACACTTCCTCATAAGAGTTAGTGTGGTTTGACAAGAACCTATCAGACTCCAGATGATTGGTGATAACTAAGCAGTAATCATCATCGTTGATTGGACCCACTATATCAAATCCTAGTCCAAATCTTGATTGTGCATCCCTGCCTTTGTTGTTCCATAGCTTCTCAAAATACTCTGACCTGTGCCTGGACCATGTATAAGGAATCAAATTTTTATTGCAAGATTATGAACACAAGGTGAGTACCAATCAAAAGGTAATTTCATTAAATCTTTATATGAATTATCCTCAAGTTCTACATCAGCTTTTGGACTTGAGGATGATGATCCCAATAAGAATCTCTTCGGCTTGACATTCATGGAAGACTTAAGGGCTTCCTTAACTACTAAACCTTCAACTTTTTGAGATTAAAGTGAGGTTAGAGCTAAAGTTTCCAACTGCTACATAATAGTTTTACATAAACCTAATTCGAATACATTCATGCTTTGCTTGGAGGCCTAATCTTTAGCACTATCTTGCTCAAGTGTCACCTCTAATGAAACCCGCTGAGAGGGGTTGGATGGTATGCTAATCACATGAGACTCATCCTCTGAGCTGGATTCCAAATCAATGTCAATAGCAGGTATACTTCTGTGAACTAGAACATAACCACTATTGGCTGGTGGCCAACCATGGGGTCTTCCACCTCTGGAATTGCCTCTATGTCTACCTCTACCTCTGCCTAATTAAGGTTGAGTCATCCTATCCATAGGTCTGTATGGTGGAACAAACTGTGGGTGGAATGTAACATGCGACTTTACTTCTTCCTTGATGTCCTTTTCTCGTTCACATGTATTTTTCTTTTTCTTTTCTTTTTATTTTTTCTTTTTTTTTTCTTCTTTTTTCTTTTTCTTTCGTATTTGAATTTTGACCAAGTTCATGAGAAAATGCATTTTGAGTAAGATAGTAGGTCACATCTTCATATATCTCAACCTCTATAACTGAAAATGGCATTTCATCTCCTTTGACACAATATTCGATTCCATCCCTTCTACAGCTGATGCTCTGATGAAGGGAGGATGAAATCATCTTGTTCTGATGTATCCAAGGCCTACCGAGCAAAGCAGTGAATTAAGTATTCGAATCAATTTTATAGAACTTAGCTTCAGTCTTCCAGTCACCTATCTCCAAAGGTAACACTATGGAGGCTAAAGCCCTCTCCCTTGTTCATTGAATTCTCTCAACATCATTTGATCTCCTTAGAGTGTAGAGATGTCATTCTTCAAATAGGCAAGGGTCTTTAGACTCATAATGTTTACCGATGCACCTGGATAAACTAAAACCTTAGAAAGTTTGAATTTGCCCATGTCCACTATGATGTAGAGGAAACGAATGTGCTCCATGTCCCCCAAAAGAAGGTCTTCATCTATGAATGTGACTCTCTGGGCTTCTCTTGAATAATGTGTCTCTCTAATAGTCATAGCATATCTCTAGATCAGATTAATGATTCCCTCATCTCTTTAGATAAGATAATGGCATCATATATGCTTAGTTTTAGTTGGCAACTTACTTAAGTGAGCGAGGACATTGTAATCAACTCTGGGTTGATCCTCCACAAGCATATCCATAGGTGGAGCATCTTGTGGAGGGGCTTCTTGCTCACTAGTACCAATGACTTATTTCCCCTTATCTTGAGGTGCTGTCCTAGGAGGTAAAACCTTACCACTATGGAGGTTAACTTCGGTGATCTCTTGTGATAGTTTAGTGGAAGATTCTACCGCTCATAGCACCCTCTCTACCCTCGTAATCAAATGATTCTAAGTCTATCTCAAGAGGTGAACCCGTATTACTCAGAGAAGGAAAGTTCATCTGTGAATCAGAAAGAGAAAGATCAAAGTTGTTGTAATTATTATTTATACTTAAAGAGCTTTCTATAAGAGTAGAATTAGATAACCCATCAAAAGTGACACAGATGTAATTCAAACTAGCTTTATTCCTTAATTTCTTGGATTTAGAAGGAGGTATATAATAGAAATCTAGTAAAGTAAGTGGGGTAAGGGATTTGATGCCCTCATCTACCGATACAAGATGTTTACTAGAAGCTTGTTTGAAGCTAACTATAGAATGAAGGCAGTTCTGTGCTAATTGGCTATCTCAGGTTTATGGCCTGTTGTTGAGCTCCCACTTTCCCCAAGTTGACTTTTGGCAAACTTAAATCATGTTGGGGACATGCAAATGAAAGTTTCTTGATTTTGAAATAATATTTTAGAGGTTTAGAGGTTGGGATATCCCAACCTTCTTTGGTTTTCAGAGGATTGCATGTATCCCCAAGGAATACCCTAACAAAATTGGAAGGTTGTTCCACTAGGTATTCTTTTGGGATAACTATAGCATTTTACTTTTAGCTATGCTCAAGTCAATCCTTGAATGTAAAGCAATCCTCCAAAACATGGCCCAACATGTGGTGGTAGGGGAAAAATTTAGGATCATTGCTCCTGCCCACTTCCTCCGGCTTTCTAGGTTCGGGTAGCTGAAAATCAAGTTTCTTTAAAAGGTTCTTAAAGATTTTCCTGACTAGCTCTCTCTTAAATAAATATGGTTTGTTTATTTTATCAAAGAGTAGGTGGATGGTAGCTACCTGGTGGCAGGTATGTGTACCACTGCTATGAGTATGGATGAGGAAGAGGCGGCGAAGGCCGTGGAGGCTACTATGACAGGTGATAGGATGGCCTAGGCGGTGGTAGTGGAGGTTGAAGTCATGGCTGTGGAACTCGAGGTCTCTCATATTGCTCTCTGGCTGGCTACTTCCCCTTATCCAATGCTGCTACTTCCCTTGGCTTCTTTTCATAAACTTTTTATGGCTTTGGCTTTGTTGACTGATCTTGAAAAGGCAACTGTTTGGCCTTTCCTTATAGACTAGATTAGTTTTTCAAATATCTTGATGGTAAAACCTTTGAGCATGAAGGCTACCGGGCCATGAATATTCTTTAGTAGAATTTCAATGGCGTGTTGCTCAGATAGTCATGGTTCATATTTCATACTCAAATTGCACCATCTGAGAATATAGTCAATGAGAGACTCACCGCAGTGTTGTTGTGCTACAACAAGATCGCCCATAATCACCCTTTGCTGAGCTCTAGCAAGCCTCTTAATGAATAGTTGCTCCAACTCAGCAAAAGTCTTCACTTAACTGTTGGAGAGTTTAGCATACCAGTCAAAGGCTATGTCTGCTAAACTATTGATAAAAAGATAGAATAGTATCACATTTACAGCGGTTATTTTAAAATGTGTGTATGTCGGCCGGTTCCTCGCCATCAAAGCTCATGAAAGAAGGAGACACAAAACCCTTTGGATACTAGATGGTATCAAATTCCTCTAGATAGGGTCTACCCTTTGGAATCGATGATCCTCCTCGGGCTTGAGCCAATGCTTCTCTCACTTGCTACTCAACCATGAGTTTAATATCATTTTCTTATATGGAGGTACTATCCACTACCTTTCTATACAAGCTAGTGTTGCCCTGCTTTACTAGAGGTGAAGTCTAGGCTTGATCCAAGATATGCAATAACTCAGGCTGACCGATCTCTCAATAGTAGGATGCGCTACTGGGGCTGGATTCTAAAGTGCCAAAACTATTGCTAGCAAATCTTCAAGCCTCTTTCCCATCTTGTCAATTTGTTCATCCTTCTATTTTAGTTGTTGAAGGAGGTGTTTGGTTGAGTAAGTTGTATCATCCTGCTCGGCCGTACTTTACAAACTCTGCTGATCCCGAAGGAGGGAACCCTTAGTATCTACCAAGTGCACCTCCACTGAATCTTCCAACAAATCATCTTCATTGGGATCAAAACTAACCTTTTCTTCCTCTAGGTCAGACTAGTCGTACCCTAGGATCTCCTTCTTCTCAATGAGATATTGTGCTACAATATCATCTAATGACCAATCCAACTGCACAGGTATGAAAGCTCGTGGCTGACCGGTGACGGGGTCATGTTCGTGGATAGAAATACATCTAATCTTTCCTACTACCAGAGTATTGAACATGTGAGTGCTATGCTCACTAGAGGATACATGCTTATGGCTATTATCTATCATGGGTGGAGTACTACTTTTGGGAAGATCTATCACCATAGGGGAAACTGAATTATCTCCTTCTCCCTCAACTGTTGTTATCTCCATGATCTAGTGCGGTGGTGGTGGTAATGGCATGACTACTATGCTTCGAGGTCACCACTCCCTCTTCACTGTAACTAAAGTGGGAGGACGAGAGGGAGAGCTCAGCCTCGCCTCAGTCGATGATGTAGATGAAATGGAATCTCTTGGTCGTAGATGGATCACCAGTGGGGCATTCTTTTTCCCGGATGCTACCTTCATGGCCTTTGATGAAACTATGGAAGATGGAACTTGTACTGGAGATGGTGGACATGGAGTAGAGCAGTGTGGTGGAGACACCACTGACTCTCTCTGTGCGGAAGCCCTCCTCCCATGGTGGGTAGTACCCGTCAATAGAATGTTGTCTATATGATCGGCACGGGTAACACGTCGATTGGGGAAATCCATGAAGGTGGAGGCAGCTGACTATCTGGCATACCTTCTCCTCTCCCTGCTAGTCACATGCATTGATACACGGGCCTCTCTGGTCCTCTTCTGGATATGCTCGCCCACGCTGCGAGGGATAACCTATCATAAATCAAATTAAGCCCTGGACTCTGACTGCCCATAGACCTCGCCAACTCAGCGCAGAACTGTCCTAAGGCTAGCATATGACCTCTTCATATCCCTGGTAAGAGCCTCATACTGAACTGCAGGTGGAGGTGACATTGTAAACCTCCTAACACCTTCCTCTCCATCAGATCCGGAGAGAGGGTGGAACTTGTTCTATGTAATCAAGGGTGAAACTATCCAAGGTAACTCTTCTACTGAAACCTAAGAAACTATCTCCAACTCCTTGGCTATGTGCACATGATGCCGCTTGATCTTGTGACATATGTTTTGACATTAATTTCTGTTGGGAGGAGCAGTATGGGAACTAGTCCCTACCTTGTAGGTAGGGGAGACTATCCCTGAAGATAGGGGAGCCTTCCCCTTAGAAGAAGCCAACGAGTGGGTGCTAGCCCATACTGGGGCAGCAATGGGAACAACTGAATGCATGGGCACTAAAATTGTAACTGCTACAAGAACTACCACAACCCTCCTCTTTAGTGAGGAAAATTCAGAATCAGATGGCATCTCAACATGGATGACAGGCTTTTGCCCAGTCACCACACTCCTGCTGACGGTTGTGAGGGTTAGCTCCTCACAAGTGATCCTAGCCCCCTCGAATCCTTGGCCAAAGTGAATGAGATGGAAAAGGTCAGTCTGTGGGAGGTTGGCCCGATCCAAGGCCAAATTCATCCCAAAAGGAAAAGTGAAGACAAACTTCTAGGTATCCATGTGAACTGAACTAAACTGAGTGAAAACTAACTGAAACTGAGTTGAAATTTTGTAATTTGAAAACAAACTCAAATCAAATTTATGCTTTGGTATTTTGCTAACTTTTTAAATTTTAATTTAGAATTTGAACCTACACTCAACAATTTGAATATATGTTAGGTGGGGCTCATTAATTTTAGAGAGAGATTTTGAATTTAGAATTGGAGAAGGGATTTTTTTTTTGAATTTAGAATCCACTTTCAACAAATTTGTGTATGTTGAAAATGGGTTCAAATATTTTGAAGAGATTTTTTTGATACTTCCATTGGTTCATATTTGAATTTGATTTTTATGTTTGGGGACCCTTCATTTAACAAATTTGAGTATGTTAAAATAAAGGGCCAACTGATTTTGTTTGGGGATTACTCACTTAGTAAATTTGGGTATGAATGAGTAATTTGAAAATAATTTTTCTCCTTTTGTTTGTTTGCTCATGATGTGAATCATGTGTGAATTTGAAAATAGAACCTTTACTTAGCAAATTTGTGTATGCTAAATAAAGTTCAAATATTTTTGTTTTGATTTTTGAAAAGAAGATCTTTACTTAGCAAATTTGGGTGTGCTAAGTAAAGAATCCAAATGTGTTTGATTTTTATGATTTTTGAAAAAAAAAAAAAGGATCTTTACTTAGCAAATTTGTGTATGCTAAACAAAGAATCCAAGTGTGTTTAATTTTTATGTTTTGATTTTGAAAAGAGGATCTTTACTTAGCAAATTTGTGTATGTTAAATGAAAATCCAAATGTGTTTGATTTTTATGATTTTTTGCAAAGGAGATTTCCATTTACAAATTTGGTTTATGTAAATTAGAAGTCAATTTTGTTTCATGTTTCAAAGATGAAGTTTTTTGTGTGTGATTTATTACTTTTTGAAAATTCCAACTTAACACATGCAGAATGTGTTGAGTGGGGTTTCAAATGGTGTGATTTTGTTTGGAGATAAAGCCTCCATCCATAAGTTTGGACATATGGAATGAAGAGGCTTATCTTCAAATTTGTAATTTTTGAAAAGGGAAGAAACTCCAACTTCAACAAATGTAAGATATATTGAAATGGAGTTTCAATTTTATGATGTGATTCCATTTGGAAATAAAATTTTCAATTAATAAATTTGGGTATATTGAATGAGGGTATTCATTTTCAAATATGTGCTTTTTGAGAAGATGATTTTTTTTTTAGAGATAAAATCTTTATTCAATAAATTTGGGTATATTGAATAAGGATGTTCATTTGTGATTTCTAAAAGATGATTCTTAACTTTGATTTTTGAAAAGGTCCTACATGTAACAATCTTGAAGATTGTATGATGGGGTTAAGTTATGAAACTTTTTGTGCAAATATTTTATTATGTGAACTTTTTAGAAAAGTGCTTTTTGGAAAATGATGTTTTTATATAAAGGATTTATTTTCCTTCTTTATTTTTGGAATGAACTTTCCTTACCATATAAATGGTAAGGAGGAAGGTCTTTAATGATCTCTTTTTATTAAATTTTTATTTTCACCTATTGGGGGAACACAATAGGGGTTTTACGACCTACATGCAGTGAGGTCCTAAAACCTAAAGAATGTTGGCTAGCTTAGCTTAAGAATGAAATAAACTAAGTGCCAACAGAAAAGAAGGATAGTCTTGGATTCATATGAAATACAAATCCGCTATTAATACTTGGAGACAATGATTATTTACCAAAGATGAAGGCTGAACCATCCCCAGCGGAGTCCCCAGAAAAATTTGTGGTGAATATTTGTTTTTTCATCTATCTTAAAAATAAATGAAAATAAAAATATGCTAGTTGGACACCACGTAGATCCATAGATGTACTTATTGAGGTGATCAGGTATGACATTGAGGAATGTTGTACTATCTCGAGAGACAGAAGTTACCATCCTACAATGGACCTAATCACCTAATAAGGACTCCTAAGAATAATGGGTCTTCAAATGTATCTGAGATTCTTCCCCTACTTTACACGAAAAAGTAAAGTATGGTTTATTTTAAACCTGGTTCGTTAAGTTCCCTATGGAGGCAAGCCCCCATAATTAATTACATCTTAAGGAATGAGGTTCCTTAAGAATACTCTCGATTAAGGTAAATGATCATTGTCTCCAAAGATTTCTAAGATAGGACTATCAACAAATTGGCTTATTTTTAAAAGATCAAGTGGTATTGATCAAAAAGAGGGAGTTATTATCGAAATCAAGGGGAGATGAGTAGGGGATACTTATGATACTAGGAAACCTAGTAAGCATCCCAAACTATCCTATGGTTGGGCTTTATATTTTTGAAATTTGAGAAGAATTATATGTTTGAGTTGAATTTTTATTAAAAATCTAGGGCTTACAATTCCATAATACAAGATAATGGAAATGCCTCAGAGGTAAGGATTATGCTTATAGCTCGTAAAGGGAAATAGCAACCTTAGATCCTAAATCTAGGGAGCTTTGGCGAGGGCTAAGGCACGACTTAAATCTAAGGTGAAAATAGGTATATGGTTTACCTCCATAAGAAAGGATAAACCACCCAATTGTTTGACTTATAACCTAGGAGTGACTGCCAACAAACTCCTCCTACAATTTTAAATACATGTAGATAAGTCTTATGCTTTTGCAAGATAGCTAGGTCGTTGTTTATTTATAAAAGAAACTAATTCCTTAAACACACTCCTTAAGAGACTAGATCATGTAAGACATGAATAATGACTTAAATCTAATACAAATTTTGTTAAGTTTTATTTTTTATTTTTTGACAATTTATTTGACATAGGCTATGGGATTCATATGTCTAATACATGAGAAATTGGTTATGGGCCAAAATTAGAAAGAAGAATGTGTGTTTCCACTATGGCTCTCAAAGGTCAAGCCATGTTCTCTAGAAAATGTGGAAGCCCTCCTTTAGCAAGAGTGAAGCGAGATGATTTTTATGCATGATGTGAGACATATAACATCCAGGTAAGGGGTTGCTAAATTTTTTATTATCTTGATTTATAATCTAGGCTTTAGGTGAGGTTATGAGTTGTTAATTTTAATTTTGAGTTAATTAATTGAATATAAAATTTATTTTTCCCTAAAAGCCTAATCGCTTCCAGGCCATTCATCAAATAATTGAAGAAACTACAAAAATCATATCATCCTAATTGCACAAGCTAAACAAACATCAAATAATTTTATAAAGCTGGCATAAAAGAATAAAAGGCCGATATGGTCGAGCTCCACCGCACAAACCCAAAAAGAAATGGATAGCTGAGCTCTACCCTTATACAACCTGGGTTACAAATGAATAATTATAATTAAAATGAAATCATGTTATGGGGGTCTTCATTCTTCATTCTTCTTTCTTCCTTTATTCATTTCTTTATTTATTTCTTTTCTTCACTTCTTTCTTCTTTTTGGTTGGTTGGGATGTAGTTTGCTCCAAGACTCCACATGGTGCATAAGACTTGGTCTTATGAACAATGTTCATCCTAATCCCCCATAACATTCATTATAAATCTTAATTATAAAATTACATGAAAATGGGAAAAGTAAATCTAACTAAACCTGTAAAATAGAGATTAGCTAAACATACCACACAACCCAAGCATGTATATGAATAAGTTGGACTTAGCACCCCACACATGGGTAACTAAGTCCACCTATCCTAATTTGGATTATGCTTATGGGTATAAGCAACCTGTATAGAAAAAGCATTTTTATTTTTTATTATAGCGCCCCTTAAGTACAACCCCTGCATAAGATAATGATTAGACTAAGATCACCCTATCATCCAGTCTATGCATATACATCCTAACATCCAGTCTAAAATATTGCATCACAAAATAAAATCAAGCATCAAACCTTGCATCGCCCTAACATAGAGCTAGAAATGATGACTTGGCCTAATGTGTGCCATTTAAGTCTTGTGTGGCATGTCTTAACTAGGCTTCAAGGTTGCAATTTTCTAAGTGTGAGAAATTCAATTTTAAGGGTTGTTTTAGTTTAAGTAGTTTAGTTGATTTGTCAATTTTTATTTGGGGATTTGATTTTGTTTGAATGATCCTACATTTAGTTACTAAATATTATAAAGAGAAGAAGATAGAAGAGAACTTCTCTTTCATCTCTACATTAAGTAATTTCTAAGGTAAATTCATTAGTAATTTTTTCTTTAGTGAATATTTTATTATGTGTTTAAATTAACCCTAAATTTAGATTTGCTCTAAATAAACCTATTCAATAAGAAATGCATCTTAGGATTAGTTAAGGTGAATTACTATCACATAACACACAACCAATTAGGGGTTAATCATGTGGTTTTAATAGGTTTAAATCAATGGATCTAATCATTTTAATCAGGGCCATCCATCCAAAACACACAGGATGGACGACTCATGATTCATCCCTGCCTAAGCTAAGGAGATGGAGGTCGTATGTCTTCCTTGGCTTGATTCGAGCTCACCTAAGCTCGGATTAGGCTATGAATCACCCCACGCCATCAAGAGGTGTAGGGAAGAACACCCAACAACTACATTTTAATAGGATGATAATTCCCTTCACAAAGGACTAAGCATTTTTCAATGAAGGATCAGTTTTGAATAATACCTCATCGGAGGCTATCACCAGCACTTCCAACGGAGGAGGTAGCTTCATCTAGTGGAGACAAAGCTCTATTGAAAGTATCAAGCCTTTATTTCAAGTGGATCTTCCAATTGACCAAGCTCCCCTCTAATGTCTTGTGGCTTTGATCAAAATCCCCCTTCCTGTGGCTTGGAAACTTTGGAAAAAGCTTTGGGTGAGCTCGACTAGGTGCCTTGATGGTGCTTGCAAGAGCAGTTTAGGTTTGATGGAGAATTGAGTGAAGTGGAAAATCCTTAGGCCCCCCATGTTTTGGCTTTGAAGAAAACCAAGAAGGAGAAGTTTGGGAAGCTTGGAAATGACCTTGGGAAGCTTGTGGATGCTTGCTCTTGATCACTCTAGCTCAATCGACTTCAGTGTGTCTCATTTGAGTTGGAATGAGGGGGAGTATATCTCCCCCCTACTTGGATCGGATGGTTGAGAGCCATCTTACCATTTTGATCAAATTGAGGAGATTAATTTGGTTGTTTAGGTTATTAGGGAGTCAATGTGCTTTGGTTTTGGCAAAGGAGTGGAAGGGAGGAAATGCACATGTACTAGGTGAGTGCAGGAGGTAATCCAAGTGGAGAATTTTCATTAGAGGGGTCAGTTTGGCCTTGGGTTCGGTCATGGCTGACCCAAACCCATTGGCTCATGTTCACCACCCTCCTTAGTGTCCATGTGGTCCACTAGAGGATGTTAAGTGGCCATGAAAAGGAATTGGCCAAATTCCAAGTGAATTTGGCCATTAGTTACCCTTTGACCAAGAGTAAAATCATCATTTAGCCTTAATTTTGATTTGGACAGATTTGAAATATTTCGAAAATAAGTTGGGCCAAATTTCAATGAATTTGGAGTTGGTTTGATATGATTTGGCTCAAGTTGACCCATTTAGGTCAAAATGGGTCAACTTGGGTCAAGTTGACCAATTGATCAAATTGGGTCAAACCAAGGGTTGGATTAAGTTCATATGACCATTTGAATTATTTTGGTATCATTAGTTTGGTTCAATTTGGTTTATATTTGTTTTGGTTCATTTCAATTCACTTAGGTCAAATGGGTCATGTTGACCAATTTGACCCAATTGGGTTAGGTCATGAGTTGGTTTAGGCTTGGTTGGTCATTTGAAATGTATTGCAAGCTTTGGTTTCAATCAATTTTGGTTTGTTTTGATTTTAAGTTGATTTGACCTTTTAGGTCATGTTGGGTTCATGATCAATTGGGCTAGGTTAGGTCTAGTTGGCCAATTGAGGCCTTGGATAAGTTCAACAAGTGATTTAGAATTAATTTGACCTATTGATTGTAATCAATTTAGCTTAGATCAAGATTTGACCCATTTTGACTTTTTAGGTCAACTTTGGTCAAGTGGCCAATTGGGCTAGGTTTGGCTCAAATGATGACTTGGTCAAGTTCAATCATTGATCATGGATTGGTTTAGATCAATGGTTTCAATCAATTTATCACATGGTAGATTTTGGCTAGTTTAGGTTTCATTTGGGCTAAGTGTTGACTTGGTTAAACGCTAAATTTGATTTGGTTTGACCCAATATGAGTGATTGATCATCTTAAGATGATTATTACTCACAATGTGAGCCTTAGATGGGCTTAGTTCAATCCAATTTGGGTTATATTAGAATTTGGCTCAAAGAGGTCCTTTAGGTCACTTTGGGTCAAGTGATCCTAAGTGGGTCAATTGGCTTGATCAAGGCTTGATTCAAGTTTGGTTGAACTCAGATATGGACTTATATTAAAATACAAAGCCAATTACAAGTGATTTGGAGTCAAATGAGTTTTGATTCATTTGAAAATTTCAAGTCAAAAGAGTGAATATGGGTTTAACTTGGGTTAGTTTGATTTTAGTTTAGTGATTGAAGTTTATGTTTATATTTAGTTTATGATTGAATGATTGATTGTTTGGAGAGAAAATCCAAAGGTTTGAGAATGATTTGGTTAAGTTCAAGAATTTGACTTGAAAAGGTATGGGTTGGATTTAGACTAAATTTGGGTTTGAGTTTTGAATTTAGTTTTATTTATTTGAATTACATATTTCATTTATATTTGTGAATATAAATGAGAATATAAATGGGTTATGAGAAAATCTTTTGAGTTTGGAGTGATTTGAATTTGATTTGAGCTAAGTCCTTAAGATGAAATCAAAAGGGCTTCAAAAAGATTTTGGAATTGGAATTGAATTTTGGATTTAGTTTTGATTATTTGAATTTATATTTTATTTATATTTGTGAATATAAATGAGAATATAAATGGGTTATGAGAAACTCTTTTGAGTTTGAAGTGATTTGGATTTAATTTGAGCTAAGTCCATAAGATAAATAAAAAGGGCATAGGAAAGATTTTGGATTTGGAATTGAGTTTTAGATTTAGTTTTGGTTATTTGAATTTATATTTCATTTATATTTGTGAATATAAATGAGAATATAAATGGGTTATGAGAAAATCTTTTGAATTTGGAGTGATTTCAATTTGATTTGAGCTAAGTCCATAAGATGAAATCAAAAGGGCTTAAGTCTAGAATTGATTTGAATTTGAAGTTGATTTTGATTTGAAGTTGATTTAACTTTGACGTTGGACTTGAAAGAAGGAAGTAAGGATTTGCTTCAAGCTAAAGGATAGGCAAATTTTCCTAATACCCCTAAGGCATAAATTATTCCTGTGACTAACTCTTGTAAGTCTCTAGGGTTAGGTTAAGTGTTCACCTAATCACTAGATGTGTCTTAACACTAAGGAACTCTTAATGTCTAGAGGAGTCCTATGTCTAAGATGGAGAAGTTAAGAGCTCACTCCAAAAGTTAGGTCAACAGCGGCTAAACGTGATGAATCTAATAAGCCTAATATCACTCAAATTGAAGATCGTTTGAATGGTCAAATCACCAAAAAAATTGTTACAACCCAACTACCACCAACAACCATTACAACCAACTACCACCGCATAGTTGTTGTAATCTGATTATGAAATTCCCATTATCAGAATTTCCTATGTACAATCTTGTAATTTTGTTATCATGAAGATTTAAACTTTGTACTCCAAAGCAGATATATAGTGGAACATTTTTACTGGGTTAGGCCTCATAATTTTTTCCCCCTCTTTCTGGGGTTTTTTCACATAAAAATTATGGAGTTTCTTGTTCTCTTTTTAAATATATGTGTATGTGTGTATGTGTGTGTGTGTGTGTGTGTGTATGTCTGGATTTCTCAATAAAGCTAAAGCGTGAAGTTTTATTCTATCGCTACTTATTTTCTGGCATGCAATAGTTTGGCACCGTATATGGGAAGGATATTCCCATTACTTCATCATGTCAGATGACCAAGTTTTCCAACAAGATCAAAATCACCAGTCAGGTGAAACACTTCATACCTTTGAGGGGTGCATGCAATGAATGGAGGAACAATAAACTCAAATCCTTCAGCTTTTACTATGAGCAGGATAGCCGAGAAGGGCACCACAACTTGGAGGAAATCAACTATATCAACAATAGGATATAGTTGATTTTATTGGAGAAACTAATGAATAAACCCCTCATGATCATGTGGAAATTTTCCATGCACATCATTCTAATATGGATATTAATGATACTGCTAGTTCAATTCACCCTTGTTATGCCATTCGACCAACCTTCAATCCCCATGTCTCTTTGATGGGGTTGAATCAGCCCCATTTTATTGGAACATCCCGTGAAGCCTTTATAAATGAGTTACAATGTCTAGTCTAAGAAGAATTTTCTCAAAGAGATAGACAATTCATTCCCATCAGAGCATTCAAGAATCATCTCCTTTGCATGATGTAGTTCTTCAGCAACCCATCCTGGTGGGGTTTAAACTACCTAACATGGAGCCTTATGATGGGACTTATGATCCTTATGAGCATATCGATCATTATATAACTATTATGCACATCCAACAAGCCTCTGATGCTTTACTGTGCTAAGGTTTTTTATTACTCTCAAAGTACAAGCTCGTACGTGATTCTATTCCCTCCCTCAGGGGAGCATTCCCAACTTCTCTCATTTGGCCAAACTCTTTGTTAAATAATTCATCTCAAATCGATGAACCATTAAGGACCCATCTCACTTTTTTGGAATATGCCAGAATAAAGGAGAAACACTAAAAGAGTATTTTTCAAAGATTCTCGAGTCAAGCTCAACAAATTCTAGAAGTAAATCCTGAATTATTACGAGGTGTTTTTCTAGGAGGCCTAAGGTCTGGACCATTCAACTCATCATTGCTGAGAGAAACAATTCCTTCTTATGGAGACCTTATATGGAGGGTAGAGGCACAGATCATGGTGGATGAGGCTATTAATGCCCATAAGAAGCAATTCAAACATTCTTCTATGAAGCTTAAAGGAGATGAAATAATAGTCTTCACGCATCTCGGCAAAAAAGTATGATCGCCAGAAGTTTCAAAACCTACCCCTTAAGCCAATCCAATCATCGTGTGAGCCTCGCCCGCAAAAGAGTATACACCCCTAAATGCCTCTCGCACAAACATTTTAATGGCTATTCAGAATGAAAATAATATCAAATGACCTAATCCCCTAAGATCGAATACCAAAAATTAGGATCAGTATTGTTATTTTCATCGAGGATACGAACATACCACTGAGGCTTGTAGACATATAAAGGAAGAAATTGAAAGGTTGTTACAGTAGGGCTACCTTTAATAGTTTATTCAGAATCAACAAAGAAATAATAATAATCAGAGGACAAAGCCAACCCCACCCATGACAACAATCAAGACAACCATAAGAAAATTGATAAATAGCCAGAGAAATTGAAACTATTATTGTCAGACCATAATTTTCTTATCAAGTTCTACTCACTACACCCGTAGAGCCTAGAATGAAGAGGTCATGAATTGATCAATCTATCGTATTTGATGATTTTGATTTTGAAGGGATACAAACTCCATATCAAGATCCCTTAGTTATCAATGTAAGAATTGGTGATCCTTGTTATAATGTTAAAAGAATTTTAGTTGACAATGGTAGCTCTGTCGATGTATTATTCTACTCGACATTCTTAAATCTGGGTCTTATAAGAGAGAAATCGCAACCAGCTACTAGGCCATTATATGGCTTTAATAATCGACTAGTAAAAATAGAAAGAATAATAACACTCCTCATTACTCTTGGGGAATTCTTTAAACAAGCCACACATTTGATTCAATTTATGGTAGTTAAATTAGAATCAACCTATAATGCTATCTTTGGAAGACCCATACAATCAATTTTTGGTGCTACTACTTCTATTTCTCATCTCAAAATAAAATTTTCAGCCTCTAATGGAATAGGTGAGGTTCGTGACAACCAGCATATATGACAAACTTGTTACTTGAGGCAGGCCCAACCACAACCCTCAATAACATTAAGCATCAAAAATTTTAGCTTGAGAGATAAAGAAACACTCCGGAGAGCATCACCAGTCAAAGACTTGATCAACATCTCGTTATTAGAAGAGTATCCCTCAAAAATAACACAGGTAGGTTCGTTGCTCTCTGAGAATGAAAGAAAAGAGTACATCAACTTTTTATGCCAAAACCAAGATATTTTTGCTTGGAGTTCAATATATATGCTAGGAATTGATTCTGAGGTGATATCTCATTACCTCAAAATTAACTCAGCATTCAAGCCCATCATTCAGAAGAAAAGAAACTTCACTCTAGATCATCTACAAGCAATTGAATAGGAAGTTGATAAGCTTTTGGATGCAAGATTTATACAAAAAGTGCATTATCCTATTTGGTTGGCAAACGTTGTCCTAATGAAGAAGTCTAGTAGTGCATGGAGAATGTGTGTTGACTACACTAACCTTAATAAAGCGTGCCCAAAAGATAGTTTTCCTCTTCCGTGCATAGACCAGTTGGTTGATGCTACTTTAGGTCATAAAATGCTTATTTTTATGAATTTTTGCTATGGATATAATCAAATAAAGATGAATCTAGATGATGATGAAGCCACTGCTTTTAAACTGATAAAGGGTTGTATTGTTATCGAGTAATGCCATTTGGATAGAAAAATGCAGGAGCCACGTATCAACGCCTAATGAATAAATTTTTCAAAACTCTTCTTGATCATACAATAGAAGTATATGTGGATGATATGTTGGTTAAACGTACTAAAAAGACAAAACATCCCAATAACCTTGAGTAATATTTCAGGCTTCTTCAATAATATAATATACGCTTAAATCCCTCCAAATGTGCTTTCGAAGTTACATCTAGAAAATTTTTAGGGTTTATGGTCACTCATCGAGGGATCGAGGCTAATCTAGAAAAGATTAAGGTTGTACAAGATATGATTCCCCCAAAGAGCATAAAGGAGGTGCAATGCCTGAATGGGAGGATGATGGCCTTATCACGATTCCTAGCTTGAATGGGAGACAAATACTTACCGTTCTTTAGAATACTCAAGAGTGCTCAAAATAATGGTTTTCAATTGACTGATGAATGTTAAACTGCATTCGAACAACTAAAAAAATATTTGTCCTCACCGCCATTATTATCAAAGCCAATCCTAGGAGAAATTTTTTATTTGTATCTCGATATCTCGCCTCATGCAATAAGCTCGGTGTTGGTCCATGAGGAGGCTATGGGGCAACGACCAATTTATTACATTAGTAAAATTCCATCTGATACAAAAGGACTTTATCATTTGGCAGATAAAGCTGTCTTAACATTGGTGTTCTCGGCAAGAAAGCTACGCCCATACTTTCAAGCTCATTCTATCAGCATTTATACATAACTTCCACACAAAACTATCCTCCAAAAACTATAAGCTTCTGACATATTAGTTAAATAGTCAGTTGAATTAGGAGAATTTAATATTCACTTTTTGCCCATGTCATATATAAAATCTCAGGTATTAGCAGATTTTATTGTTGAATACATCATCCCAGATTCTATTGAAATAAATCCTTTAATATCTCGACATTGAACTTTATTTTTTGATGGAGCATCTGAAAACTTTGGTGCTTGAGCAAGAATTCTACTCATTTCTCCTCAACATGATGTCCTTTAAGTATGGACTACGTTTAAAGTTTTCAGCTACTAACAATGTTGTAGAATGAAGCCTTAGTAGTAGGGTTAAAATTGGCTATTGATTGTGAAGTTCAAAATCTTATAATTTACACTTATCTGTAACTTATGGTTTCTCAAGTTGAAGGAGATTTCAACACTCACAATCATCATCTAACACAATACCTCCATATAGTAAAATCTTGTTGACCTTACTTTTGGAGTGAGCTCTCAACTTTCTTATCATAGATCTAGAACTCTTATAGACACTAAGAGTTTCTTAGTATTAAGACACTCCTAGTGATTAGGTGAACAATTAGCCTAATCCTAGAGACTTAGAAGAGTTAGCCATAGGAATAGGTTGTGCCTTAGAAATTTAGGAGGACTTGCCTACCTTATAGCGTAAACCCATTCTTTGTTTCCTTCTTTCAAACCAAATCTCAAATTCAAATCTAAATTCCAAAATCAAATCCAACTATCAAATAATTGAAACTTTAATCACTTTCCTAATTTAATTAGTGATAATTAGTGAATGAACAATAGTTTAATTAATTATTTAAGCTTAATTACCTCTATTGAATAGTAAGGGAGTTTAGGGAATGCGGTTGGGATACTTTTCCTAATTCATTTCCTAAGTTTCTTTCACTCTTTAGAATTTGATTAGTTAATGATTAATGAGGCAAGTAATAGCTTAATTAATTAATCTCCAAGATAAAAATCAAAACCTAATTGAGTGTTTGAAGTGACTTAGGGGTCAAGGATTGAGGCCTTGCCCTTGATCCATTTTTCTAAGTTAATTTCATCATTCTAATCAAAATATAATCAAAGAATTCAATCAATTAATTAACAAACTTGATTAACACAATCTAAAATCCACTTCATACCTAAGCAACATTTAACTAATCTTGATTAGCTCTTTGGATGTTCAATAACACAAAGTGGGAGATAATGAAATTATGGTTAGCTCACATGTGTGAGAAAACTATAAAAGTAGTTAAGTAAGATCCCTTAAGCCTAATCAACTATTAATCATGAACCAACTGCATTAGGCCCATTTTATTTCTTAGGAGCATTGCAAATTTACTTTTCATGTGATTTCATATCATATTGGCTCATTATTAATTAGTTAATTAACTTAAGGTGATGTAGGTAAGGGTTAATAAATTGGCTTACTTCATACCCTAACTTAATTAAATCATAAAATCAACTTAATTACTTCTTCATTAAACCAATTAACTCACACATGAGGAATAGGATTAGGATCAGCAAACCTCTTTCATTTCCTAAATCAAATCAAACTCAAAACTGAAAATATCACTAAAGAACTTTGGTTAATTTTAAGTAGTCTTATTTAGTATGATTGTCCTTAGGAATTAATTGGAATGAATGAGATCATGTGCTTATATTCCTTTATTTCTTTCTAATCATGTTAAATGTTGCTTGCCATATATAATCATGCATTCATTTCTTTTAAAATTAACTAAATGAAATGATTTCTTTTATGTCAAATTACGTGTTGATTTAAATTAAAAATAGGTGTGGCTATTATTATTATTAAATCAAAAATTATTTTTAGAATCCTACAAATCAATTATAATATATGAAGTGATGTTAATTACAAATATCTATAATTTTGTATTTGTTGATAATATAAGATATGCAATATGAAGCTCTCTTTCTTTATCTTGATGGATTTGTATGGGATTTATAAATGTATAGTTCATTTGAAAAGAATACAATATTTGTCTAAATCTATTCCTATGCATCCCCATACTAAGACTTAAAAAGAATTTCATATCACATATGTAAGCCATACAATTAAATCAAATATGACTTCTCGATCTTATGGTTCTTTTTATACATTCACATGTATCTGAGAAAAGTGGCATATTAGTCTGGACACCTCAGGGCTGCGAGGCTTTAAGTAGCCCTAGGTAGGTATTATACCTTACGCCCCTGGTGTAGAATAATGGCGTTGTACTCACTTAAAACTCTTATACATATGTATGTATGATGTGACAAATGAATAAGAATCATAATCAAATAAATCAAATACAACATGTTTGCATGAGTTTTTCTATCCTTATAATTGTTTATACATCTATATGTATCTAAGAAAAGTGGTATATTAGTCTGGACACCATGGGCTACTGTTTTAAGTAGAGGTCTTTGTACTTTTCACAGGAGGAACAATGGCACTCTCACTTAAAACTTTTATACATATGAATGTGTACCTAACTAATGGATAAAAAATCTCTTTTTTCTATTAAAAAGATATGCATTCATAATTCAATCAAAATAAAATATTTAAATTCCAAACACACTTCTTTATATTCATCATTTAAGTGTGCTAAGACATACATTATATGTACAAGTATGCTTATGATTTAATCATATGCATGATGTAAATGATGAAAAGAAATGAATAAATATGTGTCATGTGATAGTAATCCATTCTAATTAATCTTAAGATATCTTTCTTATTGAAGAAGGTCATTTAGAGTGAACTTAAACTTAGGATTAATTAAAATATATATTAAGTCATTTGTTAAAGGAAATTAATTAATTAACTTGCTTTAGAAGTGACTTAAGGTAGGGATGAAAGAGAGATTCTCTCTCTTTCTTCTCTTTATAACACTTAGTTGTTAAGTATAATCTATATGAAACAAAAGAATACACTAAATAAAATCTTCAAATTAATTAAATCACTTAAAGAGAAATCAACCCTTTATTAAATCCCTCACACTTAGCAAATTATAACTCTAAAGCCTAGTTAGGACATCCACACAAGCTTTGCACACACATTAGATTAAGTCACCACTTCTAGCTTTATGTTAGGGCGGTGTATGGTTTGATGTATGATTATTTTGTAATGTATTATTGTAGACTGGATGTTAGGGTGTATGTACGTAGTGTGGATGTTAGGCCTATATTAGCCTAATTATACTTTTTGTAGGGGGTTGTGCTTAAGGGGCTGCTAAATAAAAATATAAATATTTTTTTGTTGTGTAGGTTGCTTAGCCCCTAAGCATAACCCAAGTTAGGACATGTGGGCTTAGTTATACATGTGTGGGGTGCTAAGTCCAAATTATTCATATAACTATTTTGGTTGTATGGTGTGTTTAGCTAGCATTTATTTTACAGGTGTAACTAGATTTATTTTCCTTCTTTTAATGTAATTTTGCATTAAAATTAAGATGAGTGTTATGGGGATCAGGATGAGCATTGGTTTTAAGACCACGTCTTATGTACTATGTGATGCCTTTGGAGCAAGCACATTCAAATCAAGCAGAAAGGAAGAAAGAAAGAGAGCAAATAAAATAAAGAAATGAAAGATAAAGAAATAAAGAATGAAGAATAAAGAATGAAAACCCTCATAACATTCATCATTTGTAATTGTAATTATTCTCTTGTAATCCAGGTTGTATAAGGATAGAGCTCAGCTACCCACATTTCTTTTTGGGTTGTACGGTGGTACCCGACCACATGGACTTTTTATTCTTTTGCATTATCTTTATAAAATTGTTTGATGATTTGTTTAGCTTATGCATTAGAAAAAGCATGTCTTTTCATAGTTTGTTTATGATTGGTGATTGTTGTATGGCCTAGATGTGATTAGGCTCCTAGGATAAAAATTAATATTTTTACCCAAACTAACAACTCATAACTAAACCTCTAAAAAATAACTCATAACCTCATATAAAAGCCTAGGCATTAAATCAAGATAATAAAATATTTAGCAACCCCTTAGTTGGATGTTGTATGTTTAATATTATATATAATCATCTTATTTCATTCTAGTTAGGGGAGGGCTTCCATCTTTACCAGATAGTAAGGGATTGACCTTTGAGAGCCTATGACGGAAGAACATCTTTTCATTTTGATTTGGCCCATAATCAACTTCTCATGCATTTAGGCATACAAAATCCTATAGCCTGTGTCAAAATAAAGAGTCCTAAATTAAGTAAAATTTGATAAAAATTTACATTATATTTAAGTCATTTTTCATACCCCTCATACTCTAATCTCTTAGGGAGTGGGTTTAAGGACTTAGTTTCTTTTCTAAATAATAATAACCTAGCCATCTTGCAAAAAGCATATGACTTGACTACATGATTTTAAATCATAGAAGGAGTTAGCTGACTGCCACTCGATGTGATAATAAGTCTAGCAATCAGGTGTTTTACTCTCTCTTGTGGAAGTAAACCATATACTCACTTTTGCCTTAGATTTAGGTCATGCTTTGGCCCTCGCCAAAGCTCCCTAGATTTAGGATCTAAGGTTGATGTTTCTCTTTAGGGCTACAAGCATAAATTCTTACCTCTTAGGCATTTCCATAATCTTGTATTGTGGATTTATAAGCCATAGATTTTTAATAAAATTTTAACTCAAATAAATAAATCTCCTCAACTTCAAATATATAAAACTCAACCATAGGATAGATTGGAGTGCTCATTAGGCTTCCTAATATCATGAGCACTCACCATTTTCTATAACACAACCAATTTATTGATAGTCTTATCTTTATTTTCTTTGTAGACAAAAATCGTCTACTTTAATCGAGAGTATTCTTAAGGGATTCATTTTTCTTAAGAAGTAATTAACTATAGGGGCTTGCCCCCATAGGGAACTTTAAAACCCGGTCTAAATAAACCCTACTTTATTCATCCATATAAAATAGGGGAAAAATCTCTAGTATATTCGAAGACCCCTTAGGAGTCCTTCTTAGGTGATTAGGTTCATTGTAGGGTAATGACTTCTATCTTTCGAGGTAGTACACTATTCCTCAATGTCATACCCGATCACCTCAATAAGTACACCCTCAGATCTGCCTGTGTCCCCCCTCCCCCCATACAAATGAATCCGAAAATAAACACCACAAATCTCTTCACTCTCAAATGAGTAAATATCAAATCATTCACATTCCAAAAAATCAAAATGGTAGAGCTGACACTCTTTCAAAACTCACCACTTCAACATCCTTTGACATTTACAATAGAAAGTATATAGAAAACATTCATTTTCCAAGCATACAAGACCTTGGAAAATACGGTTCATTGATGAATCAAGGCAAGTTTCTCAGATATATCCGATATTCATCTTTTTACGTAATGAAGCTCTACCAGAAGATCTAGTTGTCACTATCTGTATTCGATGACAAGCTGCAAACTTCAGCATTATTGTTAACGAATTATACAAAAGATCATTCACAAGATCATATCTCAAATATCTTCCACTAATCTGAAGCAGAGTATGCACTTCGAGAAGTCTATTCAGGTATTTGTGGAGAACACTTGGGGGCAGAGCACTTGCCCAAAAAAATCTTAAGATAAGGGTTTTACTAGCCTACAATAAAAAATGATGCATTAAATTTTGTAAAAAGGTATAACAATTATCAGATGCATTCTAATCTCAACCATATTCCACCGACCAAACTTTCATCTTTCTAGAGCCCTTGGCATTTTGTTCAATGGGGATTAGATATTATGGGACCATTCCCTATTGCAACTAGACAACAAAAATTCATCATTATGACGATAGATTATTCACTAAATGGGTTCAGGCAGAACCATTAGCAAAAATCACATAAGCCAATGCTAAACAATTCGTTTGGAAGAATATTATTTGTCATTTTGGAATTCTTGCTAAAATCATAACATATAATGAGACTCAATTCACAAGAAAATAATTCACTTCCTTTTACAAAGATTTACATATTTAATTGGTTCATACAGCTGTAGCACGCCCACAAACAAATAGTCAAATTGAGGTTACGAATCAAATAATTCTAAAAGGCTTGAATACACATTTGGATAAGGCTGGGGGGCAATGGGTTGACGAACTCCCTAATATATTATGGGCTTACCGTACAACTACAAAAACACCAACTGGTGAGACACCTTATAATTTATGTTTTTGTGAGGAGGGGATTATTCCATTTGACATCAGTATCCCTAGTTCTAAGGTCCAGATTTTTGATGCAACAAATAATGAAGAAAAACTCCGATATCATCTTGATTTATTGCCTGAAATAAGGGAAGTAGCTTCAATAAAAAATGTTTCCTATCATCAACGGATCACACGCCACTTCAATTGGAGAGTGAAGCCTAGACCTATCAATGTTGGAGATCTAGTTCTACGCAATTCGGTATCCGTGGGAAAAGAATCACAGCGTAACAAACTTTCACTTCTTTGGGAAAGACCTTATGTGATGGTTGCTATGGTTAAACCATGAACATTCTAGCTCAAAGATTTAGAGAGAAAAATTCTTCCGCACACTTGAAATGTCGAGAACCTATGAAGATATTATCAATGAATTTATGATGTAACATTTGAATTGAACTCTATATTTTGATGTTTCATATTTTTGTTTGAAAAATGATAAATCAAAATAATAATAACAATAGGAGAGAAAAATTGTTCCCAAGTGGTTTCGATTGGACCTACTCCACATAAGTTAATGTCATCGAGCAAAACTCTGATAAACAACCTTGGATAGTTGTACCTAATCCACATAAGTTAATTTCATTGAACGAAATTCTGACAAACAACATTGGATAGGTTAAAACTTTGTACCTACTTCACGCAGGTTAATGTCATCGAGTGAAACTCTGACAAACAACCTCAGATGAGTTAGAAATCTTTGCTAAATTTTCTCTTAAAATATACAGGCTAACATCACTGAATAACTTTCTGACATACAGCCTAAATCATTAACAAATCACTTTAAACATCAACCATTTTATTTTAAAATGAAAATCCAAAGCACTATAACATATACATAAACATGATCATATGTCATCTACTAAAAAGATCTCAAATTGAAATACAAATAAAATAAAATATAATCAAACAACATCCACATATCACCAGAAAAAGAGGAAGAAGCGCTCTCTGCGTCATCCCCTGAAGACAAATCTTTAGAAACCTGACTCGGTGAAAAGCCTTCAATATCTGCACTTGTCTTGCGATGAACTAGACAGGTCCCTTTCAAAAAAAAAACATAAATAAAACCTTCTTCAAAAAGCTGACGTTCCAGATCCTTCACCTCAATATCGTAGATATGATCGCGAGCTTTCTGAACCTGATCCTGAATTATACTCTTGAAGGCCATAGAATTTTTGAAGTTCTCTATAATCTTCAAGTTGATGTCAACTTCTATATTTTCCTTTTCCGAGATATGTGCTAGTAATGCCTTGTTCTCTGCCTCTAAAGCCTGTATCTTAGCATTGGTCACTTCTAAGGTCTTTGAAGTCTAATTTAGTTCAGCTCATGCATCCACTAGCTCATCTTGAGTTCTATCAACCTCCTAACACTGAAATGAAAGGGAAATAGCCATAGTCGATAGCTCAGTCCTATACTCGGCCAACTGATTCTCTAATGCTATAACTTCTTTAGCCTTAGACTTGTATCACCGCTTATATACACCATAAAGATATTTGATCTTCACAAACTCAGTATTTCATGTCTTCAAGGTAGCATCTTATTCGAGCTCGATACTCGCCTTCTTCAATATATGTATATATATATATATATATATATATATATATATATATATATATATATATATATATATATATATATATATATATATATATATATATATATATATATATATATATATATATATATATATATATATATGAGATGGGGATGAAAGAAAAATAGAAGAAAATTTAAAACAATGATGATTTATTACCAGCTCTTCAGCACATTAGCGCTCACTGCATGTGTGATTTAATACTTCTTTCGGAATAGATTTTTTTTTACGGGCTCATTTCACAGTTCTTATCAAAATATCTGATATGCGGGTCGCCTGACTTTTTCCTCTTGGAAAGAATTAGTACATGTTCTCCTGCTGGTCGTTTGGAGGATATTTTGAGAATGGGATTAGTTCTTTCCTTACCCTTATCAGACTTTTTCAGCATAAGAGCATGGGATCTCCCAATTTGAATTGAAAGACCAACTTTGAATAAAGATTCTTCCTTCACATATTAATTAATATAGTGGGTCTCATATTGAAGATCTTCGACTTTTACAATGTTAAAAGCCTTCAATATATCATCTTTAGTCGCTTGAGATGAGGATATTTCTTCTAATTGTTCCCACTTTTCAAGAAGCCCTCATTCATTTTTTATAAAGAAAAATCTATTTACTCAATTTTTTTGAGGATCTTTTGTGCAAAAATCCAACCATTTGCTCCTGTAAGATATTCAATCATGCACATCACAACTGAATCTACACATCTTCACCAAAACCTCTGGAGTAAGTGTCGCACCACGCATTCTAAAGAAAATGATCAACTAAATAATAATTGTCATAGCTCTCAAAGAAAATTGAGATAAACAAATCTCGAATGTTGATAAAATGATGATCCGCTCAGTAGCCAAAGGAAATCGAAGATCTGCAAGTAAGCTCATCTCATAAATAGTAAAGTATCATGATGGAGGAGAATAAGCTTATTGTGATCTTTTATGAGGAATAATCATCAAATCAAGAATGAAACATTTTCATGAAGATTATCAAAGTATTACTATTGATAGTTGGTGTTACATCATTTGATCTCGCCGTCCTCTGATGATTTCGCAACTCATCATCTTGTGCAAGATTTGCTTAAGAATCTTTAGACATTGGGATATTTATAGAAGGATGCTCACCCATGAAAATACTCTCTATTTTTCAAGTTTGGAATCACACTGGAGACTTAATATGGGATACGAGCCTCCTAACCAGGTTAGTTGTAAACCCAAAGATCGGAGAAAATTAGAGCCTGCGAGGGGGGTCGGCACCGTTATACAAATCAGTGGGAGAAACCAAAACTTGAAGAAAAAAACTATGAAGCATACTAGAGCTGAATTGATCTGTCAATTATAAACCCCAGATCGGAGAATTGAGCTGTGAGGGGTCTACACCATTATACAGGTCAGAGGTCAATGGAGGCTACCAAAGAAAAGAAAGTAAGGTATGAGTTTTTTCTTACCCTATTGGGGGTATTTATACTATTAAAAAAAAAAAGACTTTTCAAATTCTAAAAAAATATATTTTGTCTCTTCATCTCTCTCTCTCTCTCTCTCTCTCTCATGATAAAACTAAAAATAGATTTGAGGGGCCCACAGCCACCTCTCTTTCAAATCAAGGGTCACCCAAATATATATATATATATATATATATATATATATATATATATATATTACAAATAATAATAATATTTAACTAAAGTGATTTTATTTTAATATATTTTTGGATGAAATAAGTTTTATCATCCAAAAATAGGGGAGCAAATGATATCATGATAAATCATAGATAAATTTTCAAATAATATATGTAATTTTATTATAATGTTTCAATAAATAGGACCAATAATGATATAATCTGGTCAAATCGAGCCCAAATAAGCTCGAATCAAGCCCAAAAAATACATACTTGAAATATTAGATGATCATGAACACATTGACATACTTATAGTAAAATCAAGCCTGAAAGACTCGAGCCTAATATCACTCAAATTAAAGATCGTTTGAATGGTCAAATCACAAAAAAATTATCTATGATCAAATGAATCAATATGAACCGTTCGATGGAGTGTTTTGAGACTTTGGCTATAATAACTAAAATGTCCCTTTCAAAATCCTATAAGTAGGACCTCATTCTTGTCATGAGGGAGAGGAGCTAGAAGTTAAATTTGGAAGAAAGTTGGGAGAGAGAAAGTTGAAGTTCGTCACGCGATAGCCGCTTATTATCGCCATTTGACATTAATACAACACTAACTGCCACATCTAACGAATTCTCATTATTAAGATTTCTTACATACAATCTTGTAATCCCATTATCGGAAATATTTAAAATTTATACTCCAAAGTAAATATATAGTGAAGCATTTTTACTGGGCTAGACCCCATGATTTTTTTCCCCTCTTTCTGGAGTTTCTACACATAAAAATTCTGGAGTTTCTTGTTTTCTTTTCAAATATATGTATGTGTGCTGAATTTCGCAATAAAAGCTAAGACGTAAAATTTTATTCTATCACTATTAATTTTCTGGCACAATAGAGATATTACTACATGAAGTAGAGCAAAGAAAGAAAATTTCACATATTGGTGATTTTTGAAACAAAATAATAATAATAATAATAATAATAATAATAATAATGGGGCTTTTACATACAGTATCACCCAATTCTTATATTTTTAAGGTAAGGTTTAAAACTATCGAGGAACTGATTAACAATGGTATAATCAGAAGCTAGTTATTTTGAGAGTTAAGAGTGTCATTATTATTTATAGAAGCATAAATATGATGTTGATTTCCATGCAATCCAATGAGAAGGTAAAAGAGCACTCAACCACGAGACAATTGACACTATAAAATTTAATTGTGATACCCTAGAAGGAGGATACTTTCATTTTAATAAGAAGAGAGAACTAAAATCATGCTGGACAAAAATATATACAAAAGTTTCAATTAGTGAAAGATTGATGATTGGGGATCACTGCGATAGCCATATTATATAATGTCCACATATTTTATATATATATATATCATACACAGTGAAATCAAAACTTTATTTTTAAAAAAAAGGTGATGTTAGCTCACCATTTTTCTCTACAACTCACTCTTGTTTCCTGACATGTTACATTAAGTATGCACTGAAAATACTTTAATTTTGTGCGCATGAGAAGCATTGTTGCAAATATTCAAAAACTTCAATAGTAAAAGAATTACAAAGATATTTTATGATCACAAAAGACCTACAAAGATCAAAACAAACAAACTATTCATCATAATCATGATATTATCATATCATTAAATGTATGTATTACAAAGATCTCAACCCCTCCACCTAATAGTAAATCAGGGAGGCACCAGGAAATATTCAAATACATTTTGTACAAAACCTCACAGCAAAAAACAGCTGATAATTGTCGACAGAACAAAGCAAACCTATAATGTCAAATGGACAATGAACAACTACACCTAAGCCAAGGTATACACTAGTAAATCAAGAACTTATACATGAACGCTAGACACAGTGTCAACACAAAGTAATCTACAATCCAAGAGCAGGGAAGCTCCCCGTGATACGAATAGAATCACGAAGCAAAGCGTAGATGATCAAACCTGCAGCTCCAATAATACAAGCAAACAGAAAGCGATAGTCCATACAAGCTTTGATTCTAGTGCATTTCTGTTTTGATTCTTTGTGTGATATCTGGTCGTTTACTTCCAACTTTATTGGATGCTTAAGCTTGCTGTTTGAACTAATGCAGCGGTCAACTTGTGCGCATTTGATGGTCTCGCAAACAGACGAGCTATTCCTCGATTCCATCTTGCTGGTTCGAACAAGCTTGACACGATAAGGGAAGGTGTCTGTTGGTGGTTGTTCGCGGCGCTCTCTTATCTGTATAAAGTTAGAGTTTTGCGAAAGATCAGGTATCTCTTTTTTGAAATTTTCGTCGCCCACGTTCCTTTTCTGGTTAAGAGATATTGTAGAACTGTGATTGACTTCCAGCAATTCTGTAATCTCAGGCATGGAGGTTAAGCCATCACTTAAGATGCCTAAAATTTCTTCTGGCAGGAAACCAAAATCCAATGGCTCATCCTTTGGAACCAGAGTATTGGCACTAGTCTGTGAAGCCTGAGGAGATGAGTTAGGCGCAATAAACAAATCCACATGTGAAATTTAAATGACCTAATCACTTTTATTTTTGTGAATTCAGCAATTGTCTAAATGTTTGATAAATTTCAGCCGAGATAAAGAACAAAATTTGAGCCAAGACTTCTTTTTTGAACTTTTTAAGATACTCTTCACAACAGTTTATAATAAATGTGATGCTAGCAAGCCTCAATTTCTCATTTTAACCATGTTCATGAAACACAAAAAAAGAATTCCAATTTTATTTATGGGAATGCTACAAGAATGACTACTCTACTAATTTATTCTTCTGCAAAACTCCTTATTGTAGTATTTCAAATTTTCACACCTAATTATCGACACACTTCAATTTTGTTAGGCTTATGACTGATCAAATTTTTTTATAAAGAATTATAATCGTAAATATTTTTATTTGTAATTTTATTATTATATATCTTTTTCTATATATATTCTCATAATCTCGTATTAGGCCATTAGTAAGTAAAAGAGACATTAAAAAAAGGCGAAAGGTTACAGCAGTAATAAGCGTTTGGTCATACCTGTAGTTCTCTTGTTGGTTCTATAGAAGAAGGAAGTTCAGTCAACTGGCAGAAATCAATAGATCCATCAAAATTAGGATCAATGAGCTCCTTAAGCCAAGATTCCAGGTCTTCTGCACTCTCAGACAGGCTTGATTCATCCTGTTGCACTCCCTCATGTCGCAATGAATCTAAGTCTTTCACAGTTTTTTTATCATCAATCTCTTTACATTGGGTAAGGTCTTTCTCTCCATCTACAAAGCCGTCCCTTTTTGTAACACGACACAGGACATAGGTATCCTGCAACAAAAGATAGAAGAGTACATAAAAAAAAGTGAGGGAAGCAATTCAAAATGGTCCAAAATGCAGCTTTTAGTTATATCTCCAACTTATATGAAACAGCAGAGGCTTCCATATATAACCCTGAGCATTGAAAAACCTGATCTAAAAGAAAGATGCAGACTAATAACTATCAAGAAAAAAATGAAGGTAGATTACCTTCATTCCAGGAGTTTTATTGCACTCTTTTCATCCATGTAGTATTCATGCATGATCCAATCTGTGCGCTTTCCATAGGAGGCCTACCTTCATGGAAAACTAGTGTCTTCTTGGTTCCTATAACCCGATTGTGGAATTTGATGTTTCGATCCTTACCAGTAGACTTCCAATAGCCTGCTTCGGTGGCTCGATTTGAGCGTGTACCGTTTGGGTACTTTCTATCACGGGAGGTGAAGAAGTGCCACTTACTGTCTCTGGTGGGTATCTGACAACATGCTGCAAGTAAAATAAAAGATATAAATGATGAGATTCCATGGAATTAGCCACAGCAACTTCATAACATTGTCAGTTTTCAATGTCGTTAAAGAATAATCAGAAAAATTACCGGGTAAATCCCAAGGCTCGTGCTTATATATATCCAACTCTGGTATCACTTCGATGTCAACCTTTAGGCCTAAGTTTTTCCTCTTAAGATAGTGGGATATGAGCTCTACATCTGTCGGATGAAAGCCAAACCCAGGTGGTAGAGAAATCTTCTTTAAAGCTTCCATTCTACTAGAAATACGAAGTTGAAAGAAAATGTGAAACACAACAACATCGGTATGCTAATACAGTTATGAGAAATATTACGCAGACAGCAAAATCCTAACAAGCAATCCAATATTTATAAATAGACATGAATTTTATTAGACATACTTGTTAAAACCAGTGCAAGAGGCGTGCAAATAAAGAAGTGCTTCATTGTTTTCTCAAGGTATGAGATTGTGCAAAACAAAGAAAACTTTGGAAAGAAAATTTAAATAAATTCAACGGGATAATATGTTAATTGGAAATATATGTGATAAAAGAAAATTTTGATGGCATGAAAACTATATCATTGAGTCTGACATCAGAAGTCCAATTTCACCTACAAGTAAACTAGAGGTTACAAATAGGAGTTGTGAAATATAGCAAATCCAACTGGCGCTTAATAAGAAAAGATGCTTAATCAATAATCATCTCATTATCTGAAAGATCATCTAACAAAGGATTGCATCTGAGGCTGAACATAGTGGGTTAACCCTTATACCTTCTTAAAATTAGACTTTAGAGACGCATTACTTATTTCATAATGTCCATGATAGCTTTACACACACTTTCATGACATTCCATTTTGCTCTAATTTAGATCTCTCTATTTTCCATCCTAGCACTGCAAACAGGACAAAACGAGTATAATTCTGTCATGAATCCCTCTATTTTTTTTTATTGCACTTAAGCTAAACATGAACATGGTTTGATTTTTTTTAATTTTTTCAATATTTTTTTAACTTTTCTATGCTTGTCAAACTAATATTATTTTTAGTTTAAACTTTTAAACTCATCAACAACAACAACAACAACAAGCCTTAATCCCACTAGGTGGGGTCGGCTACATGAATCCTTCGTCTCCATTGTGTCCTATAATGTGTCATATAATGTGTCAAATTCTCATTTAATTCAAGTATACTAAGATCATTTTTTATACATCTTAACCAAGTCTTTTTAGGTCTACCTCTACCTTTCTTAACATAAGGCAAATATAATACATCTACTCTCCTAATGTCATATGACGCTTTATGTGGCCAAACCATCTAAGGCGATTCTCCTAATCTTATCTACTGGAATACTCCAACTTTTTTCCCGAACATACTCATTTTGCATTCTATCTCTAAGGGTAAAGCCACTCATTCACGAGCATCCTCATCTCTGTAATAAACTTAGTCTTATGTTTCTCTTTTATTAACATTCGTATAAGTCATTCAAGTCTTACTATCTTATAAAATTTTCCCTTAAGTTTAAGTGGACTTTTTTTTATCACATAATAGGAGATCATTCCTCCACTTCAACCATCCAACTTGAATTCTACTAATAACATCTCCATCTATTTCACCATCATTTTGAACAATAGATCCTAAATATCAGATCTCACTCTTATTAATGACTTGATCACCTAAAGTCACACTACCACTAAAACTTACACGAAAATTACACTCCATATATTCAATTTTAGATCTACTTAAGCGAAAACCTTTAGACTCTAAAGTTGACCTCCATAATTCAAGTTTTTGTTGGACTCCTCTCTAGTCTTATCAACAAGAAAAAATGTCATGAAAAGCATACACCAAGGTACATCTTCTTGTAAATGCCTCGTAAGAACATCCATAACTAAAGTAAAAGATAAGGGCTTAATGTTGATCCTTGATGTAATCCAACTGAAATAGGAAAATATTTTGTCAATCTTCCTATGTTTGGACACAAAACGATATATATATCCTTAATGACTTGAATATAACCAATATTAACTTCAAGTATGTTTAAACTTTTAAACTCATCATTTAACAAAAATCTATTCATAATAATTGATGTTATTCTCTAAGTATGTTTTTAACCTTTTTTTAATAATTGGATATTTCTGAAAAAAACAAATTTAATTAACAGTAACAAGAAATAAACATGAGCACCTCACCATTTAAGCTTGTATTTACATGCCAAGCTTCATTAATCATATTCAGATTTGGTCAATTGTCTAAGTATCAAGATGTTCGGCAAGCTTACTAGTTTGTTTACACCTGCTTATAATAAGCTAAAATATTAACACTAAAGGGAAAAGAAGTAAAGTAATCAGTCACCTAAATCTTCAGTTCGTAAGATGTATAATCTATTATGAATATAGCAACTGAAACTAGCGACAAACACAACACAAAAGATGAGTGAATGGTGTAAATATAAGGCTTACATGCATCTGCAACAATTCTATATCATATTTTTCCGACTTCAAACTCAAATTCATCGTAAAACAGACTTACACAACCATACAGGGAATAAACCTTTATAAATATTACACAAACTATGTGGTCATATGGGATCAATTTTATTTTTCATTTTCTATTTTCTATTTTTATTTTATTTATTTATATTTTGCTTCAAAACAAAATGTACTTACATAATCTTCTTATGGTGGCGACAATGGCGAGATTGATTGATGTGGTGGGCGATGACTATAGCTAGTAGTGGACAACTGTTGATTGTGGCAACTGAACAATAATTATAGTTATTTTTAAAAAGATTCAACAATTATTTTAAATATTTTTAAAAATAATATAATTTATTTTCAAAATTAAAAAATAAACACATGAAAAATACACCAAATAAATAGGTTAACATAAAAATAAAATGTAAAACAAAATTGAACCCAAACATGCCCTAAACATCCAACAATATGATTAAAGCAAACATTATAAATTCAAGTTCCAAAAGTACCGTGGGAGAAACAAATAGAACTTCTACAAATTTCTAAGAACTACAATGTAAGATCTTAAAAAAAAAAAAAAAAAAAAAAACTTTATTCTAATGTATGCATCTTCCATACGAAAAACCACTTTAGAATCCATATAATAGATCATGAAATGTGAGATTTCAATACCTCAACTCTATTATGAAATACTAAAAGGCGAATTCAGCTCCAATAACAAGTACTCAGCACATGCATGAGAAATCTAAATTCCAACATAGCTCTAACCATGTCTAAGAAAATCAGCCTAACGTTTAATGATCAAATCGGATCATAATCTTCATATCCCTTCAACCTTATGGATGGAAACTTTTATATCAGAATTCCTACCAGGAGAACGAAAAATTTCCTCCGAAAGACTATCAAACCTACAGATATTACTTTATTAGGGTTCAAGCATTCAGCCATAAAAATTTCACAATCAACTGAAAGAGCCTCGAATATGTCTTCGAGTACTGCAATATATATATATATATAAAGAAACTCACAAACCGATTCCTTAAAAAAGTTCGAAAACGCACCAAGACTAGACTTTGAAGCTGAGTAGGTTTCGAAAACACATCAAAACGCAAATAAAAGAAGAAACTAGAGTCGAAAAAAGTCTTACCAAGTAATCCAACGAACAGGATGCCCTCGGATGGCCCGCAGAAATTGCAAGCGAAGAGCAATTCAAGGAAACTGAAAGCTGAAATCCACCTGAAGAGAAGTATCGGACGAGCAGCAGCCAGTGTGGAAGAAGGAGAGTTCGAAGACTATTGACTCCAAAGGATTTTAATTGCCTCCCAAACCGCGTGAGCTTGAGGTGCTTTACGAAGAATTTTCCTGCGCTGCTACGCGATTGGTCAGTGAACTTTCTTCGAGCACATAAACCCGAAATCGACCCGGACCCAGACCCGAATATATAAATATATATATATATATATATATAGATAATGATTTTACTTTTCTATGACGTCTTACATATATATGAAATTATACTATTTAAAGATAATTTCAATGATCGCTATAAAAAAAAAAATTGGTTAAGTTTTATTTTGATTTCTTAGATATTGAAAATATTTTATAAATTTGAATTAAATTACTTTTGATTCAAAAGCATCAATTTTGAATAAAATTTAGTCAAATGAGATGGAATTGTTGTAAATGATTGGAGATAGCTGGCATTAAGAGGGAGAGAGGATGAGTGACTTCTACGTTAGAAATAAAAAATAGAAGAATAGAATAGAGATGTATTTGTATCTTCTTATATTTATATTAGAAAATCAGTTGCGGTAGAGTAAAAATTTTTTTCTTGTAGTTATTGAAATCAAGCACATAGGTATTTAAAAGTGACAATAAACTAAAATTTTTTACGTGAAAATCTCGAAAAGAGGGAAAAAACTACAGGCTGCTTTAGTAAAAACTTATATGTATTTTGAGTATAAGATCTTTAAGAATTTAGAATTGTATATGAGAAAAAGGCAACAGTATGTGACATGGCGTGTTGTGATTCTTGTAAATGCAGAATGATGATGGCTGTGCGGGCAATGAGATAAATCGAATAATGCGGTGGAAGTCATCGTATGGAGGCAAGAATTGGACAGCGAGATCGTGGCGGTGTGGCGGTGGTTGATAACCGTCAGTGGCGGCTGTGTTGGAGGATCTTTAGCTCTCTCTCTCTCAGCTCTCCATATGAAGAATGATGCATTTATAGATTGGAGAGTGGCATCTACGTAAATAAATGCAAAACCATTACCTCCACTTGGACGGCTCAAAATGATCCCCTTGATCATATGATGTATTTTGTGTATTTAAATGCTCAAATGATATGAATTATGATATCTTGCTTGTTAGATTGGCTCGTCAGCTTCGATTTGGCTAAACACTCCATGTTTAAATTGATTGATAATAAATGCTTGATCTAGTCTTGATTCGTCGAGATTACTCTACGTCAAGATTCGTGTTAGAGGAATTTTGGTCATATCGTTGCCTCTTTTTTGGATGATATTATCTCAATCATCAAAAATATATGTGCAAGAACTTCAAAATAGTAAATTCTTCAATTACGATTAATAACCATATATTTTGAAGAGATCTTTGTAAGCTGAGTATACTGAAGCGATGTCTGATACAAATATGTGTAGGTATGTGCGAGTGCAAAATTTTGAGGTTACGGACCCATCTAAGTCTCTGCGGGCGCCATCAGCCCCCGCATGAGGCAGACTGAACCTGTGCGTGCCATATGAAGCTGACTCCTAGCCTCATGGCGCTCTAATCTTGGGTGGTCGGCAGGTGTGCGAGCGGTACTCCAGCATGGATTAGTGGGTCTCTCTGGAAGGGGTCGCTTACTGCAACGTGAGGCGGGAGGAACGGGGCCAGTCGCCTGGGAGTAGCATAACGGTCAGTGGAATGGCGACGTGAAGCGAGCCAGCGAAGACCTGTAGCAGGTCAGTCCAAGAGGGTTTTGTCCGTTTGACCGTTTTGGTTTTGATAGTTTTGAGTGAGTTTTTGCGGTTTTTAATGGTTTTGGACAGTTTCTCTTTGATTTTTTACCTTTTTTTTCCTATAGGGGGTCTATAAAAACCCCCTAGGGCTAAGGGAGAAGGCACCTTCTTTTATTCTTGAGATAAGATCGTTTGGAGGCAATCACGGCCCGCGGTACATACGTCGTGTCTATAGTTTTCTCTTGAAAGAGGCGTCAGCTATATGTCGGACCGTGATTTGAGGCGATCAAGGCCGCGATACATCGTCGTTCTCTGATTTTCCTCAAAGAGGCGTCAGTATACCCGTCGTAGGTTGAGGCTCAAGGCCGGTACATCGTTGTTGTTCCGGTTTTCCTCGAAAAGAGCGTCGGCTCGTGGACCATCCGGGTTTGATCAAGGTCCGCACTTACGGTTTTCCTCGAAGAGGCAGCCGGTCTCATCGGACCGTCGGGTTTGAAGCGATCAAGAGCGCCGCGTCGTTGTTCCAGTTCTCCCTCGAAAGAGTGTCAGCCGCTCGGGACCGTCGATTTGGAAGCGTCAAGCCCCAGATACGCGTTGTTCGATTTTCCAAAAAATAGTCGCCGTCTGGGCGTCGGGTTTGGAAGCGATCATTGATGATCGGAGAGCGGGTTGTGGCGATGCAACGATGGTGGCCCAGCGGTATTTGATGGCGGTGACTCGGCAGTGGTAAGAAGAGAACGATGTGATTGGCGGAAGATGGCGATGGCGATGCGATGACAGCGCGGTAACCAGAGCGACGGCAGTGGTTGAAGGCCGGCAATGGTGGCAAGCGGCTATCAACCAGTAGTCGATGCGGCAGTCGATCTCGGCAGAATAATCAGCAGCAATCGTGAGCCAGCGAAAGTTAAGCGGTGACCAGCAATAGTAGCAGCAGTACCAGCAACGAGTTAGCGGCCAAAGAAAAGCAATGCAGCTAGCAGCGTCAACAGTGGCAGCGACATCAATGCCAGCAACGATAATTTTAACCAGCGAAGATGCCGATAATTCTCAGCCGGGTGCAGCAGTAGTGCAGCAAACGATAAACTAATAGCGAAAGCCATGGCAGCAGTTGTTAGCTGGCCAAACCAGGGGATGTCGGCAATAAACAATGCAGTTCAGCCATAGCGGCCCGGCGTCGTTCAGACGAGGAAAATTATCGATGAAAAGCGGCAGCAATAGCAACAGCGAAATTCAGCGGCAATGCCAGCCAGTTAGAAGAACGATATCAGCAGCAGCAGAATAGCCGGTAGCGGCAGCAATTGCGATGGCGGGTAGTTAAGCGAGATAACCGGCAACGATAGGGTAACCGGAGGTGCAGCGGTAACCAGCGAAATCAGCGATAATTAGTTAAGCGCAAATCAAGAGATAACCGTGATAGTGGTGTGGCCGAAAGGATTGTCGCAATATGGTAAAGCGGTAGTAACCGTGGCGGGAATAACCGGCTGATTAGCATATGAGGGTGTGGCATTGCAGTGGCTAGTCAAATTGCGCAGCATCGGTAGGCGGGGATGGCAGCGATGAGGATTTTTTGACTGTCAGGATGATTTTGTTAGAGTGTTACCATGACTTTAACTGGAAGAGGTTAATAGATCGGCGAGATTTTGACCTATCAAGGTTATTTGTCGAGTCTTTGCTCGATGATGTTAATGTGGAAGAGGTTGAATTGAATCCGCTGAGGATCTTTGACCCATCCAAGGTTATTTGTTAGAGTGTTACCCGATGACGTTCACATGTATGGAAGAGGTTGAATTAAATCCGCTGAGGATTTTGACCCATCCGAGGTTGTTTGTCAAAGTGTTACCCGATGACGTTAACTTGTGTGGAAGGGATCGTAGGAAGTCCACCAAGGACCTTTTGACCTATCCTAGGTTGTTTGTCGAGTCTTTCGATGGCGTTAACTGTGGAAGAGGTCGTGAAATCCACCAAGGACCTTTTGACCTATCTAGGTTGTTTGTTAGAGTCTTTGCTCGATGGCGTTAACCTGTATGGAAGAGGTCGTAGGAAGTCCACCAAGGACCTTTTGACCCATCCTAGGTTGTTTGTCGAGTCTTTTCGATGTAACGTATGGAAGAGGTCATAGTCCACCAAGGACCTTTTGACCCATCCTAGGTTATTTATCAGAGTGTTACCCGATGACGTTAACATGTATGGAAGAGGTTAAATTGAATCCGCTAAGGATTTTGACCCATCCGAGGTTGTTTGTCGAGTGTTGCAGATGGCGTTAACTGGAAGTAGGAAGTCCCAGGACCTTTGACCTATCTGTTGTTTGTCGAGTCTTTCGATGGCGTTAACATGTGGAAGAGGTCATAGGAAGTCCACCAAGGACCTTTTGACTATCTGGTTTTGTCGAGTCTTTTCGATGGCGTTAAATAGAAGTTTGAATCCGTGATTTTGACCCATCGAGGTTGTGTGTTACGATGGCGTTAACTTATGGAAGGGTAGGAAGTCCACAGGATTTTTTGACCTATCTAGGTTGTTTGTGAGTATTTGATCGATGGCGTTAACGTGGAAGAGGTCGTAGGAAGTCCACCAAGGACCTTTTGACTATCTGGTTGTTTGTTGAGTCTTTGCTCAATGGCGTTAACATGTATGGAAGAGGTGTAGAAGTCCACCGACCTTTTGACCCATCTAGGTTGTTTGTCGAGTCTTTGCTCGATGGCGTTAACTTATGGAAGAGGTCGTGGTCACCAAGGACCTTTGACCTATCTTTGGTTATTTGTGAGTATTTGCTCGATGGTGCTTGTATGGAAGAGGTCGATTAAAACATCCGTTTGTGATTGTAGCCAAAGTTGCTTTTAACGCGGCCTTTTTCATTAGTAATCCGACTTGCTTCTCGAGCGATAATGTTAGAATATTGATTTGGATAATCTTTGAGATTAAGATTTGCCCCTTTGACAAAATCAAGGAACAGTTTGATGAATCTTCATTCTTCGCTTGCGCTCCTTAAAAGCTTGAAATGCTACATCTCGATGGTGGTTTTGATCTTGTTGGGAACTTGGTAGCCATACAAGATGATATAATGGAATCTTTCCATGAGATGATGCAGCTTTGCGTTGAAAACCGTTCGCGGTAGAGTAAAAGTTTTAAACGTTATGAAATCCACACAGTGTATTTAAAGAGTGAACAATAAAACTCAATTTTTGCGTGAAAAATCTCGAAAGAGGAAAAATCACAGGGGCCCCAGAAAAGCTTCCACTGTATGTTTTACGAAGATCTTCCGATCGGATTACAATTTATATGAGAGAAACATATGTGACAACGATCAGTATGCTGTATAAGTGAATAATGGTGTGCAAGCGAAAATGCGGGAAAATTAGGTAGAAGTCATTATGATGAAGACCGCGAGATTGACGAGGATCAGTGGCGGCGGTGGTTGACGTCGGTTGGCACAATTGCTTGGAGGATCTTTAGTCTCTCCTCTCTCTTGCTTGGGCTCCCCTCATGAGGAATGAGGGGCTATAGATTGGAGGAGTAGCGTCTCATAAATAAATGTAAAACCCGTACCATTCCACTTCATGACGGCTCAAAATGATCCCTTGATCATATGATGTATTTGTGTATTTAAATGCTCAAATGATGTAATTATGATATCTTGGGCTTGTTAGATTCTCGTCAAGATGCTTTACTAAACACTCCATGAGTCGATTGATAATATCATCTTGATCTTAGTCTTGTCGACGATTACTACGTCAAAATTGCTTTAGAGGAATTTTCAGGGTCATTATATATATATATTCAAACTACCAATCAGGCCTTGAACTAAAACGATTCCATGCAAGAAAATAAAATTAAATAATCAGAAACAATATAGTCTTATCTTCTATAGTCACATGCTTACTACCATTTATTTTCGAGCCTATTTAATTATATTTTTAGAGAGATATTTTATTAGCGTATTTAATTAAATGACAATCTGATATGCCAATTTTTTTATGTTAATATTTATTTATGTTGATATACATTTTACCGTACATACAATCAAATAAAATATTTAATATGTTTAAGTACGAGTAATAGCATGCCATTTCTCCATCTCCATCAATATTTTTACTCAAATTTCATAAAAATAAAAGTTGTCACCAGCTATAGGCAAATTGATATCCAACTGATCATAGAAAAGCCAAATCAATCAATTTTGTTAACTAATCGTTAATTAAAATTGTACTTAATTTCTTATAATTTAGTTGACATGTGATGAATGATAACAGTTGGAGTGAGGGAGAGCTTCTTTAGTGGCTTTGCAAAAAGTGAGGAGATATTTGACTATGAGGAGGTGTTTTATACAACAATAAAGATGAATAATAATATGTTATATTATTAGAGGAAAAATAGGACAAAAATGAATATCAAAGCTCAGATTTTTTTTTTTAAATTGAGAATTTTCTTAGGCCAAATTATTTAAAAGATAACACGTTGAGAATGAACTTATATTCAAATTTTATAAATTACAATTGATGTTGAATATCTCTTCATATTGAACTAATTATAATTCATATGTAAACAATTATGAACTAATTATAATTCATATGTAAACAATTATGAAAGATGCTTTTAAAATATTAAATTTTATGAAACCTTAATTATAATCATGTTATAGTTCATAACTAATGATGTTTGTTGAAAAGAAAATTAACTGATTGATGCAACTTTGTACATTTAGTCCTAGAGATTTTAAACATCAATCTCAATAGACACATTTATGATTAATATATTAATATTCATGTAAATTTAATACATTATTGATTTTGTTATCTTATAAATGTAATTAATATTAAGCCTCACTAAATATTAGATAGATTTTTATCCTTAATTTCTCTCTCTCTCTCTCTCTCTCTCTCTCTCTCTCTCTTGTGTGTGTATACAATGAGAGAGAGATTCATTAATGAGGCAGAATTTATGATTATGAATAGAGATGTGTTGTGCATGAAAATGCATAATTACATGCAAGTTAAGATTGATGCATATTATGACTGTTGATGGGCAGAAGAAATCAAATGAGCTATGATGACAAATGAACTAACCTAGAATCACTAGATGTTAACCTTGGGAATAACAAAGAAAGTTTGTTATCTTGTTATAACTATAACATGAATAATATGATTAATGATATTGTTGTTGACCTACAAGTATTTGTCATAATTCAAACTAAGCGTATAAAGCAAAATTTATAAAAAAAATCAATGTCAACGTCGCATAATGAAGTTGAAACCTTCTAATTGCAATCAAATTCGATCAAAAAATCATCCAAATCTAAAATTCAACTTCTTAATGACGCTTAAAATATCAAAATTAATTAAATAAAAATATTGGATCAATTAATAGCCAATAAATTAATTACAATCATTTTTAATAAAATTATGTACATATCGAGGTCGAGAAGCCTCGACGATATCCGAACAACCTCCATTCACAAAATTGATTGTGTTGTTGTCGTCGGAACGTCGAAATCTATCAAACGACACCTTCTGTGATCAATTTGGCAAAGTCTACGCACACGTCAAGTGATTTGAATGTGACATCGCATAATTTAAGTTCGATTTCGCTCAAATCATCGCCAACATGGTCCAAATGACCTTCGATCGTAAAATGGATATTGTCATTGCGTCTGGCACAATGAAAATACATGAAAATTTATACCCATAATGATATGGTTCGTCACAAGATATAATTTCATAATATTCAGCATGAAATTATTAATGATACCATTGTTATCCTATTAACTCTTAATTAGGCTTGGTCAAATGAAACATAAACTAGTCAAAATCCACCACATGCCAAATTGATTGAAACCATTGATCTAAACCAATCCATAATCAATGATTGAACTTGGCCAAGCAATCAATTGAGCTAAGCCTAGCCTAATTGGCCACTTGACCTAAGTTGACCTAAAAAATCAAAATGGGTCAAATCTTGATCTAAGCCAAATTAATTGCAACCAATAAGTCAAATTCATTCTAATGTACTTGTTGAACTTAACCAAAATTTTAATTGGCCAACTAGACCCAACCTAGCCTAATCGATTATTAACCCAACTTGACCTAAAAGGTCAAATCAACTTGAAATCAAACCAAACCAAATTTGATTGAAACCAAAGCTTGTGAAACATTTCAAATGATCAACTAAGCCTAAACTAACCCATGGACCTAACCCAATTAGGTTAAATAAGTCAAATTGGTCAACTTGACCCATTTGACCTAAGTGAACATAAATAAACCAAAACCAACTATAAATCAAATTGAATCAAACTAATGATACCCATAGGCTCCAAAATGATCATTTGAACTTGACTTAACCCATGATTTGACCAAATTTGACCAATTGGTCAACCTAACCCAAATCGACCCATTTTTGACCTAAATTTGTCAAATTGAACCAATTCAAACCAAATGAACTCCAAATCACATGAAATTTGGCTCAACACACTTTTGAATCATTTCAAATCCACCCAAATCAAAATCAAGGCTAAATGACCATTGTGCCCCTAGGTCAAATGGATCCTATAGCCAAATTAACTTAGAATTTGGTTAATTCCTTCTCATGACCACTTGGCATCTTCCTAGTGGTCCATTTGGACACTAAGGAGGGTTGTGAACATGACCCAATCACCTTAGGTCGGCCATGACCTAACCCAAAGCCAAACTGAACCCTCCAATGTCATTGGACACTTGGATCACTTCCTACACTCACCCAGCACATGGGCACTCCCTCTCTTCCACTCCTCTGCCAAAAATGAACCATATGGACTGCCTAACAACCTAAACAACCCAATCAATCAAAGCAATTGATCAAAGATGATAAAGCAAGCCTCGGTCGTCTAATCCAAATAAGAGGAGATATACTCTCCCTCATTCCAACTCAAATGAGACACATTGCATTTGATTAAGCTCTAAGGATCAAAAGCAAGCTTCTCCAAACTTCCCTAGGTCATTTCCAAGCCTTTTGAATTTCTCCTTCTCAGTTTTCTTCAAAGCCGAAATAAATGAGGCCTAAGGAAATTCCAACTTACTCAATTTTCCACCAAACCTAAATTCACTTTGCAAGCACCATCAAGTGACTTAATCGAGCTCACCCCAAGGTGTTTCCCATGTCTCCAGTCCATGGGAAAGGGGATTTCAATCGAAGTCGATTGTCATTGAAGGGGAGGTTGATCAACCAAGATATCCACTTCAAATCAAGACTTGAAATCTTCAATAGGGCTTCGTCTCCACTAGACGAAACTACGTCCTCTGTTGGAAGCGTCGGTGATAGCCTCCGGTGAGGTATTGCTCAAAACCAATCCTCCCTTAAAAATTGCTTTGAGCTCGGATCAAGCGGTGGAGGAAGGACGGCCTCCGTCTCTCACAACTTAGGCAGGGATGAATCATGAGCCGCATACATCTCGCTTATTTTGGATGGATGGCCTAGGGTAAAGCGCGTTGCGTCACCAACTGATGCGATGCACGATGTAATAACTTAAATAATCAATCCCATCGCACCACATGAAAAGCGCACCGCGTCAGCAGTCCACATGACACCGACGAGATTAGTTAATTAATTAGCTATTTTAATTATCCATTAACTGCAAAAACTTCATAAAATCATAATTAAATATAGAAAATCTTAAAAAATATAAATGAGGGCTCATTTTAAAGGTATTTTCGAGGGAAATCCAATAAAATTATTTTTGATTGATTTTAAATAGTGGATTTTTCTTAATTTTGATTTAATTAAAAATTTAATCACTTTAATTACTCCCTAATTACTTAATTAATTAATTTCAAATTTCTCAGACATGTTTAGTCGGATGACTTCTGCCTCTCTTAATTTTTTTGGAATTTATTAATGAGCTAATTAGAAAAATTAATTAATGAACTCTTAATCATCTTCTTAATATAATTAAGAGTAATTAAGCATATAAATAGTAATTTAATCCCTTAATTGAGATAATTAAATATTATTTGAGTAAGGAGGAGGTTTATGAAATAGGTTTGGGATATTTTTCCTAAATTATTCCTTAAACTCCCTTTCTTTTTTAATCCAAATATAATTAAGGATTAATTCACTAATGATCTACTTAGTTAGTTTAATTGAACATTCAAAACTAATCAAAACTTAGTCAATCTCTTGCTAGGTAGATCCTTAGTTCAAATGTCAAAGATAAGTTTGAGAAAATCATATCAAACTCACATGTGTGGGAAGGTTATGAAAATACTTAATGAAAACCTTTTAGCTTAATTAATCAATAATTGTGAGTCAATTGTATTACGTCCTTTTATTTTTTAGGTGTATTACTGATTGAACTTCCATGTGGTTGCATATCATATGTTGGCTCATAATTGCTTGATTAATTATATTAAAGTGGTGTAGGTAAGGAGTAATTAATGGATTTAATTCACACCTTAACCTAAATAAAACATAAAATCAATCTAATTGTTCTAAAAATTAAACTATACCAATACACACATGGGAGAAATGGGTTAGGACCAACAAACTCTTCATATTTCCTAAGTCAAATCAAATTCAAAAATAAAAATCTCTTAAAAGAATGTTGATTCACTTTAAATGATCTTATTTTATAGGATTATCTTTAGGAATTAATTAGGGTGAATAAAGTCATATGTTTACATCACTTTGTTTCTTTTCAAGCATACTAAATGTTATTTGTCATATGACATCATGCATTTATTTCTTTTAAAAAATTAATTAAATAAAATATTTTCTTTATGTCAAATTGCATGTTTTGGCTAAAGTAAGAATATGAGTGGCTATTATTACTATTAAAACAAAAAGTATTTTCAAAACCAATAAATCAAAGATTATAAAATGAAGTGGTGCTACTTATAAGTACTTATAAAGCTTGCATGTGATTATAACACAAGATGTGTTATGTGATTTTCTTCTCTTATCTTAATATAGATTTGAATAGGATTTGCAAAGCGTATAGTACATTTTAAAAAAATATAACACTTGCTTAAATATATTCTTATACACTCCTATGTTATGACTTAAGAAGGATCCTCACATTACACATGTAAATTATACAACCAAAATTAAATATAAATCGTTTGCATGATACTTCATCCATTTGCTTCTTTATACATGCACATGTATTTAAAAAAAAGTGGTATATTAGTCTAGACATCCCAGAGTTGAGAGGCTTTAAGTAGCTCCAAGTAGGTCTTGTATCTTACACCCCTAGTGTAGAAAATAATGGCATCGTCCTCACTTATGTCTTTCATATATGTAGATGTGCATTTGATTAATGGATAAACTAATCTTTCTTTTCTACAAAATAAAAAAAATAAGCATTCATGAAATATCTAAATTTTCTTAAGCAATATCTCTTTGCATTCATCATCAAGGTGTGCTAAAGTTTGCATTGCATGTATAGATATGCTTAGGGTTTATTCATATATATGGTATACATGTTAGAAAGAAATAAATTATTATGTGTTATGTGATAGTAATTCATCTTAACTAATCCTAAGATGTCTTTCTTATTGAATAGATTTATTTAGAGCAAATCTAAACTTATGATTAATTAAAATATATAATAAGCATTCACGAAAAAAAATTATTAATGAATCTACCTTAGAAATTACTTAAGATAGGGATGAAAGAGAAGTTCTCTTCTTTTTTCTTCTCTTTACAACCTTTAGTAACTAAATGCAGGTTTAATCAAACTAAATCAAAATCATCAAATAAAATTGACAAATCAACTAAATCACTTAAAATAAAATCACCCTCTAAGTTGAACCCTTCACACTTAAAAATTTCAACCTTAAAGTCAAGCAAAGACATGCCACATAAGCCTTAAATAACACACACATTAAGTTAAGTCACCATTTATAGTTCTATGTTAGGGCGGTGCATGGTTTGATGCCTGATTTTATTTTGTAATGTAATATTTTTAGATTGGATGTTAGGGTGCATGTGCGTAGACTAGATGATAGGACAATCTTAGTTTAATTATGTTTTCTATATGAGATTGTGCTTAAGGGGTGCTGTAATAAAAATATAAATATTTTTGCTGTGCAGGTTGCTTATATCTCTAAGCATAATCCAAATTAGGACAGATGGACTTGGTTACCCATGTGTTGGGTGCTAAGTTCAAATTATTTTATAACTGCTTGGGATTATGTAGTATGTTTAGCTAATCTCTATTTTGTAGATTTAGTTAGATTTATCTTTTCTATTTTGATGTAATTTTATAATTAAAATTTAGAATGAATGTTATAGAAGATTAAGGTGAACATTTGTCATAATACCATGTCTTATGTACCATATGAAGCCTTGGAGCAAACTACATCACAAATCAAAGAAAAAAATGAAGAAAGAAAGAAATGAAGAAAAGAAGAAAGAAAGAAATGAAGAATGAAGACTCCCATAGCATGAATTCCTTTTTGATTGTAATCATTTATTTGTAATACGGGTTGTATAAGGGTAGAGCTCGGCTACCAACATTTTTTTTCAGGCTTGTGCGGTAGAGCCCGATCACATCGGCTTCTTATTCTTTTGTGCTAGCTTTTATAAAATTATTTGAAGTTTGTTTAGGTTGTGCATTGAAATGGCATGATTTTTCTAGTTTTCTTTAATGATTGATGAATGACCTGGATGCGATTAGACTTAGTGAAAAATAAATTTTCTATCCAATTAAATAACTCAAAATTAAATTAAATAACTCATAATCTCACCTAAAAAAGCCTAAGACATCAATCAAGATAATAAAAGATTTAGCAACCCCTTAGCTGGATGTTGTATGTCTCACATCATGCATAAAATCCATATTGTTTTACTCTTACTAATGAAGGGCTTCCACCTTTGCCAGAGAAAATGACTTGACATTTGAGAGCCATGGTTGAAACACACCTCCTTCTTGCTGATTTTGGCTCATAATCAATTTCTCATGCATTAGGCATATGAAATCATATAGCCTGTGTCAAATGAAAATGTCCAAAATTGAAAATAAAATTTACATTAGATTAAGTCACTTATGCATACCCTTCATGATCTAATATCTTAGGGAGTGTGTTTAAAGACTTAGTTTCCTTTCTAAATAAACAACAATCTAGGTATTTTGCAAAGCATAAGACTTGCCTACATGTATTTAAAATCATGGGAAGAGTTAGTTGGCGGCCACCGCCAGGTAGTTGTAAGTCCAATAGTCGGGGTGATTTATTCTCTCTTATGGAGATAAATTATATACCCATTTTTACTTTAAATTTAGGTTGTGCTTTAGCCCTTGCCAAAGCTCCCTAGATTCAGGATCCGAGATCATTATTTCTCATTGCGGGCTACTAGCATAAATCCTCACCTCTTAGGCATGTTCATGATCTTGTGTTATGGAATTGTAAGCCTTACATTTTTAATAAAAATCCAACTCAAACAATTAACTCTCCTAAAATTTCAAAAATATAATGCCCAATCATAGATAGTTTGGGATGCTCGCTAGGTTTCCTAACATCGTGAGCATCCCTTACTTTTCTCTCTTTGGTTTCGATAATAACTCTCTCGTCTTGATCAATCTTATTTGATATTCTAAAAATAACCAATTTGTTGATAGCCCTATTTTTGAAATCTCTGGAGACAACGATCATTTATCTTAATAAAGAGTATTCTTAAGGAATCTCATTTCTTAAGATGTAATTAACTATGAGGGCTTGCCTCCATAGAGAACTTAAAGAACCCGATTTCAAATAAACCCTACTTTACTTTTCATGTAAAGTAGGGGAAAGATCTCTGGTATTTTCGAAGACCCATTATCCTTAAGAGTCCTCATTAGGTGATTATGTCCATCACAAGATGATGACTTCTGCCTCTCGAGATAGTACATCATTTTTAATGTCGTCTAATGAGAACATCTACGGATCTACGTAGTATCCCAACAACATACCAAAAATTTATTTTTCAAATTTCTAAAAGAGTTTGAGAAATAAAAACACCACACCGTCAAATGATTTTATTGGTCGCCGTAAGGGCAGCCAATAGGAGCATTCGATTAGCCTTAATACCCGCACAGAGTGATGACTCCTTTGACACACGTGATCTCTCCCCTCTCTCGTTCCGTCTACAACTCTCGGACCTCCCTCTCTCATTCTGTCTCACACGGTCTCAACTGAAGGAAACAAACTCCTCTTCCCTCTCGTTCCTTCCTAGCATAGTGCAAATTCCTTTCGGTCATCTTTCCCTATCGAACGAGGGTCGATTACTTCCTTCTCCTTCTCTTCCCGTCTGTCTCCTCTACAGCGCCGAGCGACCTGCTCTGATTTCCAATTCGGCCTTCCGGAGAAGCAAATGGTTGGAGGAAGAACAAATCTTCTTCCTCTCTCAGCAAACTGAGCGATCCTCCTTCTTTCATTCGTCCCTTTCCGTCTCACGTAGAATTGAACAGTGGAAAAGCTCCATGCACTGAACTTCACACAATGGTGAGGCTCTCCCTCTTGATCTCTCTAGTTCACTACTATGCGGTTTGGAGGAATTTTCCTACATGGAAGCTATAAAAAATAAAGAAAGGTCAAAGGAGATAAGTTAAGCTTATTTATGAAGTGAGAGTAGGGATAAGTTTCGTGACTTCACAGATTTTCGAAGTTATGAGTGAATGCATGCATGATTTTTATTCTTCTTCATTCCTAGCTTCTACCAGTAAGAGAGGATGTTTGGGTAATATCACTTATGGAGAAAAGTTGACCTTCATTTATCTATATATTTTTTTTAGCACATTAAGAGAGAACTTATGATGGTTCATGATTTACAAAATATATCTAGTGAAACTAGTAACATGTTAGGCATGAGTTCAAGTCATAATTCATACTCTAAAAATGGAAGCAAATCAACTTTGAAAGACTATGTAGTTAATGATATAGATGATCTATACAAGCCTCAAGTTAAGTTATTGGAGGTTCCCAGGCTAAAGTTTTATTTGCCCATTGTAGTTAGTTTTGACTGATACCAAGTAATGAATTCATTATTATGCTAAAATTAAGTTGGTAAGGATCAAAACCATGAAATACGCAAGTCATTGCTTTAGCTCTTTTTATGATTCAATGTTTATGGGTCTTTTTATGTTTCACATGATATGAATTGAATTCCATTCAGATTCATATATTAAACCAAATTCTCTTTTATGACAAGTAATATAGCAAGGTTTCATTTTGGGAGAAGCTTACTTTGATATCCATAATCTTATTCATGTTGAAATTTATTGAAATTTAAATGCTTAATGCTTATCCTCACTCAAATATGAAGCAGAGTATGATAAGATTTTCAGATTTTTTTTTTTTTGAGCTTCCACATTATCATTTAAAGTTTAGTATGGCTATTGGCATTGTCTCATTTACCCGGCTTAGAGAAGATGGATTGGAGCTTTGGTCTCATACTTGCTCTCTTTGCTATAGTTACTTTGAAATCAATGACCTTTAAAGTAAAAATGAGAAATGGAGATGCACATATGTGAAACTTAAGATTGTCATGTTTGATTTGCAAGCTTTTAATGATTGAAAGACTATCTCGTTGCATTAAGTTGAAGTTGAATTAAAATTTCCTATACATTATATTCTGATTTTTGCTATTATGCGATTCCAACACTTAAATTAAAGTTAAAGTGAGAAACATGAAGGATTTTGAGATATGTATAAGCCAAAGCTTCATTTTCTATTGTTGAATAGCATTGACTTTGGGTTTTATTTTAATGTTGTGCAATATTCCACTTCCAAATAGTTATCATGTTGTATGAAATGAGACTTTATATGAGTGAGATATGATGTTATTTCCTTCATGTTACAAGGGTTGAAATTTACTTGCATGCAATCTAAGGTGTTATTTCTTTAATTATTATTTTATTGGTGGGCTTTGAGAAGGTATTTTCTCATTTATATTTAAAGTGAGAATAATGGAATGGTGCTCACATGTGATCTAAAGTTTATATTACAGCTTGCTATTTGAATATTCTAAATACAAAATTCAGGTAAAATAGTAATGAAAATCGTGTTATAGCAAGGGGTTTTTAGCTGTATTTTAATTTCATGCACATGTGAATGTAAATTTATTAAATTACTTTGTGATAAGTACTGTTCATATTATTCCAATGCAGTGGGGAAATTTATGCTATGAGTACATGTTCACATTATTTCAATGTGGCAGATAAACCTATTTTATGATAAGTACTCATTCACATTATTTCAATACGACGAGAAAACTTGTGATATAAGTACTTGCTCACGTTATTCCAACATGACAAATCTAAATCGATATAAGTACTTTCTCACATTGTTCCAATGTGGCAAGAAAATATGCTCTAATATAAGTATCCATTCACATTGTTCCAATGCGGTGAAAAAATTTATAAAATAAGTACTTGCTCATGTTATTCCAACGTGGCAAGAAAAGATATTTTATTATGCTATGTTATGTAAACCTATGTACACCTTTCTTGGCGTGGTGGACAAATAAAATTTTTGGTCATGCTGTCTTACGACACCTACCATGCATGTCTTTTTTGGCATGGTGGGAAGGCTCCTCGGCGCCATGGGGATGACGGAGGTCGTCAAATTTTTAATAAATCAAATCTATAAAAAGTTTGAATTTGATATGATTTGAATCATATTTTTAAACTTAGCATAACATGAAAGAGAAGTGAATCAAAATTCAAACTTTTCATGAAAAATATTAATCAATTGATTCAATCCTAAAGGCTCAAGTTAAATGAAATTTAAATCATAAACGATTTGATAATTTATTCACAAGCAGAAGGAATGACTTGATATCTTAATAATGAACATGATTGGACATTTTCAATTTCTATTTGAAATACAATATGTGCTTCATTAAACAAATTGAAAGGGGCTTAAGGGAAACTTAAATCATAAGCTTGAATGAACTTAAGTTTGATGATAAATGTACTAGCAATTCTACATCTAAACTTATTATTTTATGGCTTATGTAAATGTCCAAAGGAGCTAAACTCTTGCACTTATCATAGTTTCATGTGAATCTATAGCTTTGGGCTTCGTGCCAAATGTTGAATGAAATAACTCATATCATATACTCAAAATACTACTACGTTCCATTCAAGTTGAACAGACATATGAACATTCAAGTGAGATGAATCTCATGATTACTTAATATAGCAATGTTTTTCTTAATCGCTTGATTCATGTAAACATTTGAAAGAGTCAAGCTCATGTTAGAACAAATTCTCATTTGATTTACTACAAGTGTTAGGAGTCAAAATTGCATGCTTTAAAACGCATGCACTTGAATTGTGATCAATGTTATGTACCTCCTTAGAACATATACATGCTTGAATCACTATAAATATTTGGGAAGATAAGCCCATACCTCATTGAATAGATGCTTACATTTGAAAAGTCTAGCTCATGTTAGATCAGATCCTCGCTTGATTCATAACAAATACTTATGTGAATTAAAGTTCTTATGTTTCATAAAACATATATGCACTTGATTCATAATCTCTTCTAGGTATTAAAATCTATATATGATACATACAATACGACATTTATACTTCAACCTAGACATCTAAATATCCATACATTTTAAAAGAACATATACTTGTATGTATGTTGAAGTATTCGTTAGACCAAATACTTGAAAAAATATGCAAGTCAAATGCAAAGTGAAAGAACAGATAACTACACTTTCTGATTTGGTCTTAGGATCGGGTCCGGGTTAACAAAGCTCAAAAATGCCACACTAAAACTCATACTTGCAATTTGACATCTACATTTCAACTTAGACATCTTAATGTCCATACAATATTTTAAAAGAATAGATACTTGTTTGTATGTTGAAGTGTTCACTAAGTCTGACACTTAAAAAAATATGCAAGGCATATGCAAAAAATGAACAGATACTTACATGTCCCGATTTGGTCTTAGGACTGGGCCCAGATTAACAAAACATAAAAATCTAATGATGTTATTATAGTATTTTTCAACTTAATAAAATATAAGAAGTTAATTTTGTCATTGAATTATAAAGATAAATCTATTAGCATCATTATTAATGAAACTTCTCAAGTTCAAACTCTCAAGAGAAAAGTCTCAAATCCAATCCTCTACGCTAAAGCTAGAGTTGACAAGGTTTAGAAGATTATAAATATGGGAGCAATAAATTTAGATCTGATCCTCTACAGAGAAACATGCAGAGTTGATAAATTCTACTACATTCAAAAGATTATCATTAGTATGTTTTAAATAATCAATAATCATATATTCAAATTTAAATCAATTATAAAATGATCAAATATTCAAATAAAAATATTTAAATTAAATAAAATTAATTATTTAAATTTAAAGTTATGATCAATCCACCCTTCCGCAACTGTTTGCCTGAGGGTGACAAATTAACAAGACTTATCTCACAAAGAGCCAATGTCAAATCAAATGCATAACTATTTTCACACTCAAATAATCTGAGCTCGTAGGACGGGCTCCCTCGTCCGCTGATTTTGTAAAATGACATCACATAAATGACGACACGACTGAGCCCTCCTAAAGTAGTTCGTATGAGATATACACACTAAATTACGATCAGCGCAGCTGTATGTTTCCAACGCTTTTCGAAATGAATTATAGAATGCATTTGGTTGGACAAAAATTTATCTATGAGCTAAGGTTGACTTATATCTTTTCCCTTAGATAAACTTCACAGCGACTGACAATGTAACCATGACGTCGACAATGATCATTCTCGGTTGACTATCTCCTCTCATAAGAACTGCGACCGCGATAACCGGACGACCAAACAAGAGATCTAGACGGCAATCAATCCCAACCAAAAAATTTAAATTAAAATGATAAATTTTATAATTTTCAAACTCCACTCAGTGCTATTATACACTCTTTATTTAACGATTTATGATTTTAATCGAAAGTTCTCTCATTGAGAGGGTAATTAACTATAGGTGTTGTTATAAAAAACCCAAACGAGATCTAAAGTTCTCAAAAAATGAGGACGAAATCTCTGAGTAGTGTCTTATCTACTATTCATCTGCCTTCTGAAAATTACACCGATACTTAAAACACTCTTTTCATCGAAGAGGTTGGTGACAAATTTTTGGATCCCACAAATGTGATATGAAATAAATTATGTTATATTTATCATAATTTTAGTTCAATTCTATAAATGAAGTATGATCGTAATTTTGAGGGTATGCTCATAAATTATAAATTGATTTTTTTTTCTACTATAATTTAGTGAATATATGGGCGGGATATAATAGCAATGACTACGTTGCTCCTTTATCTTAATACTAATAGGAGTGAAGAATTTTGATGATGTATCTATTAATCTTATGCGCATGTAATTTGGTAATGTTATGATCAAACTAAAATGAATGAAGTATAATTTGACTTATTCAGTTTAAATTTAAATTAGTTTAAATTTAGAATAATAATATTATTATTAAATTTACAAGCAAAAAATATCAATACAATGCGAATAAATATTTGGATTAGGTCTCATATTTCATAAAAGTAATGAAGACAATCAGCTGAATTTGGTTAAACTTAGTTCTTATTTTAAATTAAAACTTAGTTTTTGATCAAGCGATTTTTTAAAAAAATTTTAAGACTAAACTATTAACTATAATTCAAAGAATTCTTACTCCTAAATTAAATTGATCAATATTTCTCGAATCCGATCCTATGAATAATGAAGTATGATAATGATCGCCAGGGAAATGGCGGTGGATAGGCCTCCACGAACCCGAAGAAATGCTTACTTCTCAAACCCGATCCTATAAGATTCTGTTCATGGTTATTTTCTGCCACCGAGCTGCTGCACATTCGATTTCTATAGCCTTGGCTGCACAGCGGGGAGAGAGAGCCCACTCTGTTCCCTATCAGATCTTACAATTATATCACCAAAACCAAACTAGAGTCTGCCCAAGAAGGGGGTGTTTGGCAACGGATTAGATTTATTTAGAGATTTACTAAATCCGACATCCTGATTTAAGAAATAAATGTTAAATCGAAAGATTTTAACAAATTTATTAAATCCTAAATCAGAAAGATATTTGATAAGTTATTTGAGAATTTAAATCTGTTATAATTAAACAATATTTTTTTAAAGAATAAAAATATTAATAAAAAAAGAATCTAATATTAAAATTAAAATTTATCATTTAACAAAAATATCATCTTCATTATAAAATAGAAATAAATATTAGATCACAAATATCATATTCATAAATATCATTATTAAAATTTATCACTATAATTTATATCATATTGAAATAAAATCAGACGTAAATTTATTGATCAACAAAGTATAATTTATCAAATTTTTAATCATCAATTTTGTGACAATAGTTCTTCAAAATAATGAATGACTTCGATCAAGTCGAAATAGATCTGGACAAATACAGCCAAATAATTGAATAATATCTTTCCATTCTCACACAACATCCATACCTCACCGAGCCTCCTTGCTCGTGAAACGAACCCCTAACTCAAGAAGGAACCACGAATTCACCATTTCCGGGAATCTTCTCCCACTCTGAACCAAACAACGCGACTGGAGCTCGATCAGAAGCTCTCCGCTTGATCTTTGCGAAGAGACTACTTCGAAGAAGAGAGTACCGCCTTCTCACAATAGAGCTTCCAAACCCCGTGGGAGCTCGGCAGCAAAGGACTCGACTTCAGACTGACGGGTAAGATCAAGCTCCGCACGTGAGCGGACGAGGAGAATTGTGAAGCCTAAAGAAACGAGACGGCGGAGGACAACGGAACCAACTAGCCCGCAGTGTCCAGCTACAAAGACCTTCGCTGACTTGTCGGAGAAGAAGCTGATTTCCGGCGACCGTGTTTCTGATGGCGTTGTGACAACCGATTCCCGCCATTCAGTGAGGTTCGTCGATCTAGGGATTTATCCCGATTTCCGGATTTACCGGATTTACAGCACAGACAGATTTACTAAATCCTCGGAAGGTGTTTGGTAGGATTTACGGGCTAAATCCCTAGTAAATCCGTTGCCAAACACCCCCCAAGAAAGCAAAGCACTGAACTTTGCCGCGGCGGAAGCGAGCTGTACCCCGTCGTAATGGCGAAGCCTGCACCAGGTTGGTTTACACTCCAGAAGAGGAAACGCCTCTTCCTACTACTCGCTGCTCTCTGTCTCTCCACCGTCGCCTTCTTCTGTTTCCGTGGCACCCTCGACACCTGCGATCGCCGCCGGGAGAGCGTTGCAGCTTCAGTGGCGGTGGATAGGGTTCGCCTCCTGGCGTCGGACGGTAATATCGAGAAGAATCCTCTGGATTTCCTGAGGTCCAAGCTTGTGCTTCTCGTCTCCCACGAGTTGTCCCTTTCAGGTAATTTGAGGCGTAATGGTCGTCTCATGCTTCAATGTGTCGTCTTTGAGCGAATCTTAGGGCTCATTTGGTTGCTTGTATGGGCTGTTTATTTGTAATATTTAGCGAGGATTTCGGTTGTTTTTTTTTTTTTATCAAAGATTTATAGATCCTAATATATTCTTAACTCTATATTTCCTCCCATTTCAGGCTCAATATAAGATTTAGTAATTCCATGGGGAAGTAAGATTTTTTAAATCAGTTTTCTTCATTGTGTCTTTTCTTCTTCTTCATTTAAATCCTGAATATTAAAAATGTCTGCCAAACAGTTCATTAGAATTTAAGTGGTATTTTTGATGTAATAATAAAGATTTAAGTGCTATTTTTGTAAAAATTAAAGTTTGGGTGTGAAATATGTAAATGCATAAGAATTGCATGGTATGTATGTAAATTTCCCTAGAATTTAATATGACTAAACATCATCACGGCGAACAATTTTCAGGATTTAACTCCAACAAGAATTACTAACTATGAATTTATAAGATTTACTAAAGCCTGCATTAATTAAATACTCTTGTAGCCAAACAACCTCCAACTTTCAAAATGTGTTATTTAAAAAGCGATAACCATCTACTTCATGCTTCACAAAATTCTCTCAAAACTTATTCAAATATATAATATTTTGATTTCACACTTCAAGTGAAAGAAAGCACATTCATTGTTTTCTAAAACATGCTTTGTATTCAGAAGCAATGAAATGAGCCTTAGGACCATATTCGATTGTGTGAATTTGGAATCATGTTTTTTTTTAATTATGAGTTTATCAGATTCAATTATTTGATTGCATGTACTTTGACATCAGCATTATTTTTTAGCTCTATAAGTGTCCTCAAAATATTTCAAAGTGATGATTTTATTTTTACAGTCAAAATGAGTGAACATAGAATCTTCACTTTATACATATGTTTTCTATCTACAAGTTACCAAATGAGTTAAGACAAGAGTTTAGCATTTGGTTGCTTGTAGATAGAACATGTTTTAAATCTGATATTTTTCCGTAACACTAATTTTTGGGTGGTGAAATTAAAATCATAACTTTTGAGGGGTTTTGATGGTGCATGTGAAGTTGAAAAGTGATATTGATTTCCAATTATATACAATCATTGTTTTTACGGAATGTTTTTTAATTTCTAGAAATTAAATAATGCATGAAAATTGTATCATTTGATTTTTTTTTTTAATAACTTTGACAATGATCCCATTATTTGAATAAATGATACCCATGAGTATTCTAAGACTGAAAATGGTTATGATAAGGAATTTTTTTTACCTAGATTGTAATATTTGAGTATTGTTAAAGAATTGCAAGATATTCTCATTCAATTGAAAGACATTGCTTCCTCATTCAAGACAATATTTTTAATTAGTTTGAAATTATCGTGTTATAGGACAGGATTAATTGCTTTGCATTTTCATTATAATAAGCCTAAGAAGGCAGATTAATGATCTATGTGCAACAACAACAAGCCTTTATCCCACTAAGTGGGGTCGACTACATGAATCCTTCGTCTCTATTGTGTTTTATTATGTGTCAAATTCTCATTTAATTCAAGTATACTAAGGTCATTTTTTATACATCTTAACCAAGTCTTTTTAGGTCACTATCTTTTTTTTTAACATAAGGCAAATCTAATGCATCTACTCTCCTAATCGAGTCATCGACGGCGCATGTGACTAAACCATTTAAGGCATTCTCTCTAATCTTATCTCTGATACTCAAACTTTTTCCAACATACTACTTCAGCATTTTATCTCTAAGAGTAAAGCCACTCATCCGCTGAGCATCCTCATCTCGCCACACCTAACTTAGTCTTAGCTTCTTCTTTTATTCAACATTCGTATATAAATATCATTGCGTCTTACCACAATCTTATAAAATTTTTCCTTAAATTTAAGCGATACTTTTTACTATCACACAACAAGCCATATGCATTCCTCCACTTCAACCATCTAACTTGAATTCTACTAATAACATCTCCATCTATTTCACCATCATCTTGAACAATAGTGCCTAAATATCTGAATCGCTCACTCTTTTTAATGATTTGTTCACCTAATGTCACAACACCATCACTAGAACTTCTACAACTAAAATTACATTCCATATATTAAGTTTTAAATCTACTTAAACGAAAACCTTTAGACTCTAAGGTTGACCTCCATAATTCAAGTTTCTCTTGGACTCCCTTTCTAGTCTTATCAACAAGAAGAATGTCATCAGCAAAAAGCATACACCAAGGTACATCTTTCTATAAATGCCTAGTAAGAACATTCATAACTAAAGCAAAAAAGATAAGGGCTTAAAGCTGATCCTTGATGTAATCCAACTAAAATAGGAAAATATTTTGTCAATCCTCCTTGTCTTTGGACACAATCTAGGATACATATCCTTAATGACTTTAATATAACCAATATTAACTCCTTTCTTTTGTAGAACTCTCCAAAGAACATCTCATGAAACTTTATCATAAGCTTTCTCTAAATCAATAAATAGCATATGTAGATCCTCCTTACTTTCTCTATACTTCTCCATCAAACCTTTAACAAATGTATAGCATCCATAGTAGCATTAATGATCTATGTGCCAATGAACTAAATATAAGTAGCATTAAGTAGGATATAAAATCAAGAAGTATTCTCTAGTAGATTTTTTGCATCAGTTTCTTGAACATAATTTTATAGATTTTATTTAATCTTTATTTAATTTTAAACAGTCAATCGATTAGAAACATTAGGATAGAGGGGGGTGCCTATGCTTCTCTTTTCAACTGGTCTACAAGATCATTGTAGTGGATCTTGATCAACTAAATATGGTGTTCTTGACAATTTCAAGGAGATGCAACATTATAACCTAACCCTTCTTTTTCACATTAGTTGAATGAAATTATGAAGTATGATAATTCTTTGGGCATCTTGCAGGAGGACCTTTGCTACTAATGGAGTTAGCATTTCTTTTAAGAAACGTTGATGCCCAAGTTATATGGATCACATATCAGAAACCTGTTGAGGAGAACAAGTAACTCATACTTTAGAGCATAAGTTGATGAACAGGGGTGTGCTGGTATTATAATTAATTTTGTACAAGTGCTTATTTTTTGTTTTGATCATCATAAAAGTCCAAATATTTCATATGTACATGTAATGCTATTCACAACTATATTGTGCCTAGAAGTTTATGTCTAAACAGTTTGACTGCAATTCTACTTGATAAATTGGCCATTTTTGGATGAATCATTTTATCATAGATGTTAGATCAATTGAAGATTGAAATCCCAAGAAAAATTAGCAAATATCTATCCACCAAGATTTGCTTTTTATTTTCAAATGGAGCATTTTTTGTGCCAAATAGAGAAGAAGATTAATCAATGTAAAAAGAGAAATTTCTATATGCATTTGTCAGTTTGTGGTTGGTTTGTCTCAACATGATGTTTTGCTGTGGCAAAACCGTAGGCTAGCTTATGTAAGGGCATCACTTATTGAAACCTTTAAACATTCTGATCATCAAAATTAAACATTGATTGATTTTTTTTAGAGTGTGGCTATGTAAGGGAAAATGATCCAATACCATAGCATTTCTAACCCTTTATTTTTTTGGAAGGTTTTGAATCTTATGTCTATACTTTAAATAAAGGAAATGCTTATAACCAAGTGGTTGATAGTAAAATTTCATAACTAGATATCAAAGTATTCTTTTGAGTAAATTGTCATGAAACACGTTATGCTTCTTGAGTTTTTACTATCAAGTATATTTCTATTAGATCAAATGTACAAGTATTATGATTCTTCTATTTTAAGAATATTAGAGCAACTTCATATATTGAGTGCTTCTCAGTTTCCTACATTTATTTTTCAAGTTTTGTGCTAGTTCATTGTTTCGTTTGTGAAATGAAAACATTCATTATCATTATGAACATTTGAAAATCTATTTGTTTGGAGTTCAAAAATCATTAGAGAAAACCAAATCAATTTATTTCTAGTACAAGATACTAGAGAAGAGAATCTAAATGGATACGCAAAGACAAGCATGATACAACAACATAGAGCTTTAAGTGGTCTATCTTCATGTACATTCATTATGATGAGAGCAAGAGAATTCTTATTAAGTCGTCATGAAAGAGTACACGATTGTAAATAGAATACAAGTAATAGGAGATTGTGTGAAGTGATGTTTAAGAAGAGAAGAAGGGTTAATGAAAAAGTTTGTCTTCCTCCATTTAATCATCAGAGTTGACAGATGCATCACTTTACATTTCATTAGTTATTTTGAAACCATATAGTATGATGATTTTTTTTTAAATAACACTTTTGTGCTTTTTGGTCTTTATTGTTTCTTTATCTCTTATTATTGAACTTTATCCTTTATCTTCCACAAATTCCACTATGAGCTGGTACCCAAGAGAAAATGCATGTCTCTTGTCAATGCTTTTGTTAAGAAGATGGAGTATGACAGATCTTTTTGATTGATCATTTTTGGAGAACATTGTTGAAGCTAGGGTTTTTGAATTGAAAATATCTACATAATGAATTCATCAAGAGTAAAGAACTGGGATGAGAGATTAAGTTCATTAAAGATTCCTACATAACAAAGTGAATCTCCAATTGAATATCTTAAGATGTTTCTAAGTGGAGGCATGAAGATTGAAGATAATATTTATGTAATGGTTGAAATGAAGACCACGTTAAGGAGAAGGCTTATATTACAAGTGTATTGATTTGGTGAATTTATGTTGCTCAAGATGATATATGCATTAATATAGATGTTGGTGGTGAGCAGGTTGATATAGGACATTTGATGTATTCTACATGAAAACATAACCAAACAGAGAAAATCAAATTAAAGAAACTATTGTAGATCTTTCTAACAACACTTCTAACTCTTTAGGCGATGATGATTTTAAGGCCTTGATGGATTAAGATCACCATTCAACATGGAAGTCATGTTTAATGAAATTACTTGTTTGTCTTCAAGACTATATTTCTACCTTCATTAAAAATTAATTGATGAAATAATCTAAGTTGACTTCTAAAGTAACTTTTTCATCAAGGAAGACTTAATGGTTAGAAAAGCCCATCTTTATGAACAAAGACAATTTCTATACTTATTATCTAAAATCTTTTATTGTGAATGATGATGTGAAGTTGATTAATAATCATTTGGCTTAAGACAAGTTTAATTATGATGAAAGGAAACATTTGATCATCATTAAACAGATGGAACATACAAATTTTTGTGTGTAAAGAACAATGCTAGGAATGATTCACTGAGCCATACGTTCAAGCATTTAGGATACCTAGATCAATTAGTCTTTTTGGTGGTTTTGTTTTGATTTAAATACTTTATATGTGAAAAGTGGAGGTTAGTTTAAAACAGAAACTATCTAAATAATCATGACATGAATCTTTAAATCATTGAATGGTATGCTTGAGTTTTACTATCAAGTATCTGAATCAAGAAAAATATGATTAAGTTCTATTTTAAATAAGCAATTACATTATGGCGAATCGCAAAGTTAGTCCTATTCAAGTTAGGATTTTCATTGTTTCGTTTGTAAATTAATGGAATTAATAGATCATTATGGTCATTTGAAAAATAAATATTTGTTGTTCAAAAAAGATAAGAAAACCAAGAAATTTATAATTCTAGAAAATCTAGAAGGGAAAAGATATAAATGGATAGAGACAAGAACAATATATGATGAAAAAAATTTCTTTTATGATGAAGAGGGAATATGAAAGATGAAGATAAGTTACCAAAAAGAATAGGAGAAGTAATAAAGTGTGAAGTGATGTTTAAGAAGAAAATAATAAAGTTTGCTTTAGAAAAGATTGAAAACAGTGGATGAGGTATTTTAATAAACTTTTCAATGAAGATCCGAATAGTATGATGATTTTTTTAAATAAACATAGAGAGATTTCATTTTTATCTATATAACTTTGACTTTAAAGAAAAATGAAAATCTTCCATAATATTCCAATGGAAATGTTTAGAGATCAAGAATGCATGTCTCTTTTAATGCTTTTAAAGTAAGAAGATGAGGAGAAAGATCTTTTATATTTAAGAATAAAGGTGATGCACAAGATTGTGAAATTATAGAGAATTAAGTTATCTACATTAAAATTCATGGAGAGAGAACTGAAAGAAGATTACGAAGATTTTCTACAAATTTGGTTTCACATTAATCTAATGGATCTATACATTTGTTAAGAGGTTTGATGGAGAAGATTGAGAAAATAAAAAGGATCTACATATGATATTTATGATTTGAGAAGTTATGATAAAGTCTCAAGATGTTCTTGGAGAGTTTGAACAAGTTAATATTGGTTATATTCTAAGTCATGATATGTATACTGAAAGTCACAAACACAAGGAGAGAAAACTATTCTATTATATTGTGATCAAGGATCAACAACATTAAGCCCTTATCTTTTACTTTAGTTATGGATGTTCTTAAGGGCATTTACAAGAAGATGTACTGGTATGTTTTGTTGATGACATTCTTCTTGTTAAAGACTAGAGAGGAGTCCAAAGAACTTGAATTATGGAAACTTTAGAATCTAATATGAAGCATCTAAAACAATTATATGGAGTGTAATTTTATAAGAAATTTTAGTGAGAAGGTTGACTGATCAAGTCATTAATAAGAGGAATTTCGTGATATTTAGGATTGTAAAATGAGGTGAAATAGATGGAAAGATTAGAATTCAAGTTGGATGAAGTGAATCATTGATTAGGATGAAGTCAATTTAAAATTTTTTTTATAAGATTTGAAGAATGACTTATGTATGGGCCAATAAAAGAGAAACATAAGAAAAAGTTTTAGAGAGAAATTCAATGGTGGCTTTACAGATAATGCAAAATGAGTATATGAAAAAGTTTAGAGGATATCGACAGGAGAAGCTTATGGTTGAAAATAAAAAAATATCCACGATGACAGAGAGTAACGATTTTCATTATAAGAAATGCAGAGTAGACAAAAAGACTGGTTAAGATTTATAAAAAATGATCTTAGATAATTAATTAAATGATGAACATAATAGAATAAATGGAAAGGATTCATGTAAAAATTAATATATTATATTGTTTTTTGTATGTGTTCAAGAAACTAAATGGGTTGGGAGAAGGCCAGAGATTGATAGTTTTAAACTTTGATTAAAGTGAACTAGAAATGGGGTGTGATTATAAATAAAAGTTTGAAGGATAATGTTATAAATATTAATAGATGTGGAGATAATTATACTTTAAAGATTACTATCGATACCAAGATTATCAATGTTATAAGTGTTTATTCAAGAGTAGGTTTGGAGTAGCTCAAAAGAAAAATTTTGGAATGAATTATTAATTCAAAATATACCCTCTAAGAAAAATATTTATTGGAGGAGATTTAAATGGACATGTTGGTAGAGTGGTAGAAGATTTTAAAAGTGTATGTGATTTGGTAATTAATAAAAAAATGTAGACTATATTAGATTTTGCTTTATGATTTTGTAGTTCTACTTTATTTAAGAAAAGAGATGAACAAACATATTATTAAAAAAAATGGAAGTAAAACATAGATTGATTATTTTCTAATGAGAAAAATAGATCGCTTATATCAGAAAAGATTGTAAGCATTCAAGTGAAAATTTAAGACTGACGATTGTTAGTTTTAGATTTTAAGATGAAAGATTGTAAGAGAAAAATAAATCAAATTATTATCAATGATTAAATGAGACACTTAAAGAACACAAATAAAATATTTTTAAAGCAAAGAACTTAGAATTTGGGATGTTCATAAGTTAATATTATGGAAAGAAGAAGTGAAATTAAGAAATCTAACGCTTGAAGAATCAAAAGGAAAAGCTTCTTAATAAAATAGTTGGTGGTGGAGTCGAGTGAAAAAGATAAGAAATAAAAATATTGTTATAAAATTTGGTTTAGATGTAAAATTTGAGAAAAAAATATAAAATGGCTGTAGATTCTAAGAAAGTAATATATGACGAAAAAATTTAGTTTTTAGTGATTTATACATAGATTAGATACCAAAGAAGGTGAAAGAATGACAAGTTAAACCAAAGAGAAGGGAAAAGAAAGCCTGGGTATTAAGAGATGAGAAGATAATAAAGTTCTTTTCTTAAAAAAAGATATTGAAAATAGGTGGATGAGATATTTTGATAAACTTTTCAATGAAGGATCTGAATGTACGATTGATTTTAGCAACCTTAATACCCTAAACGAAAATAAAGAATTCTATTTTTATCGTCGTATTAGTAAATCTGAAGTTAGAGAAGTTTTAAAGAAAATGAGCAATAGACGATGATATTCCAATAGGTGGAAATGTTTAGGAGATCAAGGAATTTCTTGGCTTACAAATCTTTTAATGTTATTTTAAAGACTAAAAGATGTCGATGAGTGGAGAAAGAGTTTGTTGGTTCCTATATTTAAGAATAAATGAGGCACAAGAGTGTTCAAATTATAGAGGAATTAAGTTAATGTGTCATACATTAAAATTATGGGAGAGAGTAATTGAGCATAGGTTACGATGTGACAAAAGTTTCTCAATCAGTTTGGTTTCATGCCGTAGATCTACTATGGATGCTATACATTTGTTAAGAGGTTTGATGGAGAAGTATAGAAAAGTAAGGAGGATTTACATATGATATTTATTGAGAGAAAGCTTATGATAAAGTTTCAAGAGATGTTCTTTGGAGAGTTCTAGAACAAAAAGGAGTTAATATTGGTTATATTCAAGTCATTAAGGATATGTATACTAGAGCAGTTATTTGTGTCCAAACGCAAGGAGGATTGACAAAATATTTTCTCATTTCAATTGGATTACATCAAGGATCAGCTTTAAGCCCTTATCTTTTTGCTTTAGTTATGGATGTTCTTACTAGACATTTACAGGAAGATGTACCTTGGTGTATGCTTTTGTCATGACATTCTTCTTGTTGATAAGACTAGAGAGGAGTCTAAGAGAAACTTGAATTATGGAGGTCAACATTAGAGTCTAAAGGTTTTAGAGTAGATCTAAAATTGAATATATGGAGTGTAATTTTAGTTGTAGAAGTTCTAGTAGTGTGACATTAAACAAGTCATTAATAAGAGTGAGCGATTCAGATGTTTAGGCTCTATTGTTTAAAATGATGGTGAAATAGATGGAGATGTTATTAGTAGAATTCAAGTTGGATGGTTGAAGTGGAGGAATGCATCTGGCCTGTTGTGTGATAGAAAAGTTTCACTTAAACTTAAGGGAAAATTTTTTAAGATGGTGGTAAGACCAATGACTTATAGGAATGTTGGCCAATAAAAGAGAAGCATAAGACTAAGTTAAGTGTTACTGAGATGAGGATGCTCGTGGATGAGTGGCTTTACTCTTAGAGATAAAATGCAAAATGAGTATTCGGGAAAAAGTTGGAAGTGAGATAAGATTAGAGAGAGTCATAGATGGTTACATAAAGCGTCGTCAGAGTTAGGAGAGTAGATGCATTAGATTTGCCTTTATGTTAAGAGTAACCTAAAAGACTTGGTTAAGATGTATAAAATATGACCTTAGTATACTTGAATTAAATGAGAATTTGACACATAATAGGACACAATGGAGACGAAGGATTCATATAGCTGACCCCGCTTAGTGGGATAAAGGCTTGTTGTTGTTGTTGTTCTTGTTGTATGTTTTAGGATTCAATTTTTGTTGTTTTAGAATTTAGAGGCCGTGCTTCTGTGTTTTTTGTCTGTTGAAGACATGATTTCGATTCGAGCAAGTGGTGTGACGGTATCTTGGTTGAATCAAGTCATTGTGTCTCCCTTTCTTCTCTTAAGAATCCATTTCTAGCATTGCTCGCCTTTCTGCTTGCTGTTTTTGCGCCTGAAGATCCCGTCCAACAACTATTTTCCTAGATCCAACACAACCTGGTGCAAAAAACCACCATTGCATTGCGAGCCAGCACTCCTACCATCAAATCTGCTGTCAACCGACTGTCTAATTGTTGGATTTATGCTCACAGGGGGTCGTCCAGTGAGCTTCCAACTGCAAGTCAGCTCCTTCAACTGAACCCCCGTAGTCCCCCTTTCGCTATTTGGAACACCATATCCGCAGGCAACAAGACCTGATCCTCTTTCAAGTTATATGCTTTTCGTAGCTCTTATTTTCTTCATTTTATCACCTTCTTGATATTCAAAAATGGTGTCAACATCATTAGACTTGAATGAACAATCTTCCATTATTCACTACATCAAGGTGGTTCTTTGGTTTTCAACTTCAAAATTTTTAACTATTGATCAATGATGATGATATTTAACTTGGATTGGTAGCTGTAGTGAGGTTTGATTATCTATGATTGATGCTGGAAGACCCTACATGCACATCTATGTGTCCAGCATGCTTAATAACATCAGAAATCTCCTAGCCAAAAATATGATCAAACCTTTATAAATGAGAAAATATTATCCTTATAGGCATTTTGGGAGCAGTCGACAAAGTCAAGGTCCCATGCATCATAGGGTTCTGCTGAGCTTTTGCACCAAGAGGAATGATAGTTAATCCAATCCGGAGCAAAGTTGATGCAGGTGTAAAAGTTTATGGACAAGGCAAACATGATCATTAGGATTATTTCAATAATTTCAATTATTTTTATGATGTAAGGCTTCAAGAATGAAATGAATTTTGGGTACATTTTTTACTTGTGTATGATTTTTTTTCACCTCTCTAGGAATTATTTCACATAATGAATTGTTAAGCAACCTTATTTGAGAGAAATTGATTTTGCTTTGTTAATAGGATCCAACCTATGACCCATTTGAATGAATTATTTAGATGTCAAATCATTAAGAATTTAATGCTTAAAATTCATGTCATTTAAGTAATTAAGTCTATAACAAAATGAAAATCATTCAATTGATTGACTAAGTCTCTTTAGTGATGACACTTTGTTACTTGTAAATTAGGAGAGAATTGTACAAATTTTGCAAAAATTGAGTTGATTTAATATGGTGGACAATCTCATCACTTATAATCAACTTGGATTCACTCTTACACATAAAGATATCTAGATGATTGTCTTATAGAAACACTTTGATTCTTGTATTACCTTTCTAGATTTATAGAGTGATACTTATAAAATAATGAAATTGTCATTAGTAGAGTCTCTTTCATTTCAATTTCAACATCTTTGGTTCCTTTCTTCTTTCTCTTGCCATGTCAGTGATGTCGTTGATGCACTTTGCTATAATCAAAATTTTCAACTTTACTGCCACTTTATGGCAAAACTCTTGAAAAACATGTTGAAAGTGATGGACTCGCAGAAATTCTTAAGAGTGAAAAAATATTCTAAAAGAGTGTTACTTGAGAATACCTAAGGAAGGTAGATGTTGATCGCCTTCTTGTAAAGAGAATTTAAATTTTTTGTTAATTTTTTTAAGAATGGGTGGTTGTCTTTACTATTGAGATTTGCAAGATCGATGGAAGGAGAAATGTCTTTAAAAGTTTTCATATGGTATTTTCATAGTTCCTCCGAAATGGTTGTACAATTATATGTGGCCTGAAGAAGTCATTTCACAACAACATCATTTCTTGGACTATTAGAAACTTTATGTTTTTATTTCTAATTTGCTTGATTGATGCATTCTGCTTTTTCATCCCTCGACACTGAATCCAGTTGATCATCGAGGGTTTATTGAACTTTTTGTGGATAGAAGGATTAGAACTTTTTGCATCAATTCTGAGTATATCACATATGCCACGAACAAAGCCTTAATTCACTTGTAAAATGTTTCTTTTTTGTCGTTCAATCAAAGGATCTAGCTAGGCTATTATCTTCTTGGAGGGGGGAAGAAAAGGTACTATGCTGAAGAATATTGTAGTTCCAACTCTTAAATTGATTGATGGGCTTTCTTCATTAACTATCAATGCGACCTAGGTGCACCTACTTTTCAGTGTGATAGATCATAAATGGTGAGCATGTTGGTGCAAAAGAAACCTTATACCATTGACCCTGAACATTCTTTGAAGAGGAAGGTTGATAAGTAAATTGAGTCAATAAACTTGAAGAGTGGGTAAAAAATCAATTTCATAGATTGTTCTACTGAGAGTGTTTATGTTGTAGCTTCTAGAGATATTGATTTCAACTCTACAAAGGATGACCTCTTCTAGAGAGGAGCGACAACCTAAAGCAAACAAGTTTGTGGATAAGTTGTTACATAGATTTAGTGAACTATCAAGCTGAAATGAAGATAGAGCATAAGTGATAGTCTAATGACCTCATGGAATTTCCTTTAGAAATGTAAATTGGAGCTCATTTAGTGTAAATGTTGTTGACATAATCCGTTGAAGCTTGATTGGAATAAGCCAAGAGAAATTAAGAGATTATTAGCCTTGTATCTTCACAATCATTTCTTAGGAGTACTAAGTACCTCTATCTTTGTAGCAAATTTGGAGTTAATGGATTGACTATACAAACCCATTGAAGAACTGAAGAGGAATGTTGAGAAAATGATTGGTTTGGCTCAATCGATGGGCAATCATGAGAATGGACTATTTAGCCTCATGGAGTAATGTGCATTCTCTAAACATAATGCAAATATTTTATTGGAGAGAAACTAATGTTTGTTAGTTTTTAATGAGAAAAATAATTTGATTGAGACAAAGGACTTTTTAAAAAACTATTCAATGGAAGAATGTAGAACTATAGAACAACTTTTTGAACTATTAGAGTTAACTATAAGGAGATTACAAATTGAGTTGCATGACTTTAAAATATTTTCATGAAACCAATGAATTTGTGGAAGAAGCTATGTGGGTCCAGTGATCCATAATTTTGTGGAAAAAATTGGGGGCTTATGCAATTTTAGAACTTTTGTTATATATAAGTGCTTAGCAAAGGAAAGTCAACTTAAGAAATCTTGTAAATGATGTATTGTAATGCTATTGCTTCAAATATAATGAATGAATTTATTATATTTGTAGTGAATTAATTCTCTATATTCTCTTTTTAAGGTGTGGTGGTATCTGATTGAACTGATTATGATGTGATCCAATCGGATTATTTTGTCATATGATTGTATTCATTGTCTTTATGATCTTAAGAGCAATTGAATTGAGCGCCTTTTTTGTGTTGATTTATTAAGAATCTTGTTGTAATAGACATATTTTCCATGAGCTTGAGTTTTATTAGCTAAACATATTTGCCATGAGCATGAAAATTATTAGTTTTTTTCACTTGGTTGTTAAGGAAATAATAAATATCTTTACCGAGATTATCCTTGCTCATAATTAATTTAACTTTTCTTCTTTGACCTAAATACAATGAACATAGTTCTACAGATCAAATTACTATAAAATTTTGATGTTTTTTGTCTTGGTAATGTGTGTTATTTCATTTCATTTTCTCCCCTAAGTCTAAATTGCTTGCTCGACTTGATAATTTCAATTTCTTTTTTGAATTTGGGTATTCTACGATCCATGGTGTCCTCACCCTCCCATGGATACTCATATTTCCATGATGTTCATAGTTACCATATCAATTGCTTCATGTTATTTTAGATAAATAAGGCCATATGAATTAGGAATTCAAGTTTGCACAAACTTAATAGGTCCAATTTAATATATCTCAATTATCACTTTGTGTAGACTATGTGGGTCAAAATTCATACAAATATATCCTATGAAAATTAATCATGCGGTTATTGCAAATAAGATGAGCCATATACATTTTTTAAGGTTTTTTTTTTTCTTTCCGTGTCCATATGAATGATTATTGTCTATAGGACCTTCCAAACTATCCCTATTTGTTAAGGATGTGTATTTATTTTTTTGACATCGAAGGTTTTTTGTGATTTTTTGTAGCTTTTTTTTATTTGTCAAGGTCCCATGTTTGGTTATTGAACATGGAAGTTTTTGACATCTATTTAAGTAGCTCTCAAATTATATGAAAGCTCTTCTACCTTTTTGTAATAAAAGTTTTAGGAGAAGTTTCAAGCTTCTTTGATTTTCGACATCTCTCGTTCGTCACTATACCTACTACTACTAGGAGAATGAAAAGATTTTTTTTCGTTCTCCTAGGCTTTATAGTATAGTTTTCCTTTAAATTTTTTGTAGTCATGCATATATGTATTTATTTTTAAATACACATTTAATACTGCCCCCAAAATACCTTTGCTTTCTTAACCTTGAAAATGATACGGTATAAGGGTTATAATCAAGCTCCATGAAAATTTTTGTGATTTATCTCTAGCCTCAAGGGAGTTGTGGGGTAGTGTCTTCACCTTGTAAGAAATCATGTTTAGTAGATTAGTTTGAGGGAGATGTGGGGAGCGGATATATGATTGGATGATAAGCCAACTCATTATAAATATTTGATCATTTTTCCCAATTCTTATTCATGGTTGTAAGCTTCTTAATCAATCCTTCTCTTGAGGTTGAATTGCCATTAAAATTGCAAATTTACGTTTTAGTTTTGAAATCACTTTATCTCCCATTCCTCACTTTTGGGTGGGCGTAAGTGCCCCTTCCATAATGAAGCTGGTGGCATTTCTGTGACATAACTGATGCAGATATCATAATTGATTTCTTTTGCAGTGTAATAGTGAGACAGGCCAACATTTTGTCAAATTTCTATTAGATAAGGCAGGGTACCAAATAGAAGTCTATATCCTAGCATCCAGGTAGCTTCTTCGAGGTAGAGATCACTAGAAGTCATCAAACCTAGCTAGAGTGGTTACTGGCTGCTGGACATGAAGATGTGAAGTCAAAACCCCTTGGCTTATTTTTGCAGGAACCTCTTATGCTAACTCTTAATTTCCATTCCAAGACCACTATAAAGCATCGTTAGTGTGATTATTTTTTATTATAAACATGTGCTCTTAGTAAACCATTGCACAATTATTTGCATGTTCCTGTATCTGGTAGCATCCAAATCATTTAGTTTTTCTGTCTTTTTCTTATTTGCTTCTGCATGATGACAGGTCCTTTCCGCTAAGGGTCAAGAAGCAATTGATACTACTCTCAAAGCTGATGTGATTGTTTTAAACACAGCTGTTACTGGAAAATGGCTGGATGCTATGCTCACAAAACATCTCTCGCAAGTTCTTCCAAAGATTCTATGGTGGATACATGAGATGCGAGGACATTACTTCAAATTGGATTACATTAAGCATTTACCTTTTTTGCTGCCGCAATGATTGACTCCAATACGACAGCTGAATACTGGAAGAACAGGACACATGAACGTTTAGGGTAGGTGTTTAGGCAACTTCATTATTCCTTTTACTTCAAGGTGGTTTACCTCTGGGAAAAAATAAACAATTCCATGTTATTTTATGGTAGAGTGGGTTATCATAAATTTGCTGATTGTTCAACTAATTTTGGGGTGGAATATTTTCTTGTTGGCAGAGAAAATGGAAAAATTATTTAGTTTAATTATTAGATATTTTATTTTGCTAAAAGAGAGTATGATGCTTCATCGAAACTTTATAGAAAAAAATAATAAAATAACATGTATTGCACATGCATTGACTAGTTGTTCTTTTTTGCTTCATTAATGATAAGGCAAATGATGTAGGCGGCATGTAGAAGGATGTCATCTAATGAATCGTCTGATATGAAAATGTGCAGCTTACACATGTTTGGATGACTACATCTTAGAGATAGAATTAAAAGGGTAATTTTAAGTTAGTATCATATCTAATCTATCAGGAAAAAGGTTATTTGAGGGAGGTAAAATTTGTCATTAAACACTTTATTGTCCCTGTTGATGCTTCTATATTATGTCACTTATTTTAATCATCAATTCTTAAACGATGTCATTTAACACGTTGATAAGCTGGTGATGGGCTTTCTTCTTACCCTTTGAAGCAGCCACCACGTAGTTTTGTCATGTTTATATCTGTCATTTTGTAATTCCAATTTCATATTCATTGTATACAATTTTCAGGGTTGTTTTAATAATTTGTTATTGAGTTTATTATTTTGTTAGCAACGACCCCAAAGTCTTTCAAAAAGAGAATCTTAGGCTGAAAAATGCAATGCATTGATGATGATGAAACTTTCTCTTTGCCCACTCTTTACCTTGGGTGTGTACTCATTTCTTCGTTCCAAGTTGGTTGTTGAAGATGAGCCGATTGAATTGTGCCACCCTAGTTGATTCCTATTTTTTTTTACTCAATCGCTCCACTCTGTCCACTTTCTTTTCCATCTTGCTACAAGTTGATGATAATTTTTTATGTTTTGCATCAACATTTGTATTATAATAACTTTTAACTTTTAGAATCACATAATATGTAGGATTACTAATTTGAAATTAAATTCATTAAAGAGTGATTATTTTCTTTATACTCATTAGGTGTGTAAGTAGATTAAGTAGGCAAACTCGACTCATTATCAAGCCAAGCTTATCAAGTCTGAGCTTGACCTAGCTTCTTTCACAAGCGCTGATCTAGAAATTTAAATCTTAGCTCAAACGTCACTTTATGGGGCCACAATTACTATTTTTTTCTCTATTTTTTCATCTTTTTCAAGCAACTTTTTATTAAATTGAAGGTCGGCTTTTTGCAGCAACCTCTCATCTCAACTTTCCGCTATTAGCACGGTGAGTTCCAATCACTACTCTCATTGGTTTTATCAATGCCTTTTTCAATGAGATCTTGCCTCATTGTAATTTCTCCTAAAATGACTCCAATCAATACCATCTCTAGCAAGCTCCTATCACGACTTTTTGTTGAGTCCCCATGGTGACTTGATTTTTGGTCCTCGAGCTCAAATTGAGAAAGCTCAAGCTCACCATATGAGCTTGAGTAGAGCTCAACCTTTCCCATTGACAAACAAGCACAGCTCAAGTTTACTATATGACTCAACTCACTTCGTTTGCATCCCTAATTCTCATCTATATTTTATCTAACTTTTAAATGACTTGTATCGTTTCTTTTAGTGTTTTTCCCTTTTATGAAGACAAGATAAATTATGATTTTCCTTTATGATTTCCCCCCATCATCAAGCCGTTCATCCCATCCACCATATTCATAAATTTTCTAATATTGAAGCTTCTTCCATTCAAATTAGAAACTAGACTACCTTTTTAATATATATAACAGATAGTGATTTAAAGTTTTCAATGCAACTTAGGATGACATGTTAAATAAAAACACTTAAAATTTACAATCTCCAAGTTACTAGTTCATAACTTCTACAGGAATTTTATTACTTTTAATGTACACACAGCAATATGCTTTTATAATTCTAAAGGGTAATTTAATAGTTGTCAAAATTCTGAAATTCTATGAGAAATAATGACTAAAATAAAATTTCAAGTTCACGTTTAAAGAACATCAACACGTATCACACTTCAATTCCAATTATGCACACAAATTAATGACTGCACCAATTAAAATAGGTTTCAAAAATTTATATCTCTCAAAGGAAAAATTAAGCCTTATGCTGGTACAAAGAAGACTCGCCTTGAAAGCAGTCATCCATATCAGTGAAGCACTTGAAGAATAAGCATCCAAAAAGTTCACACAAGAGTAAATGAAAATTAGATTTTTTTTTTTTTTTTCATGCTTATCCATTAAAATTTCATGACTCAAAGACTTATTTATAACCTAGAAAGGACCCAAAATAAAAAATTTAATGAGATTTGCCATTATCCATTAAAAATAATTAGTTTCAAGTTCCCCCTCATGAATATCAAAATTCCTTCAGTAAATCCAATTCTTCCTGTTTAAATTCAAGTCCCATTCCGCTCCATGATACTGTCAAAATGGAGGAAACAATCCCAAAGGACCAACTTAATTATTCTTTTTCTTCATCACATCTATCTACCTTACTATTTTATTTTAGTTTGATATCATGCCATCATGGTATTTTGTGCTGCACCTATATTTTCTGTGATTCTTTGCTTTTAGAAAAGGAAGAATTTGATTCGTTTGATGGTTTCTTGTTATTTTCATAACCATTGAAGGTTGAACTAAGCAACATATGTGCTTCCCAAAAATTGTGAATAGAATAGAAAGATTATAAAGTTTTCTTAAGAATTCTTAACTACTATTGTTGTTGACGTTTTTTTTAAAAAAAAATTTTTATGTGGGAGTGTTTTGCATAAAAAGAAAAGAAATACACTTTGCATTTATGTAGTGTACAAGTATACCTTTTACGCATGATGATAATTTGTAACTGCTATGGGTGCAGAAGAGGAAAAAATTGAACCAGTTGATGTCCAATAGGATGTCCAAAAATTTTTGTACATTCTCAAATGAATAGATGCAATTTCAGGATTACAGTAGTGCAACCAAAACTAATATATATTCTTTAGCTTGGGAAGCTGTTTACTGTTTCTTTGTTGCAATATTTCTTCTTCTTTGGTTTGGAGGATTGCACTTTTACCTGTATCTCATTTTCCATTTATGGTTGGAACTGAAGGTTTTTAACTGAAAAGCTAACTTCCCTTTGAAACCTATAATTTCAACCTTTCCATGATTGAGAGGAATGCTGAAGTTTCAAAAGAACAACATATTAGTAGGGTACAGTTGGAACTCACGCATTGTTTATTAAACAATGCATGAGTTCCAACTTAAAATTTCAGCTTTTCTATGACTGAAAGGAACGCTGAAGTTTCAAATGACTGAACATAGTTTCAAATGAACCTCTGCATCCTGTGAATCCCAATTTCATTTCTCTTGTTCATTTCTTTCTGTCATTTTCTTAGTATGTAATCCTATTTTTAAATATGTTGCCTTAATTTCATCTGTTTTATTTCTACTTGCAGTATCCAGATGCCAAAAACTTTCGCTGTTCATCTTGGAAATAGCAAAGATCTGATGGAAATTGCTGAAGATTATGTTGCCCAAAGGGTTCTTAGGGAGCATATACGTGAATCTCTTGGAGTTCGAAATGAAGATCTCCTCATTGCCATTATAAACAGTACTTGCTTGTCTATTTTGCTTGAATAACTGTTTCCTCAATTTATTAAAGAATTTGATGCAAGAACATGAACATACGATACTTTCTAGTTTTATATTGTATTTTTATATTCTGGCCAAATATAATTTTGTGGAATTTCTAGGCATAGCTGCTTTACTGCGATTCTATGAACTTTAAAATGACAATATTTGTACAAGACTAGGCGAGAAACATTGTATTCTTACTTTGTATGTAAGATAAACTCTATTCATCTAGTGTTGTAGACGCCATACATGATCAATTTTTTACTTAAATTTCCTAGAATCCGTGGAAGGTATAAATAAGCATGTTTGATAGTGGCTTGTAGGATGTAATGCTAATTTCCTGAATGAACATATTCACGTTTCTTTGTAAAATTGCAGGTGTATCTCGTGGAAAGGGACAAGATTTATTCCTTCAGTCATTTTATGAAAGTCTTAAATTGATCCGAGAACAAAAGCTTGAAGTGCCTGCAATTCATGCTGTAATAGTTGGAAGTGATATGAATGCTCAGACGAAATTTGAAGTAGAGCTGAGAAACTTCGTGGCAAGGAATTCAGGACAGAGTTCACTTCGTCAATAAGACACTTACAGTTGCTCCATACTTGGCTGCAATTGATGTGCTTGTTCAAAATTCTCAGGTATAGTTATTGGCCGTTCCTCAAACAGTAGTTTAGATCTTTTGCCTTTGAGTTGTCTCATCCGTCCTCAATATTTGTATTTCTGCTTCTGAATATTTTCTTTCTTAGCGTACCACAGCTTTGCAAGGGCAATAATAACTCACACTGCCCTCGAACCTTTTAAGTGATGACCTGAAAGTATCAATTTTAATGTCCACCACCCTGAGGAGTTGTTCGTAACAGCCAGACCCATACAAGAGAAGTGTCAGGCCTTAGTCAATTTTTTTTTATTATTATTTTTTATTTTTAGGCCTTAGTCGATAGTCGTTTAAAATATCCACAGAAATTTTCAGTGACATTGTAGTTTAGATATGCCGAACTTAGAGTGGCATTAAGTTAACATTGGGAATCTATAAAAAAAAAAAAAACTGCGAAATGTTAAAATAATGGAGAAAATATTAAGATAGAGAACTTATGCAAAAATCTGAATATTTGATATTGATTTTAATGGATGTGAGATTGATAACTATCGGTTAATATTACTAAAGAGCGAGTGATATGGAGCTGATAAATCTTATTACTTAAGATATATAACTTAAATTATTTGGGACGAGAACATAGCATCTAGAATTAAAGTTGATTAAAATGAAGAAGTGCCTTAGAATATAGTTTCGATTGATGAAACACAACACTAATACATGAATTGAATCTACTTGGAACTACAACTTCAATTAATAATCTATTTTTAAGTTGCTATAATCAGGTGTTTAGAAAGGTCATTTTCTGACCTCAAAGGGTCTGAGAAGCTTTGGGAGATATAAATATAATGTCCTGTACACTGGTACCTTTATTGACGTTATCTCTTAACCTCAAATGGTCCCTGGGATTATAAATGTGTTAGATATCCTCGATGTAGATTTCTGATCTCTCTTCTTTCTGTATAGTCACGAGGAGAATGCTTTGGGAGAATAACCATAGAAGCTATGGCATTTCAGTTGCCAGTACTGGTAAGTCTCCCATCAATTATTTCAGCATTGATTTAAACTTTATAAATCTTCCGAAAGTCTCTCGGAACCGATGAAAATTTATAAGATGGTTTTGATCAAATAATCAACAGACAGTGCACACTGAGATTGTTGATGATGGTTTGACTGGTTTGCTTCATCCTGTGGGGAAGGAGGGCATTAGTCCATTAGCGAAGAACATTGTAAAGCTCGCTAGTCATGTTGAGAGAAGGCTGAGCATGGGGAAAGAAGGCTACAAGAGGGTGAAAGAAAGGTTCATGGAACATCACATGAGTGAACGAATAGCTTCAGTTCTCAGACAAGTTCTTCAGAGCCGTTCTGCTTGAAACCCCCTTTTTGGTAAATTGCAATTTGTGAAAATGAGTTTTCTTTATAATGTACAGAGATGATTCTTTTTTTTTTCCCGTTTTGTTTAATCTCATCTTCTTTGTAACGAAGAAAACTGTGCTTTTAGAGTATAAGATTGACTAATTTTCCCTTAAATATATGGCCCATTGTACCAGCTACGTCACGCTTGAGACATGCATCATTCCCAAAAGTTGATTTGGGGATAAAATTTACATTTTTAGTAGGACGCATAATTTATAAATTATAAAAAAAAACAGATGATCAGGTACTAGCGCAGCAACATTTAACGCACATTCATCAATGCTTGTTGGCTGTTGTCTAAATTCATTTACAATTTTCTAAAGATAATATAATTTAAAATATATTGGGGTTTTTACATACATACCACTCCAAACTATACAATTTACTCATTTAACACATCAAACTTTAATATTACCCGTATATCATGCCAAATATTACCGTAAATCATTTTTACCATTCAAAGTGGACGGGAGTGAAGACGGACTCATTCCGACATTTGTTGTTGAGCGTTCAGCATTTTCCTCTTCTGGCTGCTTTTTTGATTCCTCAGAGTGAGAGAGTGAGAGAGAGAGTGAGAAAGAGCGAGGACGGTGGGAAAGTCCCTCATTCTCGGTCAGATTCGATTCACCCTCATTCTCGTTCCGTCCGTGCGAGCCTCTCTCTCCAGCGAGCCAATATCTGAGCGTCAACTAGACTCTCTCTCTCCCTTTGTCTCGTTTATTTAAAGGGGTAGGGTTCTCCTCTCCTCCCGGATGAGATCCTCTTCCTTCCCCTTGCAAGTTCAACAGAGAAACTCATCATCAACCATCTGTTCCAGTTCAACTAATCCAGATCTTTGTAGCAATGATTGTGATGGATGGTACATGGCATTCATGCATCACATGCATCAGAACAAGTTATCGTCACATTCACTCGCAACATCACAAGCTGGTTGATCCTTATGCAATCGGAGCTCTTTATAACCATCCGCTGGAAGGTCTCCTCTTGGACACATTTCTGATTTCTGGGATGACTGCTCAAACAGCAGTTTTCTTTGTTTGTTTTGCCGTGATCAAGACTGTTGATGATCACTGTGGCCTTTGGCTTCCTGGCAATATTTTCGTTTTCAAAACAACACACGGCTTATCATGACATCCACCATCAGCTCCAGGGAGCAAAATATAACTGCTCTCAGCCATTCTTTTCAATATGGGATAGAGTGCTGGGAACCCACATGCCCTACAGGTTAGTTAACCGGGAAGAAGGTGGTTTTGAGGCCAGGCAGTTGAAGGATTAGCTTAAAGCTCTACATGCGTGTGAGAAGGGTTGGAGCTGGCAGGGCTGCTGCCATTGATCAAAGAACTGAATATATATATTAGAGGAAGAATGTGTCAGCCATTAGCCTGATGATGTTTATATGGATGAGATTGTGGGTGAGTTTTCTTTCTTGATAAATTGCTTCTTTCGCTTGTCTCTGTATTCTGCAGTATTAGAATGGTTTTGCACGACTCTTACAGAAGGAATCATGTTATTATTAGATCTGAATATTAAGATTGACCTGTAGAGTCTGGATTTCATGTTTTTTTTTTTTTTGGAAATGATGCATTTAATTAAGCTCTTCTGATGTACATAGCAGTTGCAGATACTGGATTTGCTTTCTTAGTGCCTCATTCCTTCGATTAAATGCATTATATGCTTATATTTTAGTTTAAAAATGCTTCAATAAAAGTGATAACTGGCCTTATTTATTTCAAAAAAAGATTTTTTTTCATTAATTTCTTTGAAAATGAGATGAGTGCTGTGCTATCTCTGTAATATTTATATGTAGTTGAATGATTCTAATTCAATGGCACAGGTTGCCATCCACAACAAACATGTTAATATGGGATTCATGAAGCTCAATTTCTTACATTAGTCTCTATCTGAAAAGGAAGAATTGATCATGTCAAGACAGTTGTCTGTAACCCAAATGTCTGATATATATATATTTATTTATGAACAAGTTGCATCTTTCGATAATTTTGATTTCAAAAGAGAAATTACAAAATGGTTTAAAGGTAGATATATAGCTGTTAAATCTCTTGGATAGTATTGAATGGTTTTGATTAGTTAAGTGCGTGAATCAAATTAAACTTTTAAAAGAATATTTATATGTTGTTGGACCATTTAGATATCTTTAATTTTTTTAATCAATCATTAAACGACGAAAGTCAAGCTTTTCTATGTTATATTATGTAATCAAAGGTGTGGATTTTGAGTTTAAAGGTTAGGAGGAATGGTAATTGCAAATATATATCTTAGGAGAATAAAAAAGGTTCATCACATGTATACTTCCATGCAAATAGGAATTCATGATCATTTTACTTCAGCTTATATTTTGTCAATCACATTTAATTTGTTAATCAACACCATTAATCTTAAATCTCACTAGTAAAATTAATAAGAAATAAAATTTCATAATTTTTTTAAAATAATTATATTTAAGAATTTTTGCTGATATAACGCCCTATCTAGGCTTAATATTTTTGTGAGGTGATGAAGGCAATGGGATTTATAGGAAAAATTTTGGGAGGTTTCTTTTTGTATTTTAGATTGGTGGCGAGAAGCTAACGGTCATTTTTTTTAAGAAAAATAATGTAGAGGCACACGAACAATATGTGATTTTAACTAATAAACTTACTTTGATTAATCAGACAAGCCAAGTCTGTTTTGTTTCGGTTGCGTCGCTGGATTTGTTCTAGTTATTATAAATTTGGCTTTGATGAATCGGATAGAAATATCAGGTCGAAATTTACCTGAAATTATGAAAAATGCATCATCTCAATCTAATTCATTAGCCAATTTCAGTTCATCTATCCATGATTACACTATTTTTGATGTGGGAAAATTTGATTTTTTTTTTCTTAAATATAATAAAATTTATCAAGTACGAGTTTCACAAACAGAAGATTATCATGTTTTTTGATAGAAAAGGCAGCTGTCAAACAGAAGGATCTCTATGCATCAATAAATTACAAAATATTTCACCTGCCTTGCCTTATCCAAAAATTGAGAAAGCAAAATAGAAAGTGAGCTTAAAAAAAATAACTCTGAAAAAGAAAATTGAAAAATCAGACAAAATCAACAATAGAACAATGACATATCACATTCAAACAAATAACTTATTGTCTCAATTTTCAAATCATATCAATATACAGATTAAGTTTACAGACAGGACTTAAAACAGAGGCTTCTTATTCCAAGACTTGCAGACCAAAATAAAATATAAACGACACTCCAACAAAATCCAATCCGCTCTGATTATGATGATTACCTCACACAAATAATAATAATATCACATTAACAGCGGCACACTGATGGCTTTATAAGGAAACCTATTTACAGCTAGCAATAAATCAAACAGATACATATAGGATGATAGGCAAAATGGAAGACAGCAATCCTATATATCTGCAATCCACACTTTTATAAAACAAGGTGGAAAGATTGCAGTCGAAAACAAGCACAGAAAGCTGATGCAGATTATCACGACTAAAGATGGAAATGCTAAGATCAATGATTGGAAGATCATAGGATGTCAAGGAGAACTCTTTTGCACGAATGCGACTGGTTTGAATTGGGGCGAGGATCTCTTTTGCAAGGTGTTTGGTTCGTATTTGAGACAGACTTTGAAGAAGAAGCTCCCAAGACGCTTAACAGAAATTTTCTCTCCTGAAAATTTTTTTAAAAAATAATATCAAAAATACATACATATAAAAAATTTAACATCTCCCTTCACACCCTTGGCTAACACCACCAAATCACTTAACATTAGGTGACAAAGAGACTGATACCATTCAATGAAACATGCTTAGTATTCAGACAACAACAAAAAAAATCTTCTGTTGTACGCATGCTGTTTCCATTACCTCCCTGTAACCACCTTTGCAATTTCTGTCCATCGGTTCCCAAATATCTTCTGAGCCTGCACATCAACTCAGAACTCAAAAATCAAAAGACAAAAATTAAAATAATAGAGCACTGGTTGCTGGTCAACAATTGAGACTTTAAACATATCAGTGATCTATGTGGTTGCAAGATTCAGGAAGTGTTCATGGGGGATTTAATGTATACCCAACCAAAGAAACATTTTTTTTTTTAAATGTGTGGTATTACCATTAGCCTTCCAACGTAAGAAATATTGCATATCTTGACAAATTGTTCAAATCAAATGAACATGCTCTATGTATATCTCCTAGAGTAGCTGGAGCTACTGAAGTACTGAAGAATATAATCTCGATGTCATGATTAAGCAGCTTCTCATCTTATATTTCTTGAATTCAAAATTTGATCGAGGTTATTAAAGCCACCCTAAATTCTGGATTTAATAAATCCTGCCAACAATAGAAATTAAAGGATCTGATTGTAGAATTTTAAGATTTAGTAAATCTCAATCCTTGTGTCAGAACAATTTCAAGGTTTAGCTTGGATTAAAAATACTGATAATGAAGTAATTTGTTAGGCAGAAATGTCCGCCTAATAGTAAAAGAATTCAGAAAAAAATAAATAATAAATGAAGGTAAGAGTGTAACCTCAATTATCTCTGAATTTGCTGAAGTGGGACCTTTCAGATCTTCTTGTCCTCTCCTACAAAATACATCAAATTTCCATCATTAAAATACTCAGTTCCATCAATTCAGTAAGAGGAAACTTGGGATAACACTTGATTGATGTCAAAGTATGCTAATTTACAAAATTTAAGCAAGTGCAAATACATTTAAGAAAAAAAATAGTAACTCATATCCAGAAAAGGATTAATGAACACAGTTCCTTGCTTGTATGGGACTCCATGAATTAATAGCCATCCACACTCCGGTTTGGAATGTTGGTAGAGGCGTTACAGGAAAAGAATGAAACAGCTACAAGATTCTTTTCAGCGGAGAGAGGCTCAGAACATGAGGCTCGAAGGGAGAATGAGGCTGTTTCCCCACGGTCCTCGTCTTTCTCACTCTCTCGCTCTCTCTCTCTCTCTCTCTCAAATCAAAATGCAGTGAGAAGGCAAGAGGAAAATCTCTGAGCGTTGACGAGCGAAATGTCCGGAATGAGTCCGTCTTCTCCGTCTCCACTCTTACGGGCTTCTAATGGTAAAATGATTTATAATATTTGTGGTATCAGTGTAATATTAAAGTTTGATGTGTTAAATGAGTAAATTGTATAGTTTGGAGTGGTATGTATGTAAAAACCCCAAATATATTTAGATATGTGCGACAAGGCTCATAACTATTAGTATTTGCAATGAAAAGGTGGCAATTTTGCTTTCAGTAATAGTTTTAATGAAGCGTAAGGTAAAAGTAAAAAATTCCGCTTTATGCATTTTGGTTTAGATAGGTTTATTCACCCATTATTACAGCAAAAAATTCGACTATCAGCTTCAAGGAATCAACACTGTTTGCATGGTTATCATATCAAAAACAAAAAAAAATACGAAAATTTCTGCAAAAAATGAAAAAGAAGCTCGAGTATTACATTTCTACAACTAGAAGCAAGCTACTGCTTTTAAACCTTAAGTACATGTAAAGTTATGAACTGCTACAGAATAATCACATACGCATACAAATCTAGTTGTTAGCGCATGGCAAAATCTATTATAGCAGATACTTCCAAAATGCTGGGCGGTCCCTTGATATAACAAGCACCCTTGAGTCCATATAATCAAATGTTGGACGAAATAAGTCATCTGGACCAATAGTTTCCTTCACTAAATCTGTGCTTCCACTCTCACTGAATGCATCAAACACAAACAGCCCCATTCCACATATGCCCATAACAATATTTGAGTTTCCCCAAACCTGAGTGACTGAAGAGTGATGATAATGAGAGTTGAATTCTGGCATCAGATAGGTGGCGACAAGACTTCCTTTACGGAGCGAAAAATGCTCGATGTGTGAGCGCGGGCTACAGCTCCTCACCGATAATCTTCCTTCAGTGCTCCCAAGTAAAATGGAGTCGCCACGAGAGAAGATGGAGAGAGCATTAGCACCATGCCTGGGTATCTTAAGTCCTAGGCTAGAAGGGATTCGAAAATCAAACACATTAACACTATCCTGAGTGCTTAAAACACCATCATTCCCTTCCACTTCAGTAGAGCTTGCTCTGCATCAAATATAACAAGACTTGTTAGATGGAAGTAGAAATGCACTTCAGCATTAAAAGCTAAGATCGAGCCACAAACTGGTGAAAACCACAAATTATCAGCATAATCTGATCGATATGTTAAGAAGCTGGTTGGTTCAAAGTTATTTAGATAGCAAGGTAATTCAGGGAAGTGTAACTCATACAACAATGTCATCATCTTACTCAAATAATGTTAAGAATGACAGTCATGTTATTAATTATTTTAACAATAAATAGCTTTAACATCTAGATGTCGACACATTTGAATGACATTTAGATATCAGCAAAATATTAGTTAAATGTAAGTTTTGTAACTGTTAGTTGAAGAGGCTACCAAACCAAACAACTATGTTAATAGCATAACATTAAATAGCATATACTAGTGAATCAAAGAGCCACTAATTTTCCTCTTTCAATGGAAGGGGACCTATAGTACTGCACAACTAGGACTTAGTAATAAAGATAAAATCTTGTTCAAATCATTACAACTGCCTGATGGTAATAGGTACAATTTGTAGAGATGAAAATATTTAGAATTACACATTATCAAGCATGAGAAGCATCTTTCTTAATCAGCAAGAAGGCCAAAAAGTTTTCCACGCCAAAATTTGATAACATATGAGAACAAAAAGAATGAAAAGTTTTAGAAAGGAAGACACCAATGAAAGAACAATTCACCTCTGACGAACGCCAGCGCCTATCTCGGCATCTGTGTTGTTCACATGAAGGCAATAGATTATTTTGCCAACAAAAGGTACAATTAGGGTTGGCTGTGGATTGAGTGAATTGACATCCCAAAGAGTAATGGCTTCCCTTTCTGCTATTACTACCTTCCCCCTGTTTCTCCATTGGAGAGGGCTTGAGTATTCCATTTCAGCAACTGGACTATTCACTTCCCATGTCATTACCAGATCACCGTCACGGATATCATAGGCATTGACAACCTTCTGCCTACTGGATGTGGAGATCATCAATGGTCCACATGGCCTACACCAAAAAGATTGATTTTCCAACAAGGATGATGACGTCTGCAGGGAACTTCTGGTACGGGAAGCAGCTGCAGTTCTGCTTGATGAGCCTGAAAAACTATTATCCTTTCCACCTACAACGTGAAAAGCTTTAACATCTTTAAAAAGTCCAGGAACAAAATCCAGACTCCAATGCATTCCCAGCTGATGCTGCAACAACATATTGTCCAGAGCATCCATCTATTCCAGGGAATTAGCCAACAATCACCCCATAAATTGCTTGGAAAGCCAGCTGGAGGCTTGTATTCAGATTTCACCTGGTACAGGCATAAGCAATTTCTGAGTCCATTGTCCCTTGGGTCAAATTTAATCCAACAAAAAAAGGCAAATGTGGACAAAAGGTAAGAATTAAAGCAATTTGCAGTGAATTGACAATTTAATGAAATGAAAGTAAATTTCTCCTTCGTGATAACTTGAGTAATCAATTACATTGCCATGGATGTCAAGCAAAGGACTATCATGCATTTGGACTAACTCTATAGGACAATTTGACAAAACTAGCATCATCATTTAACTTTAACTGGGAATTGAAAATGGTAGCATAATTTACAAAAAAATGAATTTGAAATAAATAACGCAAGGATTTTTGTGATCTATGGCATACCTCACAGTTGGAGATGTCATAGTAGGAACACGAATTATCATCATGAGCAAGAAGAATAGCTTCTCCTCCAGAAACAAACCATCCTCCAGTCGAAACCTTTCGACCAATTTCAGACAGCTGATGAATACTAGACTCCTCAGTAGCTAGACATGACATCGATGGAGGATTATTCTCGGAAGAGCCAATTTCTTCAAGTTTTTCATTAGATTCCAGTGCAAGCTCCTGTTGTTGCCCTTTAATCATGCTCCTTGAATCATTTTGGCCAGAAGATGCATGCTCAGGTTGCTTTTTGTTTACCATGCCATTAGTGAATTGCACGTTTACATCTAAATTTTTAGGTTTAGGCTGCTCTTCTCTTAAAGAAGCCAAAAATTCCAGTGCAATGGGGCTTTCATCAGTCAAACCATCATCTATATTTTGGCCTCCAGTCATCCTTAAACAAGCTGCTTCACAGCACTTATCCTGTTCTGCCGAGATAACTGATGGAAGACGATCCCTCATTAGCCTATGATGTGGGAAGAATCTAGCTTCCAGTTCTTCATGGTCCAAGCTTTTACCGGAAGGTAATGAATTCCTTATTTTTTCTGTCAGATTTGAAACTACACAATCATCAAATTTGCCAGCATATGATGAAAAAAATTCAAAATTGGCCCCATCCTTAATGTCATCCACAGCTTTTTCAACGCCAAATATTTTCTTCTGGATATCAGAAAGAACCAGCCTTGAGTTACCTGGTTTGTTCTTATCTAACATATCTTTGGTTTGCTTGATCTCCAGGGCTATTTTTTGAACCTTACCTTCTAATAGTGCAAGCTTCTCTTGAAGGCTGTTCCGATATCTATTAGCAGCGTTACCATCCTTCAGAGCTTCCACCTCATCATTTCCCTTGGCCCTTACTGCTTCAAGACCTAGTTGAACTGCCTCACTTCTGTGATGCACATGAATCAACGAAGTTTTTCTAAGCTCACCTTGGAAATTACCAAGATCATTCAAAGAATTCACATTATCTACAGCGTGGTGCAAATTCAAGCAAATTTTCTCCATTTGAACTGCTGTGTTATCAACACAGGTCCATCCTTCTGTCTCACAACGGCCTTTAGAGACCAAATCCAACGTTTCCTTGTTTTCAGAGTTATCAAATGACTTGACATCTATAGTCAGAAAGCTCCGAACATTGTTCACATCATATTTATCACTTCCCATTGTTTCATTTCCACGATCATTTTTGTCAATGTGCTTTACCTCAACCGAGACAACTTCATCTGCATTACTTTCTAAAACCATATCACCATTGCTCCGGCTCTCATCCACTGGCTTCGCGTTAGGACCAGAAATATCATTTCTAACACCAGTCTGAGAATCAAAAGGAACAATATCCAATTCTTCCGTTTTACGACCAACTTTCTTTAAAGAGTTATAAGAACTCTGCTGAGGCTTTGCGCTGGAGCAACCTTTAGATTTGCAATTATATGTAACCCCTCTCATCAAGTTCACATATTTCTCACTGTTTGCAACCGAATTCTTACCCACTTGGAATTTTCCCACCAATTCCTTATCCAAAGGTCTAAACCCAGATAAGCTTCTCCTTTCTCCGAAGCTAGAAATTCTGTTGATGTCATCGCCACAAAAGTTAGCAACTTTACCTCTAGAGAGGGAAGATGTAGACCGAATGACCGCGGATGCAGGCTTCTTCGAATGCTCGAGCGGCCTCGGGTGTTCCGAAAGAACGACAGAAGCCCGTCCGGCTGAGAGGGGTCTCGGGTTATCTTTTCCAGCGAAGGAGCAGGGGTAAGATGGACGACCTGCGGAGATGGGGCGTGGATTCTCCTTCCCAGGATGGTCGAGCCGAGGGATCGAAGGCCGACGGACGGAGATGGGTCGTTGGAGCTCTTTTTGGGCTGCGGCGAGAGGGATACTCTGCGATCTTGGCTTCTCCTGGTGAAAGTTAAGGGGTAGGGCTTTTGTGGGCTTGGAAGCAACGATCTTTCCACCTGCTCCTCCTCTCTCCTTTAGCCTGTAAGACATTTCTCTCTGGTTTACGTCTAGGGAAGGGAGGGAGTGGGAGAGGGAGAGAGGGAGGGAGGAGGGAGAGGGGAGGAGAGGGACTGCAGGGGGGGAACAGAGAAAGCGAGGGTGCGGTAATTGTTGAATGTATTTCGAATTTCAAACCATGACTAGCTATGCGTATGATTAAGGGCGAATTTTTAGAAAGAGGTTCGATTTAAGACAGTAAATGAATTTCGATATTTAACTGATTATTTAAAATTAAATGTATGAAAGTATTAGTTTTATAAACAATAAATCGTAAATGCTATATATTTAATTGCCTAAAAGAAGAATGAGTGAGATCATGCGCGGGGGGAGGGTGGGAGCACGTGCGTCTGATTCGAATCTGGGATATGATTAGTACTATTTAAGTTAAAATACTAGCTTTCCTCCCACCCTTTGCTTCTACATCTTGTGAATTCTGATGACCGGACTCAGCCTCAAGTGAAGGTAACCCTGTCTTTTTCTAATATCTCACCTTTCAATTTTACTTGTCTAAATCCGTAAATCCTTGCGTTGAAACTCTCATCTTTCTACTCCTTCTTTGCGGTCAAGAAGAACAAAGTCAACTCGATGGTAACTCGTTTCTATCATTCATCTTGAATCACTATTTTGCGTTTACTTCTTGGATTTGAGTGGGATTTAAGCTGGATTTAACTTAAATCCATCTAAACGATATTTTTTGGATGAGTTAAATCTGCTGCCTTTGTAAATTATAAATTTGTAATCCCGTTAAAGCCTCTTTCACAAGTTAAGGGGTTGTTTGGCTGCAAGATTTGAGCAGGATTTAAGCCAGATTTAACTTAAATGCAGCCAAATGGCATTTTTGGGCAAGTTATATCTGCTACCTTTGCAATTCCGTTAAAGTGAGGCTTTTTTGCTACATAATTTGAGCTAGATTTAAATTACTTAATCTAGCTAAACAGTATTTTTTTGGGCAAGTTAATTCCGTTAGTAAAATTTGAGCAAGATTTAAGCCAGATTTAACTTAAATCCAGCCAAACGGTATTTTTGGACATGTTAAATTCACTGCCTTTGTAATCCGGTTAAAGCAGGGCTATTTGGCTGTAGGATTTGAGCATGATTTAAGCCGAATTTAACTTAAATTCAGCCAAATGGTATTTTTGGACAAGTTAAATAGGTTGCTTTTGTAATCCAGTTAAAGCTGCTTTCACAAGTTAAATTCGAATTTGCAAAAGTTTGTTTGTATGTGTATTCAAGAATATGCATTTCTCAGAAGTTATAAAATAAGCTTTTAGAAAGACAAAATTAAAATAATACATTCTTGCTCTAATGGTGGAAATAAAATAAGTCAGCTTGCATATGGCCATTAATCTATATAGTTATTATTCTTGGGTATAAATCAAATAAATCAAACTCCACTTACTATAGACCCAAATTAAGGTAGGAAAACTTGTATTTCACCAAACATTAGATAACTCAAGTTTTATATGACAAGACCCATGTAATAACTTGGTTAATTCTTTTTAATAAGTAAAAATAAATAATTTTGACTTCCCATGAAAATAAAATTGCCAAAACATAAGAAAAGTCCAAGTTAATGAGTGACTTATATGTATACTCGAGGTTAATTTTCTTTTAAAACATAAATCTGTGACATGTCACTTTTAGTGTTAGATTATATATAATGTGTGTTTATTATTGTCATTTCTTTGTTTGACAATTTATTTTAAAAAATGTGAATCGCCAAAATATTTTATTAGTACGTATATACTCTTGAAGTGTAACATCTCTTTGTTAATTTATATATATTTATAGCTAAAATAAATATCTTTGTGATGTGATGTGATTATTTTTGTATTGTGATTCTTAAATCTCATATTTTTAAGTTAAATTTTTCATGATTCTAATTTTGTCTTGTGATATTGAGATTTATTATGTCTTAAATCTTATAAAATTTTTATTTTATTTACTTATTAATTATATGATTTATATTAGGCAATCTTAGAGGAGCAAAATATTCAAAATATTTTTTGGAGACAGTTTTTTCTGATTGATTAAGGTATGTGAATATTTTTTATTTAAAAAAAGGCCAAAGGTGTGTCTTTTTTGAAAATTTATTGATTTGTTATTTCTTAATAAATCAGGTGTGTCTTTATTAAAAATATTATTGATTTTATTTTTGAGTACAAAATTTATTTGCTTTATTTTGAAATTCTTATTATTTTAGAAAAGGCAGAATGTGTGCATTTATTTAGTTTTTTTTTAAATATGATTGAAAGTATATCTTTTGATTTTCTTATCCATATTAATCTTCAATAATTTACATTAGTATTTTAATTGATTCTTATAATTATTTTTTATCTTGTGTATTTTAAAATAAGTTTACGGATCTTTAAGTGAGATATTTTATTTTCTCCGACAGCTCAAGAGTCATGCTGCACATGAAAGTCATGCTGCACATAAGGAGAAAATATTAAGTGAGTCGAATGTGAAGTCGGGATGTAGGTTTACGTCAGACTTTATCTGTATTTTGTTGATATAAAAAAAAAATATGTTTTTCACTTAACTTGCATTAGCGCTTAATGGCGGCGTTTGCATTACGGCATATCCGTTTAAATAGTGGGAGGAGAAAATATTACACGCGTCGTTCCATATTCTTCGGCACATAACAGTTTAGGGATTTCTTTTTGCGCATTAAATTTTCTTGGCTCGGCTCCCGCTCTCTCCCGGCGTGCATCCAACCTTCCCCCACAGATTTGCTAAATCTTGGGCATTAAAAATTGAGATATTTTAGGAGATTGCATGAGATATTTCTTCATGTTTTCTTGAACTTTAATGAATTTAGATTTTCTCTGTTGTTCTCACCGTCGAATAGGAGAACATTTGGAATATTTGAGTTCTTTAAAGGAAAGACCTTTACCAGATGTTTTGTATGTATGCTCTGTTATGATACACACCGTTATTTTTAAAATTTTGAATTGTGGGCTTGTCATATTAGTGACCTACATATGTGTGCCACAAAGTCAAAGTCAAGCTCGCAAGTTTAATTCGACGGACTTTAGAAGCGACATTGCGTAAATCGAGGCTCAACGCCTTGGCGTCGAAAATGGTGAAATGACCTCGATCGACAAACGGACTTGGTTGAGTTGAAGCGTCAGTGATCGATTATAAATATTGCAAAATCCAACGATCAATCGATTAAGCGCTATGATGTGTTGACATATATGAAGTCGGCGAGACAATATCGAATAACGTATTCATGAATTGATCGTAATAAATTAGCTTGAAAATAACTATCAAATGAGACTATCGCTCAATTTGGAGTGCGTACAAATATCGAATAATTTGAAATGATTGCACGCAAATGGTGAAATATCTTAGGCATGTCAAAATCAATCAAGGACCTCCGGCGAGCGAAATTTGCCATCGCGTTCAAAATGTCGAAAGTGAGTTATAAATATATTCTTTAATGATCATGATGGCCGAGTTGTCAAACGTATACACATATCGAGTCGAGATCAAGCCGATCGTCTGATGAAATTGGTGATCAATTGAAATGCGAAATATTTCAAATAAGAATTCTTTCGGACAGTACGTGTGCAGTGGTCGAAGGATTTTGGTGAAATGGCGATTTAGCATATTCAATGAGCAAATGATCCGTGGCTTTGCGTGTTCATTCAGCGATGGAATTCTGCAAATCGATATATATATTGTTTATCATTTGTCGCATAAAATTCACATCAAAATATTTAATAAATTCAAAATTTATTTTAAAAAATACCCAAATTACCCCCATTTCCCCCCTATTTTTAGTTTTCTGAAAAAAAAATAAAAATAAAAATAAAATTGAAAAGAACCACTCCCCCTCATTTCCCTCAACTACTTCCTCTCATTCTCCCACACTCATTCTACACAGCACACACTCTCTTATTCTTCAACTTTCCACATTTCTCTCTTCCTATAGCATTCCCTCTCTCGTTGACAACAAAAAATTCTGCACAGGTAAAAAATCTCTCCTCCCCTCTCGATTCCTGCTCTGCTCTGACCGCGCTCTGCTGCAAAGCCCTCCGACCCGCGTTCCGCGATTATGTCAGGTCTTCCATCACGCGACGATGCGGCCGCCCACAACCCGGCACGGATTGCTGCATCCACGACCACGACCCGACCGCGCCGCTCGCTCCGCATCAGCCCCTGGACTCGCGCGTCCGTCCATATCCGTAATCCGCCTTCCGCGTTTCGTCCATTTTGAGCCAGGAACCTGACCCCGCATTTCCGCTCGCCCAACACGCGCGCTGTTTAACCCGCGTGACCAGCCCGCCCAGGTCGCCAACAGCCGTCCGCAGCGGCGGAAAGTGCGCGTCTGCCGTCTGCCGCCAGTCTCGCCGATCCTGCCGCCGGTCCGCCGGCTCCTGCAAAACCGCGTAACCACCCTGCGCCGTTCGTAGCTGTCCATGGCCCAAAGCCCGTTATGCTAGCCCACCGCTCCACTATTGCCGTCCAGCCTCCAAACAAACTCGGTATTATCGTCCTTCCAATAATCCTTCTAGTTTTTCATTTGGAATCGGAAGAACATCGTCGAGGCGATTCTTCCGCAGTAGCCATTCAGTTGTATTCTGTGCATGAAGAAAATCATCAGTCAATTCTTCTTCGATTTTCGACGCAGCGCCCAGATCCCTTCGGTATTGGTTACACAGCGAATTGGGAAGAACATCGTCAAGGTGAATTCTTTTCGATTTTTGGTTGCACTCCGTAGCCTTCTACCTTCACCAAAAAGAACATCAGTAAAAGAATTCTTCGATTTTAGGCATCTCTTACCATTCTCAATCAAATCCAAGTTCCTTTTCAGTATTCAAAATAAGTCGAGTATGTGGGATATGTTGGTATATATTATGCTTGTGTTTCTTTGGGTTTGAAGACCTGGGTTGTATGAGGCTGAAGGGATGAAAAAAAATAAATTGTTCCACTAAGCTCAAGAGACACTTGTTAGATGTCTCACTAAACAAATCTCTTTCGAAATTTTTACATTCTAGACTTAGAAAAAAAAAATATATATATATATATATATTATATCTTCTTTGGGTTTAAAGGTCTCTGGCTTTCGGGAGGGTGTGAGATGAAAAGCTAGTTGTGGTGTGAGACATCACTCATCAGCCAAAGGCGTCTTGGGTAATAAACACCCCTGATACAAATGGCTGAGGCGTAAAATTTTATATAAATTCTAGACTTAGAAAAAGAGGGGGGGAATGAATATATATTTTATTTGTCTTTTTTTGAGGTTTGAAGGCCTCGTTGTGCTCAAGAGAGAGCGACGAGATGAAAAATCGGTTCTTGACACCTGCCACGCGAGAGGCGTCTTCCGCAGTGCCTCGATCACCCGCGGTGAGGAGGGGCATAGTCATCAAATCTTTTGACTTGGAAAGGAGGTGGAAATGACTTAAGAGCTTAAGGAAATCTGCTCTAATTTTAAACTAAAGCGTCAAACAAGAAAAAAAAAGAGGGAGGCTTACAACAAATTTTGGGAAAAAATAAAATATTCATTTAAAATCTAAGAATTTGGGAGATTATTAAACTCACAAACTCTAATTGTATTCTCATGGTTTAATTGAGCGTGAGTTTTCTTTTTTGTAAATTCCAATTAGATAAGCTTTAATTGGAATTAATATAAACTCATAACAAACTTGCAATAAACTAAAATCTAAAGATGAATCAGGTTTAATAATCTGAATGTATGAAACTTGCAATAAACTCAAAATCTAATGATGAATCCAAAGTGGGTTTAATAATTCTTATACGAATGTGGAGGTGATTATGCTAGTTAATAAGCATTGAGAAAAAAAAGCAACAAACAATTATAATTTATCATGTAAATTAAACATAATCAAGTTGGAAAAATTACAAAAACTCAACAAATAAACTATAATGTCGTGGTGTTAAATCTAAATCAAAAGCATTGCTGGATGCGCTTGTAAAGCGGAAGATGATACTAAATCAAAATCTACAAAATCAAAGGGCTTCCTTCAATCAAACATTAAGAAATTTTATTATAATTATGATTTTCAAAATCAATGATCTCATTAATTAGATAAAAATAGTCAAGCTACAAACACTTGCATGTGCTTGGACATAGAGATTTCAAGTGCAAATTTTAATGTTTGAAAATGCTGCGTAGGCTAATTTAGAATAAAAAAAATAAAAATTTGAAATCAATCTTATAATTCAAACATAAAATTGTCTGAAATCACTATACACCACATGTGCCTAAATTAGTTCAAGGATCTTTAGGCGGTTGCTTCCGGTTAGTCTTATGAGTTCGTTAAGGTTAACAAAACCTAAAAATAATAAGATCAAATTGAAATATCTAAAACAAATGATTTTTGTTAAGTGTCGTAGATCCTCTAGCATGCGAGTTAGATCTAAAACTCATCATTATTAATCAAATAATTCAATTAAATATCAATCTAAAATGGCAATGAAAATCATTAAAAAATCAAAATCAATCTATCCACCTTCACTATTTTTTGGGTGACAAGAAAACTCTAGCTCACAAAGGAGCCAATATCAAATCAAGTGTTCTACTATGTTCACTCTCAATTAATCTCTTGCCAGTAAGGATGTGACCCGTGTCCTCTGACTGCATGGTTTAGCCAGTAGGCTCCACTAATAAAGTAGTTACGACCAGAGTCCTTTGATCGGGTGGTTTGGCCAGTCCGACTCCATTATATTACGATCACGACCGTAGCTCGTATGCTCCCCAATGGCTCTGCCCTTTGAGTTGTGAATCATAGGGTATACTTGATAGGGTAAACAACCCTCTGTTAGCTAAGATAGACTTAAGATTATCTCCTTAGACAAACACCCCCCGGGTCTACAAGAATTTCTTGGACGACGTAACCCATGTGTTGCTAATGAGGATCATTTTGTTGGTTATTACCTCTCCGTAGACTAGGGACCACGGCCCGGGATGGCGGAACCATGGGATCTAGATCAGACGCGTCATCATTCCCCAACCATCGATTTAAAATGATGAATTTCATATCTTAAATTCTAAAACTCCATATCTTTTCTACTTATGCTACACATTTAGCGATTTAATGACTAACTCAAAGTTCTCTCTCACTTATTAATTAACTATAGGGGCTTATCATAGGAAACACGGAACCCGGATCTAAAGTTCTCACCAAATGAGGATGAAATCTCAGGTAGTATCTTATCTACTATTCCACTTCTAAAATTACGACACTTTGAATCACTCTTTTCATCGAGAGGTGGCAAATTTTTTGAGAGATTCTGGCGACTCCGGGGGCAGATTCTCTTTCCATCTTTGGCTAGTCATATATGTGCTATAGTAATAATAAAATTTTTGAAAATTCAAAATAATAAAATGGTGATTTAAGTGTGTAATAAATGCAGTATGAGGCTCTATGTAGAATGAATCATTCTGTATAGTGTCTTTATTACACCATTATTGGTTCTGTAGTACCTCTGCATCGTAAAAGTATGGGATAAAATAATAATTGCTAATTACTAATCCCATCTTTCACTTTTGCAGAAATGGATCTACAAAGCTCTCCTTTCACCGTTCAGCTAGGTTGTGGTGTGAACATCTGCCTAGTCAATGTCATCATCAACATTAGAGATATCGGAGCTACCATCCAATTTGGTAGCTTGAATTTCCCGACTATCGTAGCTGCTACTCCTGAAGTACCCACCCACGGTACATTCGTCCGAGGCCATACTGGAAGGCCTCAAATTACTGAACCTCCTTCTAGCCATGTTTGCCAACCAGTTTAACAACCAACTGCTGTCAAGGAGTTCTCCTAATAGAGAACTTCAATTTTTAAGAGGCTAGGTCAATCTGAAGCTCCCATGATGAAAAGAATCGTCAAGGGCCAAACTGTGTCTTTAATTCCTGAGTGAAGCTAAACCTTCTAGTACAAGGAAAGCAAGCTAACCAAAAGATAGAAGAAAGAGTGAGGGGCTCAGAGATCCCCTTTGAATGACCTAGCAAGCAATCTTGTGAGTATTCTACCCACAACAACTTGACAATAAAGTGGGTAAAGAGGAATAGCTCTATTGGCAAATAAAGCGGTCTTTCTAGAAAGAACCACATCAAGCTCCACACCACCAGAGGAGGCGAAATACTCTCATCATGATATATAAAGTTCTCAGTAGTAAGAATAAAGGTCTAATGAAAGAAGATTTCATAGGCTGTGGTGATGGAAAATACTCCACCATGAAAGTTGTCATCTCTTTATAGTGGCGGCAAATACACTTAGCAAGGTGAGCATCAGAGTGTGACACTTGGACTGCGTATCCAAGAATCCGCTATTGAAAGGTCCCAACGAAAGGGTAAACAAATATGGAGGCCAAGGCCCTATAATGAAACTTTGAGTAATAGAAGGGGTATGACATCTGATACATATACTCAGAAATTCACCTCAAAATAAACTCATCATAAGTGGATAACCAAAAGAAGGGATATCAATGATGAACGATATGATGGTCGACACCCTGAAGAATCCTCTAGGGGCTCCCATCATCGATCAATTTCACCCCCACAAGAGAAGGTTGACGTTGATCGTGGTCCTTTAATAGAAGAGGTAGTTATTCCACACATCGAACTAGAGATCCACTGGAAACATCGATAAGAAATTTGTGTGCAGGAAGAAAATAATGAAGAAGATTTTATGAAAATAAAATTCATTTATATGGACAGAGATATAGATGAACTCTCCGGCATCGACATCAACACGAACTCGGAATGACACGAATCGATGCTTATGAAGAAGAGTCTTTACAGAAGTAAATAGAAGATATATCTTCAATATTTGCTAAAGAAGAAGAAGAAGACCAGAATGAGAAAGATATCATGGGTGTCGAAGCTGTCTATATGGTTGAAGCATGAAATGATTAGCCCGGTACACACTTTTATAATCAGCATCATCATACAGTCCCAACAATAACTGTCTCTAAAAATGCACAAGGAGAAGGGCAGTCAAGCTCTACCCCTGAAAATGAGCAAGAAGTAGAACAATAATAAGAAATAGAAGAAGAGGAAGAATATGTACTGATTGAAGCCATGGCACTAACTAGAGAGCAAATAAAAATATAGCGTCAAATTGAGGTCAAAGATAAGGAGATTGCACAGCTTGGTACTAAAATGAATGATATGATGGTATAAATAAATATCATGATAGAGATGTTACTAAAGAATATCATATCAAGTGCAACACCGGTTTTGTCTACTAACCAACAGGTAGCTAATAATGCAACTTCTATACTACCACCTACTGTGGTACCTCAAGCTCATATAGTACATGCTATGCATGAAGCAAGGGATGAAGTTAACCAAACACCTCTCCAGCCGATAATTCAAAATCTAGCTAGCACACCGGGAACTATAATAGTTGCTTAGTTAGAAATAATAATCAATGAAAAGATAAATGCAGTCATAGCCTCGGTAGGTGAAAATGATGAATAGTCGCCCATGAATATGATAAGTGTAGGTTACTCGGTGCGGAAATTCAATACTTTTAGCTTGTAATCCAAAGCAACATCCGCTCAATTTAAGGCTACTTGTCGTAATACGGGGAAGGAACGATGCTTTTTTTTCATCTCGTATGGTTTGATCTCAGCCGCTTTCGAATGGTATGCAGAATTGCCAAATGATTCAGTTAAAATATTTGCTGAATTGAAGACCATATTTGTGAAAAAGGTTCGTTAGTGCAATCGAGAAAATCACAATTGATGACCTTGACTTACTGAAAAGGAGGAAAGATGAGTTAGTGATAAAATTCATAAGTCGTTGGCGCAACCTAAGTATGAAGTGCGAGCAATAATTGGAAGAAGAACATGCCATCCAATTGCTAATGGGTAATATGAATAATAAAATGGCACCATTTTTTATGCAATGGTGCATTCGGATTTGCTAGGGTGGCTAAATTCGAAAAGTTGAATTGCCCTAAGTCTGAAGTCTATACGAATAAAACAAAGAGAAACAAACCTTCAGACTCAAGAAGAAACGAAATGCATGCCGCCTCCTATAGCTCAAATGTTGAAAAGCGGGTGATATACAACGTGGATAAAGAAAAATAGCCGATGTACAATGATGATAAGGGAAAGAAGCATGATTATTCTAATCCACAGCCAAAATTGGTATTAGGAGGTTAATGACAAACCTCATAATTTTTTAAGTGGTGGGGAGCATCCAAAACAAGCAACAAGAGATGATGATCGAATGCGGCCATCTCTTAAAGAAAAGATCAATAAAGAATATTCCTTTAGAAGGAACAGCGTGGCTAAATTATTTCGGCAAGCAGTCAAAGCTGGTTTATAAGTACCAGAAATTAAAAGGCCTGAAGAAGTTGATCAAGTCAATAATCCAAACTACTGTCCCTATCATCGGATGATCAGTCATCCTATCGAAGATTGCTATGTATCAAAGATTGGCTGGAAAGAAAGTATCGGTGCGAGAATTTACACTATCTGACAGTGTTCTAGTCAACCTTAAAAGAGAGTCTACAAGGATGATTACGTCCTCTTTCGTATCATCTAGCAAAGACAAATAGAAGGAGAAATTAATTCAGACTGAAGAATGACAAACAGTAGCCTCCAAAAAGACCGTGAAAATGTTGAAGCAACTAAAAGACGTCCCTAGTGTCAAGTGAAAATCATCGCTTGAACCTATATTTTTTTTAAGAGAGATGCTTAAACCAAGTATTTTGCCTTCTCAATGACATTCTAATAAGGCTACTTCGTCACAGCATGAGAAGCAGTCAACCAAATGCAAGCCCCATAAATCAAAGAAGCTGGCTAAGAAAAAGAAGATCAATAAGAGAACTACAACTCAAAAGATCATTAACAATCTAAAGGAGTATCACTAGCCGATAAGACAGCCATTTAGGCTTGCAGACTTCATGCCTAAACTTCACATTGCTTAATCAGATGAAGAAGATAATGGTGAGTCTTGTCCGGTAGATACATGCCGAATCATCTGCGTGATGTCAGATATTCTTCAACATCAGTTACTCGAGATGACAAGGGTAATCAGATAAACTCGACCAACCCATCGAAATTTTTATCAAGAAAGCAAGAAGAGCCTAAGAAGCTAATGCCTGAATTTTGTTTAATGACTCAACAAGACAATAATAGTTCAGATGAAGATCTATATTTTCCTGATGGAGAAGAGTCAGACTCATCGATATCATCACGTATGAAATGTATGACGTTAAAAAATGAGTCTAACCTTTTTGGCCAATCTTCCAGAATATGAGGGAAATTTGAAGAAACTACCTCTTCGGACGAATCTGAGCGAGACAAAATTATTCAAGTTCAGTTGAGAAGTGGTAAAGTCTTACCACCTTCATCAAAGAAGAAAAATGCAAATAAGGATAAAGGCGAGCAAATTGAAGTCAACGAGGATATTATTCCTAGAAATTCTAGAACAAAGCTTAAATCAAGCGAGAAAATAGATTATAATATTCCATCATATCTCAGAAAGATCCCTGCACAACTGAGTGTGTACGAGACTCTCTTGATGTCAAAAGATCTCAGAAACTTTGATACAAGCTCTCAAAGATCCGGAGAGTTATGAAGCTTACTTTGTTGAAAAATGTATGACTGAAGCATTGCAAACTCAAGATCTCCCAGTAGTTATATTTTCTGAAGAAGATCTTATGTTGGGAACAGCAGATCACAATCATCCTCTTTATGTTACTGCAGAGAGTGATGACATCTTGATCAACCGCATATTGATTGATCCGGTTCTTATCAATCTCATGAGTCTAAAGGTATTAAGAGGATTATCGATATCCAACATCTTGGGAGAGATAAGTTGATGGTTCATCACTTCAATGAAAACTGGGTTCTTTTATCCTCCCTCAAATTCAAGGATTTATATCTGACAAGTTTCATGTAATGTCGATCGATACATTATTTAAAGCTCTCTTGGCGGGTGGCTGGTATGAGAGTATGGTCCCATCAACTATGCTTCAATGTATGAAGTATTTAAAAGATGGAGAGGAATTCAAAATTCCCGGTAACCTACAACCATTCTCCGTCAATGAAGAAAAAATTTATGAAGATGCAAAGTACTTCATCCTCAAAGAGCCTAAGCCAACAAAGTCTCTTGAAGCAGTAGCATCCACTTCAGGAATTAAAGAGTAATTTCACAAAATGAAAGAGCAGAAGCAAGGTGGAAGAAAGAAGGTAATGCCGACTCTCCCTAAAGTACTTGATTCTGCACCTAAGTTAGGAAAATTAGTTCCTCATTTGGGGAGTGACACAGAAGAAGAAGAAGAAGAAGATATTCCTGTCAAACCTAAGGGAACTTATAAGCTCTCAAGAAAAGAAGAGTATGAAATAAGTGATTCTGATTCATACTATGAATTTGAATCTACTTATGAAAATAGAGTTCAGATGGTTGCATCAAGAAGGATAGCTCACTTGAAAGAGTTAGATGACTCACTCAAAATTATACCTATCCCTCAGCAGTGCTTCAAAGAAATAACTCCATTAGAGGTTCATAATATTGAAAAATTGATAACTTTCTATGTGCCGTCATTGAGTGAGAGTGGCAGAATAGGAACTCTATTTTACAAATCAAGAGTCTTAGCCTCAAGATTTTGAACAGCCTATGCAACATAAAAGTTCTGATGAGATAGTACTAACAAGAATACCAATATACTATCCGTAGAAGTTGCAAAGAATGATGCATAAGCTTGGAGTTTATATTAGAACTACTAAACATAGGACTCAAGTCTTTAACAAAATGTGGAGCCAAAGAAGCCCTCGCATCATAAAGAAGTGATAAGTTTATCACTAAAGGTCTAGGGTTCATCTGTAAATCTCATCAAGATAGAGCCTGTTATAATATAATAGAAGCTGAGATAGAAATTCTTAGTGATGAAGAAGATGATTCCCATGAAATTCTTCCTAAAAATAATGAAGAAATAGAAGCCAAGCCTGCACTTGAAGAACTTGAAGATGGTGGACAAATAGCTACTATGAATGAACTTAAAGAAGTCAACCTATGAGCTGAGGATGATCCCCATCCAACTTTCATCAGTGCCCTTCTGCTTAATGAGAAAGTTGAGGAGCTAAAAATGCTACTTTGTGAATTCAGTGATTGTTTTGCCAGGACATATTCTGAAATGCCAGGCTTATCTCCTGATGTAGCAGTTCACAAACTAGCTATTAAACCAGATGCGATGCCTATTAAATAAGCTCCTAGATGAATGAGATTGGAGATCGAAGAACAGATAATTGCATAAACTAAAAAGCTAATCGAAGAAGGTTTCATCCAAGAGGAGAAGTATGCATATTAGATAACTAACATTGTCCTTGATAGAAGGAAGAACGGCCAAATCCATCTCTGTATTGACTTCAAGGACCTAAATAAAGCATGTCTAAAAGATAACTTTCTGCTTCCAATATCAGAACTGCTAGTGGACAACACCTCCAACTATGACATGTTCTCATTTATGGATGGATAATCAGGGTACAATCAAATCAAAATGGCACCTGAAGATGAAAAATATACGTCGTTCAGAACTCCTATTGGCATCTATTGCTACACGGCCATGCCCTTTGGCCTGAAAAATGCTGGAGCTACATACCAAAGAGCCATGATACATATTTTTGATGAGTTGATTCATCAAAAGGTGGAATGTTATGTTGACGATATGATGGTGAAGATCTTAAGCTATGAAAACCACTTCGAAGATTTGAGAATCATACTAGAGATAATAAAAAATATGATCTCAAGATGAATCCTCTAAAATGTGCAGTCGGGATATCCTCTGGAAATTCTTGGGGTACATTGTACGTCACAGAGGTATTGAAATTGATCCTACTAAAATCAAGGAAATCATGGAGATGCCTCCACCGAAGAGTTTGTGTCAGCTCCATTCTTTACAAGGACAACTCGCATTCATCCATCAATCTATATCAAACTTATCAGACATTGTCAACCATTTGTAAGGTTAATGAAGAAGGATGCTCCATTCAAATGGAACAATGAGTGCCAAGAAGCCTTCAATAACATTAAAAACTACATATTAAGTCCACCAATCCTAGCAGCGCATATTCCTAGAAAGCCTCTCATTCTATACACAGCTACATTAGAAGAGTCCCTTAGAGCATTATTGGCACAACATAATGAAGAAGGTAAAGAAAATGCTCTTTATTATATCAATCGGAGGCTGATTGGACCAGAAATGAGATACTCTTTGATAGAGAAGCACTATTTAGCATTGATCTTTGCAGTCCAAAAATTTCATTATTAAATGTCATCTCACAAGATTACACTCATCTCAAGGATCAATCCGATTTGATGACAAGACCAACATACTTGGCAAGATGGGCAAGATACTTTTGTAATTTGATATCACATATGTTCCGTAGAAAGCAGTGAAGGGACAAGTCTTAGCATATTTTCTGGCTGCACATCCTATACCTGCGGACTCTTCTCTTAATGACGATTTACTTAATGAGCAAATTATACTCACTCATGAAAGAAAAAATCATAAATTTGAGAAATGTACTTCGATGGAGCATCATCGATTAAACAAGTCCAACATTCAAATTTTCCAAGAGCAAGAGTAGGAATCGACATCATCTTCAGAACACTAGCATGAGGGATAATGAGATGATCATATGGATTGACCGAGCCAAGAACTAATAATGAAGCTGAATATGAAGTATTCATGGTAGGTCTGGAAGAAGCTATTTTCATAAGCATTCAAAATCTGCACATTTTTGGTAATTCTCAACTTATTATAAATCAAGTACTTGGCATTTATAGAATCAACAAGCTTGAGTAGCTTTCTATCACAAGCGAGTTCTCGAGCTTATGAAGTAGATATTAAATATCACACTAACTCGAGTCTCTCAATCCGAGAATAGTAAAGCTGACTACTTAGCAAAATTAGCTGAGAAAATGGCAAGTATGAATGGTGATTATGTCATGATCGACATATTTACTCGACGAGTTCTAGAGCCAATAAAGTATCAATCTACGCAGTAGAGGTTATCAACCGACGAGTGATGTGACTCGTGTTCTCCTCATACCCCCCAAAATCAATAAGAAGTTGTACCAAGAAGAGCTAAGAATGACATTGCCTCAAAAAAGTAGTGTGAAGCCTTTGTTGTAGAAGAGTCACGTGATGGAGGCAAGCCTTCATCGACTATTTTAAAGAAGGCAAATTACCAATTAATAATCACTGGCAACTCAAATCAAAAATAGAATGTTACGCTATACTTTCGTCAACAACATTTTATATCGTAGATCTTTTGAACAAATGTGGCTACGATGCCTAGGTATAGATGAAGCTAACAAAGTGATGGTTGAAGTTCATGAAGGACTTTATGGTGCACATCGCCAGTCCCAAGATGACAAGAAAGATCAAAAGATGGGTTGTTATTGGTCATCTATGGTGAGAGACTATATTAATCACGCTAAGAAGGGTCATGAGTGTCAAGTACATGGGGATCTCATCCATCAACCTCCAAATCTATTACACCCAATAATAGTATCTTGGCCATTCGATCCACCGTCGTCAATTGGACATCGCTTCATACTAGCAGCGACTAATTATTTCCCTAAGTGGGCTGAGGTTACTCTATTTATAGAAGTTACTGCTGACCGAGTGATCAACTTCTTCATGCATAATATAATCTATATATTTGGAGTGTCATGCCAAATAGTTTTTGATAATAGCACAGCCTTCAAATGTACAAAGATTTATAGATTCGTTGATCGACACAAAATTTATTGCGATACTCTTCAATATATAATCTAAGAGTAAATTATTTGGCGGAGGCCTTCAACAAGACATTAGTGAAATTGCTCAAGAAGATTCTTACTAAAAATAAAAGAGAATGTCATACCAAGCTAGTAGAGGCTTTATGGGCATATCGAACCACCTACAAGATGCTGACTAAAGCCACTCCCTATTCATTGGTATTTGGAACTGAAGCAGTTCTTTCGCTTGAAGTTGAGTTTCCTTCACTTCGAGTAGCCATCCAGTACAATCTAAGTGAAGATCAAAATGCTCATCTGAGAATGGAGGAAACCCAACACACTTGATGAAGTTAGATTACAATCTCATCAAAATTCTAAGTCATCGAAGAAAGATGTCGGGCTTTTTATGGTGTAGCGCTCGAATATTCAAAAGGAGAATTGGTCTGAAGACAATTATTCCAATCAAAAATTTGGTGGCGATTTAAGCTAATTGGGAAGGACCTTTTGTCATTGAAAAAGTGTGCATACCAACTCATCAACTAAAAGATGAAAGACCAATGTGATCAGCGATCATTACACGAAAAGTATTATACATGACAAATACATTCCAAGTGTACAATAGAAATCCCTATAGGCGGGCATTTTTTTAATACATCTATTTAGGTTGATATCGTGCTTCATGCCGAGATCCCTAAATAAACTTACTCTAGATGAAAACATTTTTTCGTGAAAATTCCCCTATTACACAGGGGACATTTTGGATATTATATCCACAAATAAAATCAATATTGTATGTCAAAATTCCCTTTAAAGTATGTCAATCCAAATATTGATGTATTTATATATTTCATCTTAAAAATTCTTCTAGATGTACTTTAGAATTTCCCCTGCAAGATAGGGGGCATTTTGTAATTTATATCAAGTTTATTTGAGTTGACATCATGCCATAAGACGAGATCCTCAAATATACTCTTATTCAGGTTGACATCGAGCTTTATGCCGAAATCCCTGGATATATCCATAATTGTTACTGTTAAGTTGCAAAGTCTTGCAGAAATAAAAAGAATTCATCTCTATGCATGAAAAGATGACCCTGAATGTCAAGAAATTTATCTCTTAGATTTGCCAAAATTCTAGAGATCAAGTCAGAAGAACTCTCGATTTCGGAAGCTTAAATCAATTAAGTTGGAGAAACATTAACCTCTATATCCTTAAAGTCTAGGACAAGGATGGGTTCTAAAAGTCGGACTCAAGCCCTGAATGACGACACTCTCCTCACTCACCGACCCACGAAAGGCGGTGAAAGAGGCCACATTCATCAATCGGCAGCCAGAAACCCAGCAGCTTAAGGAGACTGGTAGGTTTTAAAGGTCAAACTCAATAAAGCACATTTGGTTGAGTTCTTTGATGCTCTCGGTACAAAAAAAAGGTAGTGATGAAAGAGCTCACCGTCGGTCCAATGACGATAGCTATTCAATCTCAAATCAGATCCTTCATCAAGTCAATGTTGACAAATCAGGTCAATCCTTCATCAAGTCTGTCAAGCTCAAAGCTAAGACATAAGGAATTTTAAATCTAACCAAGCACGGATAAACCAATTCCCCGAGTTAACAAATACCAATTCTTCCATCAAAGCTGAGCATGAAGCTAGGTAGGAGGAGCTCAAATCTGAAAGAGATTTTTGAAAGCCATTAAAGTGGAAAGTATATGGTATAAGAACTCTTATGTCGATAAATGCGATTCTAAATCGATCAATCCAGATCATTTAGCATGTCACGAATAAGGCGACATCTGACAAATCTATCAGTTACGTTGCTGAAAAGCGGAATTATCCAAGTTATGGCGGCCCGAATGGTCGACCGGTTTTCAACAAGCGTGACAAGCTCCATCGTGAATCACATTTGTTGGGGGGCATTGTTGACTACATATGTGCCCGAAAGTTAAGCTCTGAAGTTTAATTGACGGACTTTAGAAGCAGTCGTCGTAAATCAAAATGCACTAAAAATCACTAAAAATAGTCAAAATGACCTCGATTGATGAACGAACTTCACCGTTGAGTTTAGAACGTTGAAATTCATCAGAATATAAATATTGCAAAATCTAACGATCAATCGATTAAGCGCTCGAGCTAATGTATAGACACAGATATCGGAGTTGAGAAACTATGATGATGTCTAAATGATCTCGGTTCATAAAATTGATCATGTCGTTAGCTTTAAAATATTGAAAACTATCAAATAAGGCATGCTGCTGGACCCAGATGCGTGCAAATATCGAATGATGCGAAGTGATACGTAAATCGAGGCTAAAATATACTAAATATTTTGATCCAAGGAAGGATCGATGAGCGACTTCATTCATGTCGAAATTGGTTAGGTTATAAATATAACATAACTTAATGATCAAATGATCAGTTAACCGTATATGTCGAGGCATTGACGTTAGTCAAACGATATTCGTTCATGAAATTGACTATACCATTGGATTCAAAACTCCAAAATCTATCAAATAAGATATTCACACTCAATTCATGCAGTGCGTGCGGCGGCGGTCGAAAGTGGCGGCGTGAATTTTGGTGAAATGGGCCATTGGCGTCGGCGTAGACAACTGACTCGGATCATTGTATCGTTCGTTGAACGATGGAATTATCTAAATTGATTTATATATTATTTATCTTTTTATGATTGTAAAATTCACATTAAAATATTTAATAAATTCAAAATTTATTAAAAAATACCCAAATTACCTCCATTTCTCTCATATTTTCAATTTTCTCAAAAAGAAATTTTAAAAAAAATTGAAAAGAACCACTCTCCCCTATTTCCCTCAACTACTCCCTCTCATTCTCCCACACTCTCTCATTCTACAACGGCCCACTCTCTCTTATTCTACAACTTCCCACATTTCTCTCTCCCTGTAGCATTCCCTCTCTCGTTGACAACAAAAAATTATGCACAGGTAAAAAATCACTCCTCCCCTCTCGATTCCTGCTCCGACCCGCGCTCTTCTCATGCCCCACTACCGCAAAGCCCTCTGACCCGCGCGTCCCGCACGACCCAGCCCATCGTCCCTCTCCAGTCACGTGATGCTACAACCCGGCCCGCCGCGCTCCCACAGCCCGCCGGCGCGAATTGCTGCACCGCACACGACCCGTCGCATGACCTGAACCCGCCGCTTAGCCCCTGCGTCCAACCCAGACCTGTGGTCCGACTCGCGCGTCCGCCGATCCCGCCGTCTCCCGCAATTCGCCTTCCGCATTCCGTTGTCCGGCCAGACCCGAAACTGCAGCCCACCTTCCACCCCTCCAACCCACGCGCGTTGTTTGACCCACGTGGCCAGCCCGCCGACCCGAGCGCCAACCCATCCTGACCCTCGAAACTGACCGCAAAAGCCCCCTAGCCCGCTCGTCTAGCCGCCGGTCCCGTCGATCATGCCGCCGGTTCGCCGGCTCCCGCAAAACCGCGTAACCAAACCCGCAAAATCGCAGTCGTTCAGCCCTCTGTGGCCTAAAGCTCGCAGCCCATTTTGCTAACCCATGACCCGCTCCACCAGCCCACTGGCCCGTCCAACCTCCAAACTGACCCAAACTTAGCCCATTTTGCACAATCCTCCTTATAATCCTTCTAGTTTTTTATTTCTCTGAATCGGAAGAAACGTCAAAGGGTGAATTTTTTCTTTCGATTTTTAGCATAAATAGTCATTCCAATTTTTTTCTATCACAGAATGGGGAAGAATATCGTCAGTGGTCTTCTTTCAATTTTTTGGCGTCAACAATAGCCCTTCCAATATTATTCTGTAAATAGGAAGAACATTATCGAGGCAATTCTTCTTTCGATTTTGTTGTTGCACTCCAGTTCTTACTTTCGCTTCTACAAAATCGGAAGAACATCATCAAGTGGTCTTCTTTCGATTTTCAACGTCGCTCGTTACCCATTCCCAACCCAACCCCATTCCTTTGTAGCACTACAAAATAAGTCAAAACATGTGGATCGTGAATAAATATATATATTGTATGCTTTGTGTTTTCTTTCGGGGTTTGAAGACTCGTTGTCTCAAGAGGGCACGAAAATGAAAAAAATAGGTTGTGGTGTCCTGAGACATTGCTCGAGGCATATCAGTAAAACACTTGTTAGATGTGGCTCCCCCTAGATAAAATGCTGCCAAAATTTTGTCTAATTTCTAGACTTAAAAAAAAGGGGGGAATGAATATATATTATATTGTATGTATTCTTTAGGTTTAAAGGCCTCGTTGTGCTCAAGAGAGCATGACGAGATGAAAAACCGGTTATAGTGCCATAAGACATTACTCTCTATGCTCAAGAGGAGGAGGTAAGCAAAATACCCAGATGGAACCCACCTGGGATGGACTAGAGAGGCTGCAAAATTTTATCTAAATTCTAGACTTAAAAAAGAGGGGGGAATGAATATATATTACATTTATCTTTTTTTTAGGTTTGAAGGCCTCGTTGTGCTCAAGAGGGCATGACAAGATGAAAAAAATTGGCTGCAGTCATGACACCACTTCTCTTCGAGAGGTCTTAAGCCAAAACACACCGATCTACACGAGGATGATCTTTGAGGTTAAATTGCATCAAATCTTTTGACTTAGAAAAAAGGGGAGAGTGAAATGAAATGACTTAAGAACGCTAAATAGGAAAATCTGCAACTAATTTTAAATTAAAAAGCGTCAAATAAGAAAAAAAAAAGGGGAGCTTTTAAAGCAAATTTTGGAAAAGAATAAAATATTCATTTAAAATCTAAATGAAATTTGGGGGAGACTAATATTAAACTCACAAACTCTAATTGTAATTCTCTATGGCTTAAATTGAAGCGGTAAAGTGAGTTTTCTTTTCTTGTAAATTCCTCAAAATTAGATAAGCTTTAATTGGAATTGAGGGATTAATACTAAACTCATAACAAACTTGCAATAAACTCAAAATCTAAGGAAGAATCCAAAGTAGTTTAATAATTCTTATACAAATGTGGAGGTGATTAATATGATAATTAATAAGCATGAGTAGGGCTAAAACAATAAACACTAAAATCAACATAATTTATCAAAATGTCGAGCATAATCAAGTTGAAAAATTACAAAACTACAAAAACTAAGTATAAGTATCGGTGTTAAACTAATTTAAATCAAAATGTCTTCTTTACGGATGTCTTCAGCGGGCATACTATAAATCAAAATCTACAAAAATCATAGGACTTCAATCAAACATTAAGAAATTCTATTCTATGATTTTCAAAATCAATGATCTCATTAATTAGATAAAATAGTTAAGCTTTAAACACTGCATATGAGATTTCAAGTGCAAATTTTAATGTCTGAAAATGTTGCGCAGGCTAATTTGGAAAAAAAATGGAAATCTGAAATCAATCTCATAATTCAAACATAAAATTACCCAAAATCACTATACACTTGCATGTGCTCCGACACTATGCTGAATGCTTAAATTTAAGTGTTTGAGGATGCTGCGTGGGTTGCTTCCCGGTTTAGTCTTAGGACTGGGTCCGAGTTAACAAAATCTAAAAACTTATTTTGTAGGTGTACTCTATGTACTCTCCTGAGAGTACAGATTCTTTTCTCTTTTTTTCAATTTTTTCTAGCATGTTTGGAGAGAATATATTTATTACATACCATTTGAAGCAATTTGGATTCTGATGGGTAGCTTTGTTCAGCAGTATGACATGTGTACTCTCTGTACTCTCATGAGAGTACAAACCATCTTCTCATTTTCTTTCAAAATTTTGGTATGTTTGGGAGAGAATATGTTTAATATATACCATTACAAGTTGTTTAGAGCCTAATTGTTACCTTTTTTTAGCTCTTTTGCAGGTGTACTCTCTGTACTCTCCTAGAGTATAGACTATTTTCTCAATTTTTTTCCAGATTTTCTCATTTTCTATTTTATTTGACACTGATTCTAATTTGAAATAAAATAAATTTGAGATACTACAAATGTATTTGAAGTTTTAATAAATAATACATAAATTATCTGTATAAAATAATGACTAATCGAAGGTAAAAGAGTTTAGGAGCACTACCATTTATCAAAACTCAATCTCACAGTCCAATATATTCTAATAATTTATTAAATAATATTTATTATTTTGCTCGGAGAGCTAAAATTAAATTGAAAGTTCTCCAACAATGTATATGAAGCTGCGCTTTTAAAAATTGCTCATTAATCAATTTATTTAACATGTTTCTCATCTTCCTTACTTCACAAATTAATGAATGCTAACTATAATAATGCAAAGTAAAAGAAAAAAAGCACCAGAAAAAATCATTACTAAATGGTACTTGATTATATCAAACCAGACACAATATTAAATCATTATTCTCATTCATATACATAATGCTAAACACTAAAAGTAGAAAGGAGAAGCACAACATATTTATGTGGAACAAACTTGTTCAGGAAGCACAAGCAGCTGCTTAAAATCTACAGAAAGTATTGTTACAAAGCGACAACAATGTCTCCTAACTTATTCATTTTAGCATCATCATTACATCTATTTATTGCTCTAAATTAACCTTCATCAAGCACACAAGCTAATTGGCTAATAAGGTAATGGCCACCCTGTTTATGGGCATTGAAGTGATTTAGCTCCTCTTAATGCTCTCTTGTAGCTGCTCACACAATATCTCCAAACTAATTCAGATCATTTAATTCTGATCAGTTTCAAAAGCTTTAAGATTATTTAGATTTTTTAGAAATGTTAAAGAGTAGAACAGAGAACAAGTTTAGAAGTCTTGGTACAGTCATGAATTTATTTTTGTTTTTTTTTTTTCAGTCCACACTTTCTATCACAAAGCTTCTATTGACCTTCTCTTGCCTCTTTACGGTTGTTTTTTTTCGAAATAAATTATATTGTTTTCTTGAATTAATGAACATTAAATAAGAATTTTAAAATGATGAAAAAAATAAATCATCAGAAAAATCATTGTCAAATGAAACTTAATTATATCAAATCATTTACGTGGTAGTCAACCAACGATGCGATTTGATTGAAGGAATTTAAAATTTCAAAGAGTATTAATCATAATGAACCGATCATAAGGTAGTCCGATCACCCAAAAAAAATCAAATTCACATTAAAGTGGAGTAAACGAGAGAGAACTGGCCGGTAGTTATACTCTTATTACAAATTATATTTTATAATACCTTATTTGTTACATCAACATCACTGTTTATATTTCATCGCTCTTTTTGAACCGTTGGGAATTGTTATGCATATTCCTCAACCTCATGACGAAGCTTAGAAATCTCTGATTGGATATTGGCGTTTGACTGAATGGTGGCTATAAACTCCTTAAGCTTTGTTTTAGCTGAGCTAAAAAGCAATTATCGATATAATGACTCATTTATAAATTAATCTTCTTAAAGTTTAAAAAAAGAAATTGGACCGTTAGTTCAGAGCTTAGTAATACCTGTTGTTTCAGCCTTGACTTTAAGAGATAATTTCATAGCAGCGCCAAAAAAGTCTGCGACTCTAATGAAGTCTTCCTCAATGAATCTCCTAGATGTGATTGCTGGTGTGCCTGTGTTAAATAAAAGAAACTCATCAAGGAATCCCTTTACTCTTACAGAAATGATTGTAATGGTGTAATTATGATTATAATCGAAATTAAAGTATGTACAGTCGAAGAATACACAACTAAATGATATCATGCGTTAAAATATTTCTCTATAATGATATCCATCATCAGCTTAGTGTACCCTTCATCCAACTGATTGATTATTGAACTTGAGTTAAATTCTTAGAATAGAATATCATATTATGATATGTAACATCATGACTGGCGGGTTTTCCAGCATACCTCTAAAAAGTACTCTAGCATAACCGATAATGGTGTTATAATGGGTGGCTCTACATATTCTCCACCTCTTTCAAATTGTTCTTTGATCTCTATAACAATAAAAATAGGATGGTTTAAAATTTAAAAGTAATCTTTAAATACTATAACTTCATAGGCAAATAAAAAATTACTTTGGCTTTCTTGGTTCTCTTCCAATATCCCTGAAGTTTTACATTTGAAACACCCTTTGGTTGTTGCTTAACTGGATCCTTTAGAACGTCATTTCCTTTATCTACTGTGGTTGACTTCTTCTTCTTAGATGTTCTGTCAGCTGGAGGTGAATTCCCACATAATATAGAGTTGACATTATCAAATAGTTTTTTTAAGGATCCAAGCATATACTCCTCGGCTATCATATTACCTTATGCCCTGGTGCTTATTTGATATGCATATCGACTGATGTGGTTCCAAAAAATAATGTTAATTTCATTTCCATCATTATCTTGCACATCTTTTAAGTTCTTGTAAGCACTGTCAAAGTATATATCCCTATTTACTCTGGTTGACCATCGCATGAGAAGATAATTATCCGGAATGCACACAATATCATCCTAACTAAGAACTCAAATGCAGGTGGCACAAAATAATCCCATCATTTTAAATTTTTTACAACTACAAGTTACATTTAGGCATATCTTATCGAAATGGGCAGTCCATATATTGGAAGCATATTTGTTCTCTAAGTTTCTCATCAAATACTCCATGGGATTGTCATCATCAAACTCCAATCCTCCAACTCCATGCAAAAATTCTTCCTCAAACATTGTATAAAACCTTTCTTGTGTAAAACATAGCGGCTTGAAGTGGACTAGTCTTAACAAGCGAACAATTCTGTCACTTAAAATCTTCATATCATTCCGAACCTTCCAATCTAAAATAATCTGTGATTAAACTTGTTGGTTTAGAGATTTCATGACATACATTATTCGTGGACTCACTATATTGCATTGAAAAGATTTCCATATAGAATGAGTCTTTACAGAATGTGGTGGACCACTTACATCTAATTTTATAAAGCTTAGACAGCTAAGCATAATCATGCAAATTACCTTCATCTAGCATAGTAGACCAAGCTTGCTCAAACTCTTCACACTTGCTCATGCATGCATAGAATAGACTTTATACTGTCTTATTACTATTTAAACAATATACCTTTTAAGGAGCTTTCTTTGAAATATGTCATAATTGGCATGGAGTATCTATATGCAATTTCGATAGCTCCTTTTACGATCTTGATCGGTGAATAGATATTGTGAGAAATATTTTGAATATCCATGTGAATGAGTCAATTATCTCTTCTCATAGAAATGCTACTCCAAATAAGACATTTTGCTAGTGATGATTCACTAAAATAAAAAAGGGCACAAATAAGATTATATTTATTGAGTCGATAGCTTGTATCAAAAATTATGACATCCTCAAAACAATCATATTCTATCCTTGACATGTCATTGCTCCAAAAAAAACTAAGTAAGTAATCTGACTCATCAACTTGGACATCTCATGCAAACATCCATCCTCGCTTGTCCTTGAGCTTATTAATGTATTACTATCACCATTCGCATCTCGATCTTCTCTCTTTTTTGGATGAAATTGAAAGCATCTTTTTTGTGAAACCAATATTCTCCATCATCTTCCTCACTTAGATAGCTAAGCGGGCCGAGCTTTGTTAATTCCTATCATTGTCTTCAACAAAGGCTCTTCTCGTTGATGCCTCTGATCAGAAGATGTAGGTCATCCGACTTTGCCAATGAATGATTATGACTTTCTGTATATTTTTTAACCTTCTAATTCTCATCTAAATCAATAGAAAATCAAATCATGGTCGAACAACCACTCATTGTATCTATTTTTTGGAATTTGACTGAGCAGTTTAGATTAACAACTTTCTTGCTTTTGCACATAAAAAATCTTTTGATTTTAATTTCTTGGAGTTTGACCAATAACTAGTATGATCCTTCCTAACACTGAACCCAATTTGATGTGCATAATCACAATACAATGCATACGCCTCCATTTCATTGTGAACACTGGTGCCAATGAGTTTCTCCACATTTGAGTCATTAGACATCACGCATCATCATCACACCGCTCATTTACCGCATTCACCTACACAAACACAAATATGTCACATGCAAAGTAGCTTCAAAATATGAAAATTGGGTGTACTCTCATGAGAGTATAGAGAGTACATGATAATCTGCCTCTTATACCAACCAATCAGTCTCCAAATTGCTTCTAATGGAATCTATTAAACATATTCTCTCCCAAAAGGATAAAAGAGATGAAAAAATGAGAAAAATGAGATGTACTCTTATGAGGGTACATAGAGTACACAGAGTACACATGATAATATGCCTCCAAAACTATCCAATTAGTCTCCAAATTACTTAAATCTATTCTCTCCAAACATGCCAAAAATGAGAAAATGAGATATATTCTCATGAGAGTACAGAGAGTACACATACAAATCTACCCTTAATACTAACCAATCAACATCCAAATTACTTCTAATGAAGTCTATTAAACATTTTTTCTCCAAATAAGCCAAAAAATCTGGAAAAAAAAAGAGAAAATAGGGTGTATTCTCATGAGTACAGTACATACAAAATCTGTCTCCAAAACTAACCAATCAGCCTTCAAATTTCTTATAATGGAATTTATTAGATATATTATTTCCAAACAGGCCAAAAAATTTGAGAAAAAAATGAGAAAATGGGGTGTACTCTCAGAGTACATGCAAATCTGATCAACCTTCAAATTATTTTTAATGGAATCTATTAAACATATTCTTTCCAAACAGACCAAAAAAGCTAAAAAAATATGAGAAATTGGGGTGTACTATCATGATAGTATAGAGAGTATACATACAAATTTGCCCCCAAAATTGACCAATCAGCCTACAAATTGCTTCTAATAGAATCTATTAAACATATTCTCTTCAAACAGACCAAAAAATCTAGAAAATATATGAGAAAATGGGGTATAATGTCATGAGAGTACATAGAGTACACATGCAAATCTGCCCCCAAAACTGACCAATCAATCTCTAAATTATTACTTCTAATGGAATCTATTAAATATATTCTCTCCAAACAGGCCAAAAAATCTAAAAAAAATGAGAAAATGGAGTGTACTCTCATGAGAGTACAGAGAGTACACATGCAAATATGCCCCCAAAATTGACCATTCAGCCTCCAAATTACTTCTAATGGAATCTATTAAATATATTCTCTCCAAACAGGCTAAAAAATCTGAAAAAAAAGAGAAAATGGGGTGTACTCATGAGAGTACAGAGAGTACACATACAAATCTGCCCCCAATACCAACTAATCAACCTCTGAATTGATTCTAATAGAATCTATTAAATATATTCTCTCAAAACACATCAAAAGAGCTGGAAAAATATGAGGAAATGAGGTGTACTCTCATGAGAGTACAGAGAGTACATATACAAATCTGCCCTCAAAAACTAACTAATCAGCCATTAAATTGTTTCTAATGGAATCAATTAAATATATTCTCTCTAAACAGGCCAAAAGAGTTGAAAAAATATGAAAAAATGGGGTGTACTCTCATGAGAGTACATAATACATATACAAATCTGCCTCTAATACCAACCAAATAACCTCCAAATTACTTCTAATGGAATCTATTAAATATATTCTCTCCAAACTGGTCAAAAGAACAAAAAAAATATGAGAAAATGAGGTATACTCTCATGAGAGTATATAGAGTACACATACAAATCTACCCCCAATACCAACCAATTAATCTCCAAATTGCTTCTAATGAAATCTATTAAATATATTCTCTCCAAATAAGCCAAAAAATCTAGAAAATAAAATGAGAAAATGGGATGTACTTATGAGAGTATAAAGAGTATACATGCAAATCTGTCTCAAAAACTAACCAATTAGCCTCTAAATTGCTTCTAATAGAATCTATTAAACATATTTTCTCCAAACAGGCCAAACGAGCTGAAAAAATATGAGAAAATGGAGTGTACTGTTATGAGAGTACAAAGAGTACACATGCAAATCTGCCCCAAAAATTGACCAATCAATCTCTAAATTGCTTCTAATGGAATCGATTAAACATATTTCTCCAAACAAACCAAAAAATCTAAAAAAAAAAGAGAAAATATGGTGTACTCTCATGAGAGGATGTACTCTCATGAGAGTACAGAGATTACACATACAAATCTGCTCCCAAAATTGACCAATCAACCTCAAAATTACTTCTAATGAAATCTATTAAACATATTCTCTCCAAACAGGCCAAAAAATCTAGAAAAAATTGAGAAAATGAGGTGTACTCTCATGAGAGTACAGAGAATACAAATATAAATATGCCTCCAAAATTAACCAATTAGCCTCCAAGTTGCTTCTAATGGAATCTATTAAACATATTCTCTCCAAATATGCCAAAAAATCTGATGAAAATTGAGAAAATAATATGTACTCTCAATATACGCAAATCTGTCCGCAAAACAGATCAATCAGCCTCTAAATTGCTTCTAATAGAATCTACTAAACATATTCTCTCCAAATAGGCCAAAAAATCTGAAAAAAAATGAGAAAATGGGATGTACTCTTATGAGAGTACAGAGAGTACACATATAAATCTGCCCCCAAAACTAACCAATCAGCCTCAAAATTGCTTCTAATGGAATATATTAAACATATTCTCTCCAAACAGGCCAAAAAATCTGACAAAAATTGAGAAAATAATCTGTACTCTCATAAGAGTATAAAGAGTACACATGCAAATCTGCCTTAAAAATTAACCAATCAGTCTCCAAATAGCTTGTAATGCCATATACTAAACATATTATATCCAAACAGTGTCAAAAATCTAAAAAAAGATAAAATAGATTGTACTCTTATGAAAGTACAGAGAGTACACATGTAAAACGGTTCTTAAAATAAGCAAAGTCCTCTTGCAAAGAACTCATAACAGTGTATGAAATATAAATTAAATAAAAAAAATTCAAAGAATATCACTAATAAACCCTAAAAAATTTGTACATATAAAACGGTTCAGAAAATTTACCGATATATTTTTATTTACATCATCCGCTAAATTGGTCGCAATATCATCAAGGCCATAACTTCCAAATTCATTTTCCATCTTCACGGTTCTTCTCGAAAAATAAAATGAGATTTTCTGTTTTTCTCTCTGAGCTCGGTTTGTCAGAAAAAAATATATTATGCTCTAAATCTATTTATATATTTCTTTTAAATTTCTCCAAAGACATTCAACGTCGTTTCTCCATTGTTTGAACAGGCGGGCCCGTAACGAAATGGTGTCATTAAGCCACAAGTTACAACACTGTTAAGTGAAAAAATGTCATATTTTTATGTTGGACAGGTGTTGCATAGCGATTAGTGTCCGGACGTAAAGCTATGTCCAGACTCCGCACGTAATATTTTCTCGCACATGAGAGCCGTGCTGCACATGAGAGCCGTTGTTTTTCTATTTTTTCATTAACTTGTTGAAGTCATTATGAGAGAGAGCTATGAGGAGAGATAGCCATTGCAAATACGCTTATATAATATTGACATTTTTCACTTATCAAACTCGCAGCTTCACTTCTCTACAAGTATATCTCAATTGATTTTTCCAAACATTATCTTCTTAATTTGATTAGTTTAGCCTACATATTATTATTGATCACTAAGAGGATAGTCATATGCATCTAAATTGGTTCAAATATTGCAAAAACTTTGCATTTTTTTTATTTTTTACTTCAATAGATATGTTTAGCAGACAAACATAAATATAATTAATTTATTGATCAATTTTGTTATATATTAGAACATTTACGATGATGATGTAATTTTGTATGATAATGTTATATAAAGATTTGCACATACATAAACATAATAATCACTTAAAAGGCATAAGAGTTTTTATATTAAAAAGCCTATAAGGTAAAAGCTTGAGAGATTGGATCAAGAGAAATAGTTCATTATATAACAATAATAATCAGTCTTTATCCTGCTATATGGAGTCGGCTATATGAATTCTTCTTCTTAACTGTGTCCTATTAAGTATCAAATTCTCAGTTAATTCTAATAAAATAAGATCATTTTTATACTTCCTAATCAAGTCTCTTTAGGTCAACATTTTCCTTTCTTAACATAGGTTGAATTTATTGCATTTAATCTTTTAATTGGGTCATTGGATGTCCTATGTTTTATATGACCAAATTATCTAAGTTGATTCTCTCTAATCATACCTACCATTAGATATGCTCCAACATTTTCATGTATATATTCATTTTGAATATTGTCTCTAAGTGGGCACTAGTAAGCGGCTCACCACCATCGTAATAAAAAAAATTAGGATCATCGTTTATGCATACTTGTTGTTCCATCCTTATTTTTTACTATTTTGACCCTTCACGTAGGCCCCATGGTCGCATAAAATGAAGAGACTCACAAAGTACCCCTCATCTTTTCTCCCACCCTCCTTCGCAGCAGATCACGCGTCTTTCCTCCCACCCTCCTTCGCACATTTCTGTTTTGTCTAAATTTCTGTAAATCCGCCTATCAACTGAAATTAGTAAATCCGGAGTTAATCATGCGAAAGAAGCTTTACTGTTAGGAATTAAGACTTTGTAAATCTAGATTTAACCATGCGAAAGCAGCTTTGCTGCTTTAGGATTCAATAAATCCAGATTTAACCATGCGGTAGATGATTTAGTGTGTTAAATGATTAAAGCAGCTTTTATTATTTTAATCAATCATAATTAAAAGCCATGATCAGTAAAATTATTTAAAACATTCTAACTAAAAAAATCTCGAACTTTATTTTATAATTCAACATTAAATAGTTCTTATAAATTTTGAGATTGCACATTAGTCTCTAAATTCATTTTATTAATTTCAACCATTTAATTTTTTTTAATTCATTATTAAATTTACTTAGTTCTTTAATTGATTCCAGTAACTTACTTTGAATTTTTTTTGTTAAATAATTATATTAATTGTGTTCATTAACTAATGATTTTATTTTTATTTTATATATGAAATTGAAAATGTTATATTTAAAAAAAGTTCAAGTATGACGGTTGGTTGCTTGTAGATGGAAATTATATTTAGAAAAATATAATATATGTTTTCTATTTATTTATATTTTGAAAAAAATATTACATTTGAAAGTTTATATTTAAAATTTACATTAATTTATGGATCATGTTACAATTTCATTAGCTAAAATTATATTACATCAAAAAATAGTATAATTAACTTTGTTATATTTATTTTATTTTATTTTAATATAAATGAATATTTAATCATTAACTATAAGGAAGTTTTATATGAGTGATTGAATATTAAAATATTTAGAAATATTTTTAATAGAATATTATTCACAATTTCATGTAGAGAAATTATTGATGATATAATGTAAAAAAAAGATAGTATTTAATTATTTTATTATATGAGATATTTTAATTTTATTTTATATATTTAATATTTTTTATTTTGTCTTACCTGTCTCTAAGTGTAAAGCCACTCATACACATGAGCATCCTTATCTTTGCTTATGCTTTTCTTGCAACTCTCACAACCATATTATTAAATTTTCTCTCAAATCTAAGTAGTAATTTTTTATCACACAACAAGCATGATGCATTCCTCCACTTCAATCATCCAACTTGAGTTCTACTAATAATATCCTCATCTATTTCACCGTCACTTTGAACAACAGACTCGAGATATCTAAATTATTCTCTTTCTAATGACTTGATCACCCATTGTCACAACTCCTCTGTTAAATATTCTATGATAAAATTACACTTCATATATTTGATTTTAGATCTACTTAAATGAAGGCCTTTAGACTCTAAGATTGACCTTTATAATTCAAGTTTCTCTTGAAATAGTTCATAATGCAAAATAAAATTTTAGAAGTTTAACTTTGCTTAACTAGAGAAAATAGATTTACATAGTCTTAATTGCTAACCTTGCCTCTTATGAGAGTAGTGAAAATATAAAATAAAATTTTTAGAGATGACGATCAGTAATGAGGGTGGTCGGGTGATAATGGTGATTGAAATTAATTTGTGGTGAGCGAAAATAGAATATTTGTTGTGAGGATAAATGCTAATTAATGAAAAGATAATGGTGGTTTTTTTCTTAACAAACTTCTTTTACTAAAATTAATTAAAAATGTGTTCCTTTTCAAAAATTGTCCTTTCATATAAATTTTGACTAAAAAGGCTAATTAGTCCAATATATTATTTTAGATTTTCTATATATATATATATATCATATAATTTTTATGTATTTATATATCTAATATCTAAATTTTAATATATTACTAGAAAGATTTAAATACATACCATATAATTTCTTATGCATTTATATATCTAACAGTCAAAGTTGGATATTTATGAATCTAGTATTTTCTTATCCTTGAAAAGGTGAATTTTATTTAAAAAATAAATGATAATAATATTTTTGATATGATATTAAAAATCTACTATATATATATTTAAAGTTCAAATATTAGATATATTAATATATAAAAATTAAGTGATATGTATGTAAATCCTCTATATTATAAATACAATTTTTTTAAAATGACATATATTTTTTATTAAGATATTAAAATATTATTTAAGTGTATCAAGATTTAGATGTTAGATATTCTCTATTTAGCTTTGATAGGATAAAGTTTGTATCACAATTTTTATTTTTAATTTAGGGAGATTTATATACATATCACATAATTCTTATTTATTTACATATCTAATATCTAAACTTCAATTTTTATATATATAGAATCCTAATCTTCAATATCACATAAAAAATATTATTTTATTCACTTAAATTAAAATAGTGTTAAATAAATAAATATCTAATTTTTAGTATTAAATATATAAATACATAAGAATTGTATGGTATATATGTAAATACTTAATTTATTGGGAGGAGTTTGGTATTCGCGAGTTTCCTTCATTTAGTAGAGCACTTCTCCTCGGTGGCATTCTCTCTCTGCCGGCAGCTCCAATATTTGAGAAGCAACGCTCAAGGGAGTTCTTTTCGATTCCCTCCCCGCTTCCCGTTTTTTTTCAGTTTAGGCCGTATGATTTGCGTCTCTCTTCAGGAGTTATTCCTTGCTTTTCTCCCTTTTTCTATCATATTTGTAATATTTTGAGGGCAGAAGTTTGACGGCTATAAATTTGATTCAGGGTATACTGGAGCTCTGAAGAAGGTCTGTGTTTTTTGTTTTGGCAAGTCAAATTTGACCATTAAGGCGCTTATTTTGTTGCATTCGAGACTCTTCAACTAGAAGTTCCTGCTTGTTTAATTATTACTATAGTTTTGATTAGATTATGCAAATGTTGTCCTATTTGCTGCAACATTTTCTTATTTTTTCTGTTCAACGGAATGCAGATTTTGAATAATTAGAATGTAATGTGTAAGTGGGGCGACATCAGCTGTCATAAATACAACTACACTCCAATTTAGGGCTAATGATCTTCAAAAGTTTTTATATTTGTATCCACCATTTAATAAATGCATAAAACTTATTATGTGCGAGCAAAATATATTCTCTCTTGATTAACATCATGTCTCTGGTAACAAAATATCTTATACTTCAGTAAAATATCTTGTATTTGAGTCATAAATCTTATATACGGTGAAAAATATTATTTCTTACATGTGCATGTAGGCTCGGAGGAAATGCTGCTTGGTGGAGGTAATCTGTGCAGTGGATCATGTTGCTACTACCTAATTGGGTATGCTTTTGTAGGTAAAGACATCAAGTGTAGTTCTAATGCCTCCATCTGTGCCCTGCTTGGTTACCGTCATGATTAGGACTGGTACCGAAACTTAATTCCTGCTATCTCCTAGATGTTTAGTTCTTTCTTCTTTTCCATCAGGTATCTCTTTTAGTCTAAACGTCTAAACGAGGAAAATCTACTATTTGTCAACTGTTTTTTTTTTCATTCTTGGAGCAACAAAAGCATGATATATTCTGCTAACAAGCTTTTTGTGATATTTTGGTTTCATGGAATAAATAGTATATTCAATAACATAAATTTTTTATTCGGTTGACTATATTATGCCCTAAAAGCTTGTGAGGTATGAAAAATGAGGACGTTAGTGTTGGTTGAACTTAATTTTAAAGTTCTTCCACCTCAAACTTCAAAGAGATCTATTTTTGTCTTGACATTGCCAGTATAGTTTCTGCAATTTGTTAGGCTTATATGAGGAATTGATAAAGGAATGTGCTTCTTTCGATGATGAAAGTAATGCGCATAAATAGATTTTCTTATACCCGCTGAATATGCGGTGAAAATGTCTTCATAGTTTATTTCATGGTCTTAGAATAGGATAAACTTGCCAACTTTGTATCCAAGGATGCACTTGAGTATTGAGTTGTTTATTTATGCATGGCTAGTTTCAGCCAAAACTAAGTTAGTTTCAATTAATTTACAGATGTTTTATAGGTCAGGTTCTGGTTGTCCTTGTCAAAAATTCAATTGTCAAATGTATCAGATCAATTTACTATTAAGGTGTTTGAAGTCTTGTAGACTGTTGACATCTCAGGTGGAATGTTAACTGCATAAGTGAATCAATTTTTCATTTACAAAACATGTATAGTATTTGAATGTAAGAATTATTTATTATTTACTTTATTAATGAAATTTTTTTTGTAAATTTTTCTAAACATTCTTTTTTTCTTGTCGCTGTTTCGTGCTTAACAGCCATATGTTTGTATCCACCTTTTGCTGTGTCGGTGGTGGTACCTAATTCCAACTGTTATGCCCTTGATAACAGCAGCCGACTTGTTGATTTTGTATCCTGCAAATATGCATGCTGACAGTTTCCTGCACAGTGTTTATGCCTCTTATGTTTTGCTTAAACTGTTTTTCAGACAGATTGGATTGGCCATGTTATTACGCATGAAGGGAAGGTAACCACTTGATATAATAATCTTAAGTGCTTTATAGATATGATTTTTTTGTTTATATTACTTTGTCTGTTTTTGATCAACGGAGGTTGTAGAATATCTGTGCAGTTTTTACTTGTAGCAGAAGACCTTAACCTAGAAGAATATTTGAATAACATGACAAGTTCATTACCTTTTTTTCATTTAGTTAAGAGACACATGAGAATGGAGAATAGTCATACAACAACAACAAGCCTTTATCCCAGTATGTGGGGTCAGCTACATGAATCATTTTTCTTTATTGTGTCCTATTAAGTGTTATATTCTCATTTAATTCTAGTAAAATAAAGTCTTTTTTTTATACTTCATAACCTAGACTTTTTGGTCTATCTCTACCTTTCGTAACATAGATTGAATCTAATACATCTAATCTTCTAACTGGGTCATCATATGGTCAACACTTTATGTGACAAAATCATCAAAGACGGCGCTCTCTAATCTTATCTGTCACTAGAGCTCCTCCAACCATTTCACGTATATATTTTTTTTTCACATTTTGTCTCTTAAGTGTAAAGCTACTCATCCACCTAAGCATCCTCATCTCTACGACACTTATCTTAATTTTATGCTTCTCTTTTACTGGCCAATATTCTATGTTGTAACGCATTGCAGGTCTCACCATCATCTTATAAAATTTTCGTTTAAGTTTGAGTGATACTTTTCTATCACATGATAGACCTGATGCATTCCCCCACTTAATCCATCCAACTTGAATTCTACTAATAACATCTCCATCTATTTCACCATCACTTTGACCAATAGACTTGATATATCTAAGATGTTTAGTCTTTATAATGACTTGATCACCCATTGTTACAACCCCGTCAATAGATCTTATGCAATTAAAATTACACTCCATGTATTTGGTTTTAGATCTACTCAAACAAAAGCCTTTAGCCTCTAAGGTTGATCTCCATAATTCAAGTTTCTCTTGAACTCCATCTTAGTCTTATTAAAAAGAAGAATATCATTATCAAATCACATACACCAGGATACATCTTTTGTAAATGGCCAGTAAGAACATCCATAACTAAAGAAAAAAAGATAATGGTTTAAAATCGATCCTTGATGTAATCTAACTGAAATAGAAAAATACTTGGTCAATCCTCCTTGTGTTTGAACATAACAGCTCTAATATATATATATCCTTAATGACTTGAATATAAGCAATATTAACTTCTTTCTTTTCTTAAATTCTCCAGAACACTTCTCTTGGAACTTTAAGATATGCTTTCTTTAAATAAATAATATCATATATAGATCCTCCTTAATTTCTCTATATTTCTTCATCAAACCTTTTAATAAATGTATAACATTCATAGTAGACTTACCCCTCATGAATCACTAGTTTTGTGAACTTTTGTATCACATAGTAACCTATGCTCGCTTACTCTCTTATATAATTTTAATGTATGACACTTAAATTTAATTCCTATATAATTTGCACACTCTTGTGCATCATCTTTATTCTTAAAAGTAGGAATCTACAAACTTTTTATCCACTCCTTTGATATTTTTTAGTTTTTAAAATAATATTAAAAAGATTAATAAGTCAAGAAATTCTTTAATTTCCTAAGCATTTTTACACACTATTGGAATATCATTAGGTCCTACTGTTTTTTCACACTTCATTTTTTTAAAAAAAAACTTTTTAATGTCAATTTTACTAATACGACAATAACAATAAAAATCATTATTTTTATTTAGGATACTAAAATCATTAAAGACAATTGTATTCTCATAACATTTATTAAAAATTTATCAAAATATTTCATCCACCTATATTTAATATCCTCTTTCAAGAAAAATTTTTGTGATCTTCATCTTTAATGCAATGCACTTGAATTAAATCTTATTTCTCCAATCTCTTTACTTGACTAACTTATATATACATCTTTCGTCATTTTTAGTATCCAATCTATCATATAAATTATTCACTGCTGAACTCATATTTTAACAAAATAAAAAAAATTTGTGGCTTAAACTCGATTACGATCAGTGTATCAAAATGAGATATAGTAAAGATGCTATAGTACTATGAACTTTTGAAGTAAAAGGAATTTATGAATTTATAGCTAGAATAAAAACTAAATATGACTAAATAGATATTCAAATATTTAGAAAAGATTTCTTCTAATCTAAATTACGTCTTCTTTACTATTAAAAGTAAAAGAAGGATGATATTGTTTTATGTTAGAAACACCACCCAGTTGGTGAGAATGCTAATGTTACCCTAAAAGTCTTGATACCAAATGCAAGCAGAACTAAGTCATACAAGCCTAAATCGGGACCATCAAGGTCAAATAATTGAGAAGGTATGTTTTGCACTTACTGTAAAAAAAGAAAACACATACAAAAGACATCTGCTAGAAACTATAAAAGAAGCTTTCATATAACAAAAACAAGTTTATAAATCTAAGTAGTAAAAAAATATCAACACTATATCCCGGAAGAAAACAAATTACCACATACATAGAAAAATCAGAGTGTACCATTTTGATAAACCATTGTTGACATGTGATCCTAGAAGAAATAACAGCATCTTGACAACATTTGATAAACCAAAAAGTACGAGCTCTATGGCTCAATCAAGCGAGTATACCATTTCATATCACCCTTATGATTCTAAAATCAATTCTAAAATCAATTCAAACAAAATCTAGATAATAGACGATCACATGACCAACTCTTTCACCAAATTTTCTTCCCCTAAACCCTAAACTACATCACATATTACTTTCTTAGAATACCTACGAGCCACTTTATATTTTTTCTAATTCTTCGAACTTTTACATTTGAACTAATTTTTTAACAAATTTTTTTTTATTATTTGATCTTTTCCTTTCCATTTTGATTATACCACCAACTGTTTTTAGTATTAGGAGTATTTCTTTTTGATTTCTCAAGCATATTTTTTGCAACTTGCTTAATATCACCCGGTTTTTTTTCACATAATAGTAGGTTTCTCATGAACATCTAAAATCTTAAGATGTTATAGCCTACTCTTAAAAAATATTTTTATTAGCATTTTTTAAGAACCTCTATTTAATCCTAGTATAATGTTTTGATTTTATTTTCATCTTTCAATCATTCATCTTAAAATCCAAAACCAATAAGTGATGATGTATACTTAAACTTTCTTCAAAAATAATCTTACAATTTTTAAAATCTAAATGATCAATTTTCTTTATAAAAAAATAATTAATTTGTGTTTTATTAGGTTTATTCTTATAAGTGATAATATGCTTATTTTTTTTCTTAAATAAAGTGTTAATAATTACAAAATTATAAGCTAAAATAAAATACAATATGGTCTTACCTTCTTCATTAATCACTCCAACCTATAGTCATCATGAATGCTGCTAAAATCTTCTGTCACTCTACTATATATTCATTTAAATTTCTTACAATAAATTTTTTCTTTAAGAGGTATCTTTTGTATTAATTTTTGTATGTTATTTTAAAATTGTATGACAAATATTATTCTCCATTAATCAAGCATGTCATAGATACTTTTTTTTCATCTTGATTATTAGAACTTGTCATTCCATGCCTCTAAGCTAAGCTGGAAATATGCTAAACTTAATTTAAATTTACAAAGTGAGAAAATATAAAAATAGAAAATATGATCAACACAAAAAAATACTAGAATTTTATTAAAATTCACCCAAGTCATGTGCATCTTGTTGCTACTATTGCTGATTTTATTATGGTTTGATAGTGGAGAAAATACCACTTTAATTTCTCTTGCACATCATAAGACCATGTCTCCCTCTTCTTATAAAGAAAAAAAAAAAAAACCTAAGGCCTTGAAAAGCATAATAAAATTTTAAAAATATTTTTAATGAAACAACTACAACTATTCGATACAAACGACAAGTTATGCATAATGCATATTTTTTTCATAGGGTACCATAACTTAAATAGTGACAATAATAGTGTTTCATACCTTTTAACTAAATATGAACGGCTGAGCAAGCATTGTATGTTAAATGTTCTTGTCCCTTCACCTTAGAATTACGATCAACCGAACCTCTCTTGGCCATTTCCACCTAGGATAACATTTGGATTTCACTTTGAAGATAGCGCATTCTATGGCATGTTACCAACCTAGTCTTTTTGGAATATATTTAAGAGAAGGAAACACTTGGATTCTAATATGATTTTCTTGGAAATATGGCTAGATCATCTCTATTGTTGATAGATTGGGTCAATTAAATTGATGTTGGGCGACGGAATCATGAGAGTTTGATCGGATTGATCATTCCTTCTATTTCACCCTATTTTGAATACTGGCAACTTTCTTTTTAAAAAGGACAATTGACATCTTTAGTCAAGCAGGGATATTATTAATCATAGGGGCTTATGCTTATAAAATTCATGATATAGAATAACCCTGGTCGATTATGTTGTTTGGCCATAAGAAATTTATAGAACACTTCAACTCAATATGCCTTTGAGAATCCACTGTGTTCCTTCAACAACTAAAAAAGAGTGTAATAACCAAAATGCGATAACACGACCCCCTTTCAGAGTCCAAATGAATAAATTATGTTTGACATAGAAGTTCTTTGATCCTAAATTTGAACCCTGAGTAGTACCAGTTGATTATGCTCAACCTATTCACACCTTTTTCTTCTGTTTATTCCAACTCATTAGTTTCTTTTTTGCATTTGTTGTTGCATCAGATTAGTATTGGAGCTTTTCATCCTGCATCTGTTGGTCGACATTTGAGCCCTTGTTTTTAAATCAGCCAACAAAATATTATGTTGCTGCTTGCTAACTCCACAAAATCTGTCTTTTTTTTGTCAAAGTTTCACTGTTTCAATATTCGAATTGTTGTTAACGTAGTGTTATATGCGTGTCATTTTTTTTTTCGACTTTCATTCCTCGGGTAAATTCTTATTTGTAAAATTGTTCGCTGATTACAAATTCATATTATAACGCTTTCGCCGTTGTTTATCTTGATATATGCTGTTGTTGTCTGGATACATGCTTGGAATTGGAGTAATGGCTATACATACCATCTATATTTTTATGCACGAGAAATGCATCCAATGATGTGTATCTGGTCACGATGCAGGATGGTGATTTGGTTGTGCGATTTTGTAAAGATGTGGAATTCCGATCTCAGATGGTATGATGCAGAGCTTCTGATCATTGAATTAGTACCAGTGAAAGTATTTATTTCTTTTAGTAGATATGCTTTTTTTGCTGCATTATTTAAAATGATTAGGCAAGAATAATGTGATATCACCAATATGTTATATTGACGTGCCTGCTGGGCTAAAATTTATTTTCAACAAAATATTTGATGCATCGCAATTAACATGATGGTGTCTTGAAAGTCAACATATCGGTTCGTTCATTCTCTAATATTATGCTTGATTTGGATGCATTTGACTTTCAAATGGACAGGAAAGAATGCTTTCTTTCATTGAAGTTTCTTGATTTGGTTTTCTATTTAGTTTAACATGCATAACAGAATCCGAATTGGATATTATTTTGTGATTCATTTGTTTGACTGAGCCGGAAAGATGGATGACCAGGTTTCATTTTTCTAGCAAATGGCGTTTCCTATTTTCTACAAATTGAAACTTCTATAGAAATTTATGGTTTACGGGGCACAGGAATGAATTTCTGTGCAAATACTTTAATTTGGTTTTTTGGGTGCCATCAGGTGCTTTATGAGCAACATATGATGCCACCTGTTGCTATCATCACAAATTTTTGGCAGTCTTTTTTCTTTATTAATTGACATTTCTATTGACGTTTTTCTTCTTTATTATGCAGGGATACATTGATTTTGGCCGTTTTGGAACCTCTAACTATTTTGTAGCTGGTTCAGGATCCATAGACTTTATTCAGGCAAGTTTGACCAACAAAGGCTGGCTTAGCTTAATAAGATTATAATGAATTTACGTTATTCGTAACATATTTGCTAAAAGGGTAGAGCTCGACTACTCAATTTATTCTCGAGTTTGTGCGGTGGTGCCCGACCACAAATAACCTCTTATTCTTTTGTGTTAGTTTTATAAATTGATTAATGATTTATTTAGCTTGTGCATTAAGCATCATTTTCTTAATTTCTTCCTTGTTTGATGTATGACCTGGATGTGGATTAGGCTCTTAGGAAAAAAGAAATCTTCTATTAAATTTAACAATTCAAAATTAAAATAAAGAACACATAACCTCACCTAAAGTTTAGGTTAAAATCAAGATAAAAGAATTAACAACTCTTTAGCTGGATGAGTATTTATTTTACAACATCATGCACAAATGCATATTGTTTTCACTCTTGATTGGAGGGCTTCCACCTTTGCCACAGAAACTTGGTTTGACTTCATACCCAAAACACACCTCCCTTCTTGATTTTGGCCAATAATCTTACTTCTCATGCATTAGGCATATGAATCTTATAAGTTTGAGTCAAATGATTATTTAAAAATGAAAATAACATGTAACATGATTTGCATTAAATTTAGGTCATTTGAAACATACCCTTACATGATATAGTCTCTTTAGGGAGTGAGTTTAAGGACTTAGTCTTTTTCTAAATAAATAACAAATTTTATCTCAGATAAAGATATGACTTACCTATATGAATTTAAAATCGTAAGAGAGTTAACACACCCCTGATTATAAGTCCAAGTGATTTGCCTCTCAGAGTCAAATCAAATACCTATTTTTTCATCTTCGATTTAGTCAGGCTTTGGCCCGCCAAAGCTCCCAGATGGTGCCTGAGTCGCTTCTCCCTCCTATGAGCCATAAACATAAATCTTCACCTCTTAGACATTTTTGTAATCTTGTGTTGTGGAATCATAAGTCCTAAACTTCTAATAAAAAGTCAATTCAAATGAATAATTCAATTTTTAAAATGTAAAGCCCAACCATAGGATAATTTGAGATGCTAGCTATGTTTCCTTGCATCGTGAGTATTTCCTATTTATCTTTCTTTGGCTTCGATAATAACTCCCTTTCTTTGATCAATCCCATTTGATCTTCCAAAATAAACTAATCGATTAATAGCCCTACTTATTGAAATCTTTAGAGATCATTTACCTTAATCGAGTATTCCAGGATCTCATTCCTGTGATATAATTAACTATCTGCTTGTCCCTCAGGAACTTAACTACGATTTAAAATAAACCACTTTACTTTTCTAATGAAAGTAGGGGAAAAATCTTTGGTATATATCTGCATTGTCCTTTGAGTCCTTGTTGAGGTGATTAGGTCAGATTTGTAGGGTAGTGACTTTATCTTTAGAGATAATACCTCGATAACGTCGCGTCACTCAATAAGAATATATTTGATTTACGTGGTGTCAAAATTGTATAAAAAAAAGAAAAGAAGTATATTTCGATTTTCATTTTATCCCGCATAGAGTGAAGATGGAAGTATATTTCTATTATTTAGAAATTACCTATATAAAAATTTCACCACAATTACTAGACTGATAACTCAATCGTATAGAACTAATATGGCCAAGGTTATCTTCACTTCAAAAAAAGCAACAAGTACAACATTGAAGATATACATTCACTTCCTGACAAGTTAATATTGACAAATCAGGTTAATCATCATCAAGTCTATCAAGCTTACAGCTAGGACAAAAAGAATTTCAAATCTCAAAGTAAATAAACTAATTCCTCCATCGAACTAGATTAAGCATTAAGTTAGGGTCGGAGGAAGTTCAAATTTACGACAACACAAAAGCAAAGAGTAGATGGTGGAAGAAGCTCTTATCCTTCATGACAAGTCAATATAGACAAATCAAATTCATTTCTTGTTAAGTTCAAATTGAGCTTAAAACTAGGGTCGGAGAAAATCCAAATCTACAAAGACAAATTATGAAGACTAATCAATTTTGAATAAAAGAAAGTAATTAAATATTATTCCAAGGGATCTGATAAGATATTAGAACAATTTAAAATGCTTTCAACGCCATCAGATCTTTAATTCTTCGTACAAGTAGACAGAAGACGATACTAAATTAAATTCTACACTAATTATGAAGCTTTAATCAATCCAAAAATAAAAAAATTTATTCTGATTATGATTTTAAAAATCAACGATTTAATTAATTAGATGAAATTATCTAAGTTAAAAATACTGTGTTTCAGTAGAGATTTAAAGTGTAAATTTTAATATCGAAAAGGCTGCTTGTAAGTTGAGATTAAATAAATATGAAATTAATCTCATACTTAAAAAATAAAATAATCTGAATTATCAAATACCTGTATGGGCCCCAACACTTATACCAAGTACCTAAACTTTGTGTCTGAGGATGTTTCGCGGGTTTTAAAAAAAGAGGAAGAATAATGAAATCGATTTAATCTTTTATGACTATATCATGTAAACTAATGAATGTCTTCATATGTTAATTCAAATCAATGAAATATCACAGAATGTGATCACAAAAGACCCAATTCTCTATATTTGCAATAAGAGTTGATAAGGTCTACTAAATGATCAACTTCTAAATGAATTTAAATTACATTATATCATAAGACTCAATCCTCTATATTTGTAATTGAGTTGATATGGTCTGTTATGATATCAATTTCTTGAAGAATTTAAATTACACATAAGTTATAGACCCGATTCTCTACTAGCAAATAAGTAGAGTTGACAAAGTTTACCTCAATGATGACTGTGTTGAATGAAGATTTCAACCGGAGGGGATACTTTTATAAAAAATGTGATTTTAATTTTAGATTAAATTAACTTAAAATGAGTATCAATCCAAATGTGAAATCTAATGTATCACTAAACTATTAATGATTAAATGAAATTCAATCCTTAAATACTTAAAGCAAACTCATTCAATCCACCTTCCATAACTGTTTGTTAAATGTGAAAAAACTCTAGCTCACAAAAGAGCAATGTCAAATCAAATGTATTTTTATATTCACTCTTAATCAATCTCATGCTAGTAAGGATGTGGTTGTGTCCTCTGTCTGCGTGGTTTTCAATATGTTCGTATGATGCGATTCTGACGAGTTTTACATCGTGGTTGCCATGATCATTATATTAAGATTACTTTATGCTCCCTAATGGTTATGTACATGGAGATGTGAATCATAGAGTACACCTGATAGGGCAAAAATGCCTCTATTAGCTAAGGTAGACTTAAGTTTGTCTCCAAAAGCGTCTGCGTCTGAGGATTACTTGACGACGCGCACATGACTGGCGGATCTTTCTCGGGTTGGTCGTCTACCTTTGACTAAGTAGTACCACGACATTCGGGATGATGGACCATGGATTTAGATGGCGTTATCATTCCCCTAACCATTCACTTTAAGTTAAATAACGATGAATTTTATAAATCTAAATTTCAAAACTCCACATACCGATACTATACGTTGCGCATTTAGCGATATAACGATTAGCCTTAATCAAAAGTTCTCTCAATTGAGAGTGTAATTAATAGGTGCTTTGCCATAGGAACCCTAACTAGATCTAAAATCTTCACCAAATGAGGGCGAAATCTCTTAGTAGTGTCTTATGTATTATTTCATCTGCCTGTTAAAAATTTCACCGACACATAAATCATACTCTCTCTTCGTGTGGTTAATTTTGAAACAATATATATATATATATATATATATATCCCACTAACTTAGTTTCTTTCTTCATCACTTCACTAATATTGACATCAAAATACCTTTTCAACACTAGGAAATCATAGTTGGTAGATTGCAATTTTTAAGGTAGGAGGGCAGAGATTGTTGAGCTGGCGGATTGCATATGGAAGACAACAGGGTGTGGATTGTTGAGTTGGAAGATTGTATGTTCGGCGGGGCTTCTATCAGGCGAAGGTGGAACTGCAAGGCTGGTGGAGCCAGCTGGGCCCCAAGAAGTGCATCTTAGCAGGAAAGGCAGTAGCAGGCGTTGCTGCATGCTGTACACAATTGGCATTGTTGCAGCTGGCTGCAGTTGGATCCGTTGGCTGCTTTGGTGATAGAAAGAGCTGTGGGAGGAGGATTTCCACGAAAAACTTTACTCAAGACTAGTGGTTATGCAAGGTGCAGAATAATCTTTTTTTATTTATTTTTTATTTTTTTTTTAGCTTTGTTCATTTATTTATCAAGTTTGATTGAAGCTTGAGCTTGGTCAGAGTATTAAATGTCTCGTTCACTTAATTTTCTGTGCTTAAGCTGAAATTGTGATTTCTCTAAAATTCTGGGATTGCATTTAGAAATATGGACAACTTATTCATCACTATTGCTTAATGTCTTCACGGGCACAGAGCATAACGGCATTCAGTAGCACTAAACCAATATAATTATCTTAGGAAGATGAGCGATCTCAGCGTAGAATAAACCTAATAAGTTTACATGTTAAAAATCTTGTCCAGATACCTTTGATAAGAGGCTACATAATGCAAATATTGCTTCCTTTCTATTATATTTTCGTGAGTGTTGAATAACTTATATTCACTCTGCACCCAACTACATGTACAAGGGTGCACATTTTTTAATATTGAGTACACTACGAATTTGTTCATGCTCAGCATCTATATCTTTCATTCTGTTCTTCAAGAGCACCTTTTCCTGTTTGGCAACTCAAACTTAAGGAGAATAAACTGGTTGGAATGGCATGCTTAGAAACATGATTTGATTTCTATAACATTTGCTCACAATATTCAATTAAACTTTTTAGGGATTTTACAATGGAGACCTCACAAATTGTGAACATACATTTGACAAAATGGGCCGCACAGCTCAGGTTGATTTGCTTCAATTATTTTATCTTTTTTGAGAGTTCTTTTATTTGTTAATATATTGCTATATACTTTATGCATATGGTTTTGGTTCGTTACCTAATATTTTGTGATACATTTTAGGTAAACATTATTTGTGGAAGCTGTTTAAGTGGAGGGTGTAAAGGTTTGTATCAGCTTTCCTATAGTGTATCGTAGTCTTCTTTCTATGGTGTAGCATAACATTCTAATTCTACTCTGTAAAATACCTATCTACTTGATGCATTTTTGTTTAGGCTTTTTTTGATTGATTCTCCAACATCATTTTTGATGCTGATATGTCAATTTTTTTGTGGATGTAGCTTTCTGTTGAATCAATCTCAAGTAAATTTCTGAAGGAATTATTTTAGTAATTAGATATGAGAAGTAGCATGCAGTTCTCAACTATATCTAATTGCTTGTAGGTGAACTTCATGCTCTGCACATGATACGAAGAAGACTGATATTTTTTATTCTAATGAGAAGAAACAAGTATAATTTATTGAGTGGATACAAAGCCCAATTAGTGGAACAACGAAGGGTGAAAACTTTTTATAAGAGAGAAATAGAAAGAACAATAAGCACAAATATTAAGAACTACATGATATTGTTCTATGGAATTAACTAGAGAATTTGGACTTAGGAGGAGCATGGGGCACTGCTTGCACTAGGGGTACTTCTATACCAGATCTCTCAGGATGCTAGCTCGAATAGCCAGGATTACATTATCTGATTTTACTTAGACTGCTGTCTGCCACCATGCAATATTCTAAATTTGATTTCTAATTTGTAGTATGTTACATTGATCATCCAACACTTCAAATAGATTTTAATTGTGGACTTCTTTTTTTTATGTTTTATCACAGTATTATATAAGAACTAAATTGACGCTACCGCTATGATGAAGAGAGAATTTGAGTTGCTTACACAATAAGTTTGACATGTTTCACATTTTCTCTTATGATTGTAATTCATTAACTTTTGCAGGTGAATTTGGTTGCATTTGCAGCATAACCTACGATGAATCAAAATGCAGGTATTTCTATAGTTGATTCTTGTTCACACTACACTTATATGGCACAATATTCAAGTAAGGCAGCTCATTTGATATCGTGATCTTCAAATTTACTTGATGCCTTGCTTTATGTATAATGCTGCTTCTAGTTACTTTTGATATGTTACATATTTATGCTTGACTTCTTTGTTTGGAAGTTGCATCCATCATCTATATTAAACCAATCTGGACTACCAAATGTGAGCGTTACTGTTTTGAACATTCGTCTATTATGCTCTAGCTTCTAGTCATGCCAAGCAATTTGTTTTAAATTGTATGAGAGGGGCAAATTGCAGCGGATGTAACTTGAAGTTTGAACATTTTTGTATTTATACTTTTTGAAAGTTGATTGACAATGGAAATTAGTTTTCATTTCTTTTAGTTATTGAGGGAAAAATATATAGCTTGGTGATAAGGGCGGAACTAGTTTGTTATTTTAAGGTGGGCAAAATTTTTAAATAATTAAATAATATAATAATTTTAAAAATACATAAATTTAATATTTCAAAAAAGTAATAATAAAAAATTAGTAAAATAATTTCAATAAATTTATAAGAAAAAAATATGAGTGGATAAGATTATTAAATTTATGAACTTTTATTTTAATTAATTAAGTAGTTATTTGAGAATAATAAGTTAAATTGGTTTTTTTTTTTGGAGAGATTTATTATAGAAATTGTAAATTGAGAGGGGAAAAATATAAAAAATTTATTTTTTTAAGAGGAAAAAGAAATTTGAGGATGCCCACCCTCAAGTTAAGGTAGGTCCGCCCCTGCTTGATGACAACCCCTTGTGGGGACCCTTCATTAATGAGAGCTCCATGTACTAACACCATCTTTTTAGTCATTGTAATTTTTTTGATAAGGATAATGAAACAATTGTGGTACTTTTAACCTTTAACAAACTTTTGATTCTCTCCTTTCTCTTGTTAGCATCTCATTATCTTAATTTATAGTTTTAAGTTTGGCAATTGATTATTAGGGAGTGTGAACCAAAGGAGACTAATGTTGGGTTTGTTATACTGATGATTAATCAATTTTCAACCAAAAGTGCTGGAACCTTTGGATGTGGGCCAATAACATATTTGATCTTCATTTAGTTAAGTGTAGATGCTGAGGTTGAAGAAGTGGTTGGTGGAGTGATCAGAGGTAGGATCTTAGCCAGAGTTATAGAAAGGGATTTTTCCATTGGCTGGTCATCAACGACGTTTAGTATTGGTGGTGACAATTAAAAGTTAGAGGCCTTCTAAAGAGGAAGTCAGTGATTATTATTACAGAGGCTAGTGTTTGGTGAGGTGGTTCAAGATAGGAGACGGCAGGCTTTACTCTATATTGATGAGCATGGTCGGTGGAGAAATTGTGCTTAGATCTGAACAAGAAATAATAGAGGGGAGAATAATAGTGAGGTAAAAGTTAAAATATTTTATTATAGGTTTATCTTTAAACGGGTGTGTATTTATTTCTCTGTGCACGGTTGTGGTTGTGGGTAGTTCTCATCGAACTGTAAACTTTTTTATGTTCTCGCTTGATATTTGTTACAAACTATTTTTCTCATTTATGTGATAGTCATTGCTCTTGAGTGCACTTTTCCTCAACACAATGAGAGGATTTATATTATTATATGATAGTAGTGAATATTCTCTTTTTTCGATTTATGAAGTTTTTGGTGTTGCATTGTGATTCTTTTCCATTTTATAACGTACTTTGTCATTTGAAAGTTATTATAGTCATCAGCTCACTTGCTGTAGAGTTTCCCCTTCTATAAACCAGGGTTCTTCTTGAAATTGCAATCCCATGTGCCAAACATGACTCTCGAATCTTTGAAGGATTTACTGTTGGTTTTCATCCTCGGTCATGGGAAGTAGTAAGAATATATATTTATTAAAATTTTTTTTTGGCATTGTTTGCTTACCTTTTGGTTGTATTGATTTAATTTACAATTTGATTGTAGGTTTACAATGGTTTGACTCAAAAAGGTTTTGAAAAACCTCATCAAGAATTCAGGTATGAATTATATTTAATTTTTGTTTATTCCTTATGTTAGAAAAATGAGCATCCATATAAGTTATAGTCCGACTTCTTTTGTGTTAATTCCCAACTTGACATTTTCCACTAGAATCATATTTTTATTTGTCGATAGGTTTGTGCTTTCCTTGAAACTTAATATTTGACCTTTTTATGTGCAGCTCGTAAGTTCTTTGATGTGCTCGTAAGTTCAGCAGGCTAATTACATGATTACAAATAGAGTCATTAAATTTGAAAGGATTAATTGCACATAGAACCATCAGATAAGAGAGACTTCAATTATGTCTTTTTAAAGATACTCTTCTTGCGGAGTTCAAGATCTATAATCATCTTTGAAAATGCAAAATTTTGCTGTGTTGATCTTTTTTTAATTATATTTATTTTTTAAGTTGCTAGAGTTTATTTTTTCTTTATTGCGGTCATAATATAAGATATACAGTAAATTGATGGTATTTAATAATGTATGGAACAATTCAATGAATATAAACATTGAACTCTTATTGTTGAGTTGACATAATACATAGATCCCTCATTCACTTTGTATGAAAATATTTTTTATCTTCAAAGTTCTTATTTTGAAATTCATTATCTTCAGCTTTGGGACTGACCAATCGCAAGTATCTCTTTATATGACTGCAATTTCTTCTCTTGCTGGTCTTGTCGGTAAACCATCTTATAAGGTAAGTGTATATTAATTGTTTTTTTTCTCTTTATATATTCTGTCTATTATTTACTTAATCCTACTCTGTTTATACAGGTCTATCCAGATGAAGGGTTAGAGATTAGATTATCAGGCTCAGCAGCAAGTGGCGTAGCCCCTACAACTTTATCTCCTTCTGTGCTTTTATTGAATTGGAGATGTATGATATGTTATATTCTTGTTAATGCACACCATCTTTTTAGATTTAATTTTGTCTTTCGTTTTTCCTTTCTCTGTAGGTGAAAGAATTCTTGATAGCCCTTATGAAATTTACATCTCAATCCCCGTCGAGGGTTACGATGCAATTGAGTTCGCTCTCACAAAATTTTGTGGTTTGTTTTTTTTTTTTTATCATAGTTGAACGACTTTCTTATTTTCCATTAAATCAATTTTTTTGTTGATATAGAATAGTTCTCAAAATATAGAGATATTTTTTTAATCATGTATTTATTATCTATTTTTCTTGTAATAGAATACAATTATTGGTAGATATAGTTAAGATGAACATAAATTTGATGTTAGTGGCCAAGTAATTCATATGTAGGACATACGTGCCCACAAGATTTTTTTTATCTTTTTAATTGGGCAAGTGGATTGTATGGCACGACCTGCGTAGGTCGTATGTTTGGTATGTGCACATGCTTTATTATTGTAATCTGTTGGTGCATCATAGCAACAAACCTTATTAATTTTTAATCTTTATATTATTAATAATTGATTTGTACATCATGTCACTTCTCCTCCTTGATTTTAGAAATTGTGGGCGTGGTTTAAACATTGAGTTTGGAGATTTCAAAATTTGTTTCTTTGTGTTGAGAAAGTGATATTCTTGTTAAATTCACATTTAATCTTTGTTTTTTTCTTCTCCATTACGGGATCTGTTTATCAAACTTATAGTCAAATTTTTTTTTAGTTGTTTGTTTTGAATTATTTATGGTTTCATCCTATAGATGGTTTCAGGCTTACTTTATTTGTGGCAAGTTATTTAGATTTGCAAAAATAACTCTTCTCTGTTGATCAATTTGTGTATGTGCTGCATTTGATGGTTATTCTAGCTCTACTGTCTTTTTTTTTAAGTAATTCTAACTCACTTTTGTATTTCTTTCTGTAAGTTTGCCATTCTATTTACCAAACGAGTTTATTTTCTGTTATTTCACTGCTGAACAGCTTTTACTTGACATGTTATTGCTGGCTTTTCACCCTTTAATCGTCTCTACTTTTGTCATTAAACCTTCTATCTTTTTAGTTTCATAAAACTGAGCGTAGCTATTCTTTTTGGCAAATTTGTTTTAATGGAAAAAAATCCATCAAAATGCCAATATGCTCTTTTAGCAAAAGTTTCATGGTTGCTCTCTTCATTTTAACCACCCAACTTTTACCACTAATAGTTACATTCTCAATTAAATCCCCACCAATTATTGTCGTAGATCCATCATATTGCAATCAACAAATCTTTTTTATTACTCAAAAATGTTTTTTTTTAATTATTGTGCACTTTTTATCTGACCTTTATTCTACTTGTTTCAATTTCCAAATATGTAAAGCTTATTTCTATTATATAACTATTTAGCTTATGCATTTTTTTTTAATGTAAAGATTGTCTAAATATTGTTGATTGTTCATTCTTCTTGTTAAATATAATCAATAACCCGTAGTTCATTTTGTTGCAGGCTATAGACAAGAAAGAGAAGGTGATTCTTTAAGAGGGTGGGCAACATTTGGAATTATTTCCTGCGTGTATGTTGATTTCATCACACTATTGTTATTTTCTCTTTATATATATACTTGGGAAAATATACTGAATAAAAAGATGGATATATTCTCTCTCTCTCTCTCTCTCTCTCTTTTGGTTGCTAGACATTTGCATTATCATAATATTTTTCAGCTTAATTGTGTTATCGGTTGTATCATGTTGTGGAGGTTTCATCTATAAGACTCGCATAGAACATCAGGTTGGTATTATCTTTGATTATAGTTCTTGTTATGCAAGCAGTTCGACTAGTCATTCTTCTCTGCTAACTCGAGCCTTTTTGTGTTCATGTAGCATGGTCTTTTTGCCTTGCCTGGGATGACTCTTCTATCGGCCTGCTTGGAATCTGTGAGTTGCTGATTTGTTTTGCTTTTTTTTTTATAGTATTTATAAGCTTCGCCTGTTATCACATTTTTTTCTTCTTCTTCTTCTTCTTTCCTAACAAAATTAGGTGAGTAGAGGAGGAGCCCAACGTCTAGGAGATGATTCCAATGGAAATGCCGTGAGCCAAGCATCATGGGAACGTGCATCTGCTACTACTTCTCGAGGAACACAAAGGACAGGTGAAAGAAGATAATGGGTCTATATAGATAGAGAATATGTTGACTTCCCCTTACTACTTTTTGTGAGCGGAAGATGTTGGTACCCTATAACATGCATACAGATTTGAACATTTTTATAAAACCTTTTTGTCGATATTCGGTCACTATGATTAATAAACCCTTTATCTTGCTTAATATCAAAAGGCTTAAATTCATACAAGAGAAGTATTGATTTACTTTATAAATCATGTTTTTTTTTTATATTATTTTTTTAAAGCTTTTAGTCTTTTTTACTTGTTCTATTGGTTATTTTTGCCCTTGAATATATATATATATTTTTAGATCTTGAAAAGGGCTCCTACATGCTCTTTTTAAGGAAACTTGTGATATTTTCTCCTAAGGTGAATTTACCATTCACCAATGGGCGAGGGAGTTTATTGTAACGTTCGGTGTAATAAGAGATTGTTATTGTAATGTTTGGCATGAGTTCTCCCTTCATCGAGACAATCCTCTAAAAATCAGGTGTGATTATTGTCGATGACACAATGACTTGAGAGGCTTGATGGAATGACTAAAGCAAATAATAGAGATCTACTCCAAAGTTGATAGGACGCTCTTAAATATATATGGTTTGCTAATTTAAAGATTTGTTTATTATGAAGCCTATTATGAAACTTAGGTGCAAGCAAAATAAGATTGTACGTATCACTCCTTAGGTGTAGGGTTTGTTTGTGCACTGCGGCCAACTTTAAATAATAATAATAATAATAATGTCGTTAAGGGTAATCATGCTCTGATGTATGAGGAGTAGTTGTAGGGTTTATGAGATTGAGAATATTAATGTGCGAGCTCTTGATTGATTATAGTTTACAATTATATATATATCATCATATGGATTTGGCATTATTGACTCTTTAAGCCATGATTGACATAGTTTACTTGCAATGATGAACCATAATATCTTATTATTTTGATTTCTATGTGTGGATCTGACTGGTGCATGCTAGAGTATTTCATTTTATTTAAGCATCAATAGATCCCTTTTTGAATGCTTACCTTTATTGCCATTAAATGTTCTTTTAAGGATTGGAGTCCTCTTCCTCTTCTTGTTGAGGAAGACAACAACTAACTGCATCGAGTTTGATCCAATTCTTTTCATCCCAAAAGAGCTTCTTTCTTTGCTTTTAACAAAAACTTCAAATAAAAATGACTAGGAAAATTTGCTAATCCATTTAGATGATTAAGAAAATCTAAGTTTAGTTAATAGCCTAAGTCTATGATTTGCTTTTAATCGCTCAAAATGATTTCAAATTGAACCAGAATTGACTATAAGTTGGCTCAATCCCATGCTGATTCAAGTCAAACCTGACTTCAAATTCAATTAAAAAAACTTGATCAGTCATATAATGATGTACTTACCAAATATCTTGGGAACAATTATTGCATAAGATTTTACTTGCAGAAAAGGTTTAAATTTCAATTAGCCCAACTAATCAAAATACAATTTTCCCAAGGCCAAACACAAACAGATAAAAATTTCCACCATAATAATCCCACCTGGAACTCAACTTACACATGGAAATACAACATCACATCTCTTGTTTTTTCACTAGCTGAATCAAATCATAAAGCTGAGATTTCTTGGATATGCATTAGGATTTAGTACCCTTCATTAGTTGTATAAACTCCCCAAAAGCTGTAATGAATTGCAAACAGTTAGCAGCTTGTTATGGTAAAGGAGTGCAGATTTCAAATTCAATTAAGCAGTGCGATTATGGGGAGAAATTTTGAGTCAGAACTTTATATTCATCGTGTAAGTTTTTAAATAAGTATAATAAATAAATAAATAGTTAATTAAAATTTATATTTTATTTATCTTAAAGTACATATAATAAATATAGAATTCATCTTAATCAAATATAGATTGGAATATTCTGACGCAAATTTCTTCTACATACAACTTACCTAGATCAGAGTCATGAGGACCAGGAGAGGCCTCTGGATGGTACTGAAGAGACATGAGTTTTAGCCCAGTACAACGGAGACCTGCACAACTATTGTCATTTAAATTTATGTGCGTTATTTCAATGCCAGGGGGAAGTGAGGCAGGATCCACCGCATAGTTATGATTCTGCCAAATAAATAAATAAATAAATAAATAAATTTATATAAAGATAATAAAACATTTATTTTGAATGGCAAAGAGCCAAGACAAATAACCATGAACACTAAATGTGAACTTTTCTAGAAAATGTGTGATATGCCATCAAAATACATAGATGTTAGTTGTTTTTAATAATGGAGGTTGCAAGCATGAATGGACGAGTCTCTAAACATTTATATTAGTTTTGAGATGAATGTAAAATAAAATATTGATAATAAAATATTCATCACAAAGTTTAACAAAAGTTTCTTTTATTCTGAAATCTCAACTTGTCCGGCCAGCATTACGATTCTTTACGGCTCTCTTCTTTTTCAGGGCTACATCAAATGTAATCTTACGTCTTTGAAAACCTTCTTTCTAATCATGCTTTTTTTCTTTGGTTTATTGTTCTATTTCTTTCTAAACCTCTACAATATTACCTGATCTGTAACTTGCTGGAGCTTCTCTTAATAATGACACAAATGACAGCATTTTTTAATAAATTTCTAATAAAAAAACACTTTTGCTCTGATGATAAAGCAGTGGAATTTAAAAACTAATCAAAGCTCAATGCAGTCTACGCAAAAAAAGATAAGGCTAAAAGCTCCACATTAAACAATTTGCACTAGCACCAAAAGCAAACAAGAGAGAACCAACAATACAGAATATATTAGAAAATGCTGCAATCCATGAGAAATCCTATCCCAAAGAAAAGCACGCTTAAATAGCTGCGAAGAAAAAAGAAGCCAAAATATGTAAAGAATGGACGACTATAATGAAATCAAACCTGGGCACTAATCTCAACGCATCCCTTTTGAAGGTTGCAAACAGGATGATTTCCACCATGATGACCAAATTTCATTTTAAATGTCTTGCCACCTAATGCTTGTCCAATTAATTGGTGACCCATGCAAATTCCAAACACTGGAACCTTACCAATTATGTCCTTAACTGTTTCCACAGCATAAGGAACTGCTGCTGGGTCTCCTGGACCATTGCTAAATAGAACTCCATCTGGTTTCATCTTTAATGTCTCTGAAGCAGGCCATTCTGATGGAACAACCGTGACTTTACATCCATATGAAGCCAAGCGTCTTAGAATATTATGTTTAATCCCAAAATCATATGCAACAACCTGCCTAAGGTGAAATAAAATGCAATTGGACAAGGAATTTTTTAACTCAGAATATGTAAGCCGCTACAAATGCCATGATACTAACATGAAATTCTTCACCATGATCACTTCCTGTCTTGAATTCCCACTGAGGTTCTGTTTTTTCTGACCATTTATATGGAGCTTCACATGTGACGCCACTGATCAAATCAACACCTAAAAGATAAATAGGTTTTAGAATTCTTGTCCTAAAATACTTGTAGGGAAACAACCAAACTTGTTTTATTGCCTGAAAATCAATCAAGCATCAAGAACAAAAGTGGATTAAACAAAGAAAAGTTCATCAAAACATTTATGTAGAAAAAATTGGATACCTTGTACATTGCAAGAATTAAAGCAAGATTACCAAGTGCATGAATATGTACTTGAACCTACCAACAATGTTCCATTTACGGGCCATCTCTATTAATTCTTTATCTGTTCTAGATTCTTCTGTACTTAAGACACCTATAAGGCTCCCATCTTCTCTAAGCCTGCGAGTAATTGCCCTTGTATCCACGTCATCTGCACCATTGAGGAAATACAAGTATATTAAGTAGTTAAATTACAGAGACAAAGAATCAATTTATCACTTACATATGGCCATGATGTTCTGTTTTGCCAAATAATCACCAAGACCCTCCCTGCACCTCCAATTTGAAGTGCTGCATAAAATGTGATTCAAGCAAAAAAAAATCACATGTTGAAGTGAAAACCACTAGTTAATAATAAAAATCAACTACGGTAATAAAAACTCACCACGTACTTATACTTCTAATAACTAAACCAGCTAGGAAACATTGGTGCGACTCTTCATCATCTGCACCGAAGTATGGCACATCAACTTTATGAAAAAGCTGAAAGAGATGAGCAAATCATAAGATATTAATTTAGCAAAAAGGTTGACCAACCTAGATTAACCCCAGTATTTCCAATATGAGGATTGGTCATCAAAACAAATTGGCCAGCATAGCTGGGGTCAGTCAAAATTTCTTGATACCTGGAAAAAAAAATATTTTCAGATTGGCTACCTTCAAATATTGAGAGCCATTAAAGCTTGAAATATGTTAACAATTGCCCATTCAGGGATGTAATTTTAAAAGTGAAGTAGCATTTATTATTTAGTCATTTTCCTCTTTATCAAAAATGTAAGACGCATCATCCTGGATTTCAAAAGTTTTTATTCTAGGAAATTATCAAGTTATAATTTTTTTTTTATATTTAGTGAGTGTAGTTGCTCATTCTGATAAACTTTGGATTTTAAAAGTTTAGTGCGTCTTCTCATGTGATAACTAACGTTTATTCATAACTTACCGTGATATCTCTTCAACCAATTTTGTGGCTAATGGTTTTTTGGAGAAATATTTGATCATTCTTATTCTTCATTGAATTTAGACAATATTGTACATATCTCACATTTAAACCTTCTATCTATACCTTGTCTCATGAAATCTCACAACTGCTTATGTACTGAGAATTAATAGACATATGATGATATGAACACATATCCCCAAGCCAACAACAGAGATAAAAGAATCAGAAGAAGGCCAAATTGGCTAAAAGACTTCATTAATATTCCCAAAACGTTATAAATGAGAAGTTCCATTTATAAACAAAAAATAAATAAGAGAAATAAATAAACAAAACCAGTTTTACTACTGGTATGACTAGATTCTGATACAGAGAATAAACTTGTATAAGATTAAATCCTACAAACAGAAGATGATGACAAGGGACGAGAACTAAGATCAAGAACTCTAACAAGAATAGCGACACGACAGAGATGAAAGCAAGAAATCAAGATATCCAACCGTGATACAAAGGGAGGCAAGGAAATTAGAAATAATAGAAATTAGTTACCTGAGCTCAAGAACATTCTAGAATATGAGCAGAGATAAATCCAACACTATGAATAGGGATGAAGAAATCTAGAAAAGGGTTGAAGAATTATCTTTAGATCTTCTCATGCAGCTTCTCTTCTTACTCCTTCTCCCGGTCTCCCTCTTCCCCTCAAATCTCCCTGGAAATCGGAAAACCACCCTCGCACACAAGGAAAGTGGAACAGAGCTTCATCCTTGTCTCAGCCGAGCCGAGCTCCTTAAGACCGTTCTCACGGTGGATCTGCGCTGGACAGACCTTCTCCGGTAAGGATCTCCGGCAAACTCTCCTCTTTCTTCTCCATCTCCCTCTGTTTCCCTCAGAAACCCTAGCAGAACACTAAAGCACGCAAGGAAGCAAATGAATTAGGGTTTACTCGATTCAAATCCGATTAATTCAGCACTGGATCTTCGACATCTTATCCACTAAAACTCATCCAACGCCTTGTCGAAAGGCAGATCAAGCGGAAGAAGAAGCAACCATCTCAGAATCCACTCACCATAGAAGGAAGAGAAGCGTGATCAAAACACATCCAAGGGGCGAAGGTAAATCAACCAATCCAACGGTTCAAGAAACTAAAGAGGGACTCGATCCAAGTGCTCCAATCCAAGCAAAGACGCTAGATCCAACGGATCGAGCGGCCATAACAACACCCTCCTCTCTCAACTGTTGGGTTGAGTCACACGAGTCAACTCAGTACATTAAGTCTAAACCAGCGGTCGACCGGATCCAAGGAAAACGAACTCAGCAAATAGAAGAAAGAAGAATTAATCAAGCTCAGATCAAATCAAATTCAAAGAAAAAGGTACATATCATTGTTCTTCATGAAGGCTCAGACTAATTCAGATAGAAGTTTTGAGAGCACCGCACGATAAGCTTATGGATCAACCAGGTCTTGAATAGGTCGTGGCTCTATCAAATGGAATGTTAGTCCGTAAGTTGGACATTGAAAGCATGAAAAGGCAATTGGGCGAAGAGAATAATCCACTTGCACAAACCCTCCGCTTGATTCGGCATATGCTAGCCCATGATCTCCAGTGTTTTTTTTGCTGCCTTCGCCCCAAAAGAAGTGAGAGAAATGTTTCTCAATCAATGAGTGAATACCTTTTGGATAGCCGTCCTCGCAAGGAGCATCGGGATAGATAGAACATGTTTTCTGAAACTAAGAATTTTAGCATAGAAAGAAAGAAGTACTCGACTCACCCTTGACCCTAACCCTCGGATAACGATGCGCCTCTAGAGCGAGATTCTTCTAAGACATTTGGCATGAGAGAGACGCTTCTCAGTCAATTAGTCTGAGCCTTCCTTCTTCTTCGATAGCATCAATGAAATGGTACTCTTTGAAAAGATGGTCAAAGAATCGGCTTCTTGCACAACCTAGTCTGTCACAACCCAAGAGGGCATTCGATGCATCAATGCTATTCGTACCAGTTTTTGCTAACATCGGATTTGCGGCATCACCTACTCTTCTCTGCATCAATCCGAGCTGCGCCCTCTATGAGTCCCTCCAGGAAACTCCGATTCAATAGCATAGAATATAGAGCAGCGAAAAAGGCGAAAACAGTCAGAGCTCCTTCTAGTCAAAATCGTGGTTGACTATTGATTCCATTGTGAAAACAGCTTCTTCTTTCTCTTTCACACTCGTAGTTACAAATCTTCGGCTGAAGGTACCTAATCTACGTCTGAACTATTGATCTTGTCTGCTGATGTTAGAAAGTGAATAGGGCTGGGCTGGTCTGCTAGTCAACTATGTCATTTGCTTTCGGGTATGAATCCCATCTCGAACGAAAGAGAAAGATCCTGTGAAATACGCACCCTTGCCAGCGTAGAGGTTTCCTATTTAGGTTAGGAGAGTTTGAGACATGGTTATCAAATAGATGTCCGATGTCGATTCAAAATTCTCGAGTCAGATGAATGATGGAGTCAGATTCTTTCACAGCCGATTCTCAAGCACCAGATTTCTAGCACAACCTATTCGCAAAGAAGCCCTTCTCCAACAGCCGAGAAGAGGCTAAAGGGAAGAGACTTGCGTGTAAAGTTTGCTTCGGATGACCATTTCATTAGCTTCCTTCCAATCTGGCACAGGAGGCGTACAAACAAGGGTAGAATTTCGGTTACGCTTCGCGCCTTTTCCATTTCATGACTTCTAAAGCTTATCACACTTGCTCAAAAGGTACTTATGATCTATAACTCAGCTCTCGCTCAGAACATACTTTGTTTGGACATATTCCACTTTCATTGAAGGAAAAATGGAGTACGGGCTTATGGCCTTAGGGCTTAAAGGGACTCCTTGATCAAGAAAGGAAAGAAGTAGTTTGAGGGCCAAATCCCCAACTCATTCATACTTCTGAGAACCAATTTCATACTTTCTTTCGGAAACTTTCTTTGGGGACTACGCAACTGGATGGCGTGAGAACTCTCCTTACTTAACCATCTCGTTCAATAGTGAGTGTATGACATTGGGCACACTTGGGCGGGATGCTTTCTGACATTCTATTCTAAAAGAACCCTTCAAAGCCGCTTGAACCTTTCACTTACAAAGAAAAACTTGATTTCATCTGACCATACTAAGAAATTCTCATATCTGAAGAGGTTCCAAAGAGTATATGTGCTTTTTCTAAGCTAAAGAAAGTTCAAGGCGCGAAGCGTTTCACTTAGACAAGTTCAAGGCGATAGGTTCAGTTCCATCCAGTGATCTAGTCTAGCGCCTAGTTCCGAGTCATGCATTTCTAAGCGATCAAGCCAGCCATTTTGAGTGCCTTTGTCAACTCATCAAATTGCATTTCTAGGCCTTAAACAAGCTCATTTCAATTCCTACTTGCATCTATTAGGAGAAAGTTTCATCGAGTGGGATTGATCTTCCATCCCGTGAGAGTTTCCTGCCAGCTAGTGAAGTTCTATTCGTAAAGTCAGTGATCTTACTGAATCCAGCAAGTAAGCAAGTGAAAGCAAGGGTTTGGGATTTGATCCACTCGATATAGGGAACGAGCAGATGCTTCCTCTTGCTGCCTGACTTGGTTTCTCCAGGATATGGTTGCATAGAAGGGCTTGTGCACATGAAGAAGAAAAGGCGCTAGTGCTTCTTGCTTGCGTACTTACTAGCTTATGGGATGCTGGATGGAAACAAACTAGAAAATGCCCCGTAGGAAAAAGAGTGCTAGCAAAGCCAGAAGGGGGGGCAACTGACAATGAAACTGAATCGAATGGAACTTGAACTGTACTCGCTAACGGAAAAGCTGGGTATGAGATTTGTCTGATCCGCTTGCTAACGAAAGTCGTTTGAATCCCCAAAAAAACTGCTCGGCTTGCAACAAAAAGCTTGACTTTCAAGTAGTACTTCCCGGAACACGAAAAGAAGCTTTTTTCGAGTGCCGAAACCATCTCCCGACACTTCACTAACGGTTTTGAAGCTAAGTCACTTTACTTGACTAAAAGACTGCCTTCCTTCAGATGAAGTATCTAAGTAGCGCTTCCCCTCTGCAAAAAGTACCTACTAGAGTAGTACAGAAGAGAGTATAGATAGGGAAATGCCTTTCTGTCAGCAAGGCCCACTAAGGCTAAGTGATAGAGTAAGGCGCTAGACTCATATCGTAGTAAGTTCAGCGAGTGGTTAGCGAGACTCAGTTCCAGGCACGGTTGACTGCTATGGGTGACTTGGAGAAAATCTCTCTTTCAGGCAATTATCTAAACCTTTCGTTAAGTTCAGGTAAGTTCATGAATTCAATACTTGATTCATTGCCCATGTACGAATTGGATTCGAACCAATATCGACGCTACTTTCCTTTAGTAGATCGTGAGTGGATCAGCCGTTTCTTTTTCATTGCTTCGCACCTAAGCATTTCGTCAAAATTTCTCACGGTATGTAGAAAAGAACTGAATACGTTTCCAATACCAACATCAAGCCATTTTTTCAGTTCCCGCACACTCCCCAATCCGAATTCATGCGTTCCTGTAGCAGCATTCAGGGACCCCCTGAAACTCCCTACATCGATACCAGACGTATGACTTTTTTCTGACTAAGAAGCTCTTGAATTGGTATTTGATTAAGCTCGGGAAGGGAAAAAATAAAATGCCACTCTCGATACAAGGTTAGAGTCATTTCATAATGGAATACAAAGGTAGACCACTATGACTAGACGATGACGCAAAACAAGGCCGAAAATCTTGACACTGAAGCCCTCTTCTCTAGCTTCTTCTGGTGATCGAAGACTAGCGCCTTGACTTTCCTGAAACAATCCCATAAGAAGGGTTCTTGGTCTCCATCAAACTTGACGATTTTCATTTTCATGGGTTTGACCCGGTTAGCGGGTTCCTCATTCATTGCCCCTCTAGGCGGTACAAACAAATCCGTAATGAGCGTACCGAGAACGACAGAAACCTGACCGGAAGAAAAAAAAGTTTCTATATGTTTTCGTTGGGCTCGGGTTCGAAAGGCATTATTGAAATGACAAAGCGAACTCAACCAACAAAGGATGGCAGTACTTGAACCTAACATTCGCGAAAAACCTGGTAACATCACCCCCTAGCAAAGGTGCGTAGCAATCGGTCTGCATCTGCATTTAGCATTGCCTTTCAGCAAACGCATGGACTCTCCTGCTACCCCTTATCTAACGCCATTAGATAAGCGCCGCAATCCTTGGTCTCTAGAGCGCAAGCTCTTCTAAAAACTAAAAAGAAGAGAGGGTTTTTCCCTATAGCGCTAGGCAGCAAGCATTAGATGAAGCCGATTTTTTCCATTTCGTATAAAAAAAAAGTAGTGCTTTGGCGCATAGCCGTGTTGGAGCCGGGAAGGATTGCAGCTATCTTTCTAAACAAGGGCTAGGGGGGCGGAGAGAGAATTAGGAAAGCTTGAAGAGTCACTTGCACGATACTTGAGGAAGTCTTGCTTTCTTGTTTGCTCTTTCAAACCGAACAACCAATACTTGTTTTCTGAACATTGACTCTTTTGCCTGCGGCCCTTTGATAACCAACAAACAAGTTCTTTCTTAGACTTTTTTGAGTCTGTTGTCCAGTTAGCAGTATTTACCTTAGTGTGGATCTTGTTACGAAGCCAGCATAGGCCAAAAGCTGTCTGTATCACCTCTATCACTATCAAGAAGCGTAGGAGATACACCTACTAGTGCCTTGGATTATCATTGTAGTTTCATCAGTTAGAGCACATAAAGGAAGTTGCGGGTTCGAGCCCAGTCCCGACCTAGGGATGAATCGATCAATTCATCTCTCCATTTTCTGTTCAGAGGGGAGACAAAGAGTAGGATCTAATTCCCAGCAGGAGGTCCTTCTTTCGTTTTGCATTTCTCATCAGACAAATCAAGGTGCAATGACAAGCATAGTACCGATTGAAGGGGGAGAGACAAATGCGGGTTGATCAGAGGTATCACGATTCAAAGAGAAATCATACTGGTCTGGCTCGACCTGATCCATCGAATAGAGTAGCAATGCCTTTCCCTACAACACATCAATTTCATTTAGTTACGATACGATATGAACTTCACATAGTGACCCCGATGACAGAGTACTTTTCAGATTCCCCTTTCTTCTAGCTCTGATTCCATG